>OY992879.1:128687853-129260353 GCA_963921405.1 Cepaea hortensis | reverse complement strand
CTCACTCTCTCTCTCTCTCTGTCTCACTCTCTCTCACTCTCTCTCTCTGTCTCACTCTCTCTCACTCTCTCTCACTCGCTCTCTGTCTCACTCTCTCTCTCTGTCTCACTCTCTCTCTCTGTCTCACTCTCTCTCTCTGTCTCACTCTCTCTCTGTCTCACTCTCTCTCTCACTTTCTCTCTCTGTCTCTCTCTGTCTCTCTGTGTCTCACTCTCTCTCTGTCTCACTCTCTCTCTGTCTCATTCTGTCTCTCTCTCTCTCTGTCTCACTCTCTCTGTCTCACTCTCTCTCTGTCTCTCTCTGTCTCAATCTCTCTCTGTCTCTCTCTGTCTCACTCTCTCTCTCTGTCTTACTCTCTCTCTCTCTGTCTCACTCTCTCTCTGTCTCACTCTCTCTCTCTGTCTCACTCTCTCTCTCTGTCTCACTCTCTCTCTGTCTCACTCTCTCTCTGTCTCACTCTCTCTCTCTCTGTCTCACTCTCTCTCTCTGTCTCACTCTCTCTCTCTGTCTCACTCTCTCTCTCTGTCTCACTCTCTCTTTCTCTCTTAAAATTCCTATGCGTTGATGACGATGTAGTGGGTTCACCCACTACACCGGTCAATTGGACTAAAATGTTGACTTCTCTTTCTTGATTGGGGACGAAAATTACAAGTACCTCAGAAATCGGAGTGGGTTCGCCTGACGGCGAGGGACACTGATTATAGGGAAAGCTAATTTACGTGCAAACATCAGCGCAGTGCATTCCCCAGAGGTGGCAACTACTTGAAGTAGTAGCACATTTGTGGATTACGCTTTAGATCATAGCAAGCGAACGCAAAAAAAGGAAAACTCTTCAAGTCTGATATATTGGGGGTTGAGATTGTCGAAGGCCTAGAGTCTTTTCTTCCCACCCAATAAACAAAGTACCATCTCCACGGGACTGAGTTTGTTGGATTGATTGATTGATTGATTGATTGATTGATTGATTGATTGATTGATTGAGTTAAGGGGACACACTGTAACTATTGACTAGTTCTACAACATCCTGCTACATATCATCACTAGCCGGGTTTCAACTTACTGCTGGCACGCTCTAGCTACGCGGAGACCCTGTGTCTGTATAACACACGTGCTGTAAATATGTTGTTTTAGATAAGTTGTACAATGTTGTCATTGCCGCGGACTTTAACACGGCGTAAGGCGAATTGGGTTTGTGTCCATAGTCTAGTCGGCACGCGGTGAGTGATGACGTCATTATCACGTTAGCCGTCTTCACTTCCCATCACATTTCATGCTATTAGTTTTCTCCTGGAATGATCAAAGAGCCCAGAACGATTTAAAAGGTAGCACCGATGTGGAATTGAGCCCATGGCCAGCGTAACTTGGGTACTAGAAAGTGTCTGAGAACATAAGGCCGACGGTTTGATATGCCCCAATGGCGGGTAAAGGAAAGGAGAGGAAAAAGAAGTAGAAGAAGAACAAGAGGAAGTGGAAGTGGAGGAGGAGGAAGGCGATGGGGAGGAAGACGAAGAAGAGGAAGGCTAGGAGGAGGAAGTCAAGGAGGAGAAAAACAAGAAGGAGGAAGGCGAGAAGGAGGATGGCGAGGAGGAGGAAGTCAAGGAGGAGGAAAACAAGAAGGAGGAAGGCGAGAAGGAGGATGGCGAGGAGGAAGACGAGGAGAAGGGCGAAGAGGAAGACGAGAAGGAAGGCGAGGAGGACGGCGAGAAGAAAGGCGAGGAGGAAGGCGATGAGGAAGACGAAGAGAAAGGCGAGAAGGAAGGTGAAGGCTAACGCGAAGATTGCCATTGCTTTCTGAACGAGAAGTGAACGTTTAAATCCAAGTGACCTGTATTGGGAATGAACCTGCTACCCCGCCGTCATTGCACTATAAGTGTAAACGATAGCTCTTTACATCTCACAGCCACGCTGACCTCCTGTAATAGAGGTATCCACAATTCTACAACTGTAGAATTAACTACAGTCAGAGTTATTATAACGTTTACTACTACTACTACTACTACTACTACTACTACTACTACTACTACTACTACTACTACTACTACTACTACTACCACTACGACCACTACGACCACTACTACTACTACTACTACTACTACTACTACTACTACTACTACTACTACTACTACTACTACTACTACTACTACAAACACCCTCCATTACTACTACACGCACTACTACCCAGTGTTACTATTACCTTGTGTTAGTCTGACTTAACTTTCTCGGTACTTTTATTTTGGATTTTCTCCCCTGGTCACGCGGGAGTGCGGCAATGTGGGGAGGTGGGGGTGGGGAGATGAACAGGCTGACAGGCTGGCAGGGAATGTACCTCTCGGTGATAGATTACCTATAGACACGGGAGAGTTGGTCGGACGCCTGTGGGACCAGGTGGAGACAGCGGGGGAACAGACTGAGAACCCGTGTGTGAAGAAAATGATATGGTGGGGGATCGGCAAGGGCTCTGGACGAATCTCAAAACTGAGAGGGAAGACCAGGAGAACATTTAATCAGATGGCATTTGGAATGATTAGCAGTATGACTCTTCGATTGCTGTTGAACGAGGGTACTAAGCGTGTGTCGGAATGTCCTGAGTTCAGTGATATCGTTTCTTAGCTCAACTCAACTCAGCTACTACTATTACTACTACCACCACCACCATCATCGTCAACATCAACAATATTATCTCCAGCAGTACCTGCGGCGCTATTGTTTCTTTTTAAAGTTGTATATCCCTTACAGGGCGTTGCAGTCAACACCAGCATTTTTCAGCTGCTGTTGATGTACTAGGCAAGTTTTACGTTCAGTAGTTTGCCATTGCTTTCCGAACGACCGGCTCGCATACCCCTGTAAGTTACCAGCGAGGTGAGAACCGCTGCAGATTCTCGCAGCTGCTGTTTTCCCCACGTGGATATACGGGATTACGAACAATGTCGTTAACGCCTTGGCCAGGAAGACCGACCGCGGTATTAAAATGTTCTAAAATTTCGGCTCACATGTAGAGCCAGTCTAAAACGGATACCAACAAATGGTCTTGGTGGTAAAGACGGCCACACCACCCACTGAGTGCCGACTGGCCTAACAAAAATATACAGCAAGCATACTTCATGCCATACGCCTGAAGGTGTGGCAAAAGATATTTTCCTTTTACTTTCACGTAATACCAGTTCAGAGATTACTTCATTAAGACATCTTGTGTCACGATGTGCCTGTATATTTGCCTTAAACTTTACCGTTATTACCAGCCCCCACACAGCCCCAAAGGCTACAAAGAATGAAGCCATTATCTCTACGGACAATGCAACTTTCACATGCAAAAACTTCTACACAGCTGCATTTTTCCCCCTACTTGCGTTTTTGCAAAGTTAGCATAATCGATCCAAGCAAAATGCTAGCATGTTCTGGATGCTACAATCAGTTTGAAGTCGCTTAGACAGATTTGCCGCACTGAGACTCGTTTTGTTATCTTAAATCTTCTAAACTCCGATATTTGTTACTGAACGAGAAAATATCTCACTCCATGAATCCAGTCTTTCAAGATTTGTCGAGTGTATTTGCTCGCGCAAGCAACAACAACCGCTAGTAGTTCGTAGTGATTTACACAATACAAAACTGGTCACTTATTTGAAATCCGACAAATAATTAACTTTATAATTTGCCACCGTAAAATGGCTAATTTGTTTACGAAATTCTGAAGTTGTATGTGGACGTTGCAAGGGGAGGTAATTTGAGAGCGATTGGGCGTTAGGTCTTCGCTGTTTACTTTAGACAATGTCAAAAAGGGCGTTAATTTGAGGGTCCGTAAAGTTAACTTTCGGTGTTAAATACCAATCATTGTCCCAACGGGAGTTGGGTGAAGTACATTTGATGTAATTTCCAGTGGCAGACACCGAAATGTGCCCGTCTTATCTCGTTACAAGTAAATGACCCCTTTCCCAGCCTTGAGAAGTACTAGGTATTTCCTGCTAGCCCCATTTTTGTATTCAACTATCGGTACTTGATGGTTGGTGTAATATGTATCACACCGGCCGCCTTTATCTCCTAGAATATTTCCTGGTATCTTTAACACCGGATATGTGGCGAAGAGGTTACGGAGGTGATTTTAATCCCGCATTTCGCGTTCGAAACACAGTTGCGGTCGATTTAGAGGCAGACCGCTTTGCGTTGGTTTTCATACAATGGTATGAGTGGTGGTCGTTCAGAAAGATAAGACACATTACTGAACAGCCAAAATATTATGGGGTTGACTGTTGCGTTTTCTTAATTGATCCTGCAAAGGATATGCAACTAACTGTTTATCTATTTAAGACTGTGTCGAGCAGATCAGTACTACACACACATACATACATACCTACCTACCTACCTACCTGCCTACCTGCCTGTCTGCTTGTATTCTTACAACATTCATTTGACAATGTTATTTTTTCCTACATGAATGTATCATGCACTGTTGATGAACGAAAGATGAGTGATTGCAAGGGCCGAATGTAAGACGGGCCTACGTGCCCAATTTGTAACCCTTTTAAAATAAAGTTCCATTCAATTCAATTCAGTTCACACACACACACACACACACACACACACACACACACATACACACACATGTACGCACGCACGCACGCACACACACACACACACACACATACGCGCGCATACGTACACATATAAGATCTATGTATATGTTTGCTTTTGTTTTCATGAATTTTGACCTTTTATGTTCTATATTCACATTTATAGGACCCCTACACGTGTGTGTGTTTCCACCCGTTCATTGGTATCGGCGTTTGCTAAAAGTCTTGCAGCAAACAGTGTACGCATAACATGACTACCGGTAAAATTCATGTTACAAATAAAGAGAGATAGAAATGTGCTTGGAACTATGGACATTTAAGAATGATTGAACATGGGATCTTACACCAAGATGATATTGCAATGCAGACCGCTCGATAGACGATTGATTCGATACAATCGGCGCCATGAAAGCTGAAAGAAAAGAAGTGGCAAGTTTTTGAGATTTCGTGTTATCGCAGCATGCAAAGATTGGACTGGAAAGAAAAGAGAAGAAATAAACAAATTCTATGGATATTGGATAACTATTGAACACCATCCAAACAAAATACGAACTTGGTCGCGAGCAGGGACCTGCAGTGGATCTTTGAAGTGTTAGGTCCATCGAATTGTGTAAGCTTGATAGCACGTTCGCTAAGCATTGAAATTGCAGAAGACACCACGAAATGAAATAAATTACACCAGGTCCCTAGCACGGCGATTATCATTGTCTGTCCACGTGGGAGGTCACATGTGGCGGTATATTATCCTTCGGTACTGAATCAGTTAACAAGTATAGGGTGTACTTTTAATGACTTTACAGTGTTTGAAAATATTGCCAGTCCAAGTTTTGTATTCACTCTCTGTAAAGTTCATGCAACATAATGGGTAAATACAAAACTTGGACCGGCAATATTTTCAAACACTGCAAGGTCACTAGAAGTACACCCTATATATTCTTACATGGTATATTACGGAAAGACAAAATTAGAACAATCTATATGTCATGCGTCTCCACAAATTACGATCTCCGACGTCATGGTTAATTTCGTGTGTTGACTCCCTTTCGTTCCATGACACAAGATTCTCAAGAATCTTCTCCTGCTGTCTTCCTCTTTCTCTCTTTCCGCAAATATTTTCGATTGTCACAACATGTGTCTTCTCATAACGTGGCCAAAAAACGATGACTGTCTCTGTGTATGTTTGTAATAAGTTGTCTTTGTCACTCAGCGTCCTTTAAAACATCATTATTGATCTGTTTGGCTGTCCAATTAATTTTCAGCATTCTTCTATACAACCACATCTCCAATTCAGGGATTTTATTTCGCCTGTTTACTAATTGTCCAGAATTCGCAGCCTTATGTTAAAACTGTTTCTATGTAACATACAAGAACTCTTTTTCTAACTTTCTAGGACGATGAATTATTGCATACAATGTTCTTCATTTGATAGAATGCAGTTTTTGCTTGGCATATTACGTTCTTTTTCTCAGTGATGCATCTTCCATCTTATGTTATTGATGTGCCTATATATCGGAATTTTTACACTTGCCCCAAAATAACGTCCTGTACTTTAATTGTACATTTAGGCACAATCTGTTTCTTTGATTTCACCATAAGTTCCATCTTTATATTATTCAAACTTACGCCCATTTTTTTTTTTTTTTTCACTTTCAACAACCTTCTACAATTTTCTACATCTATCATTTCATATAGATCCTTCTGACTTGTTGCTATCAAGACGGTGTTGTCAGCATAAAATGTTTTGCATATCCTTAACAGGACATCGCTGTCAACATCAGCATCATTCAGCTGATTGTTGATTTCTTTGGCAAGATTACGCTCAGTAGTTTGCCATTGCTTTCTGAGCGGCCGGCTCACATACCCCATAAGTTATCGACGCGATTCGAACCACTGCTGATTCTCACCGTCGTCACGTTACTTACGAGAGTATACGAGATTACGGAGAAAAGTTGCTAAACTCTAGGACAGGAAGCCGGCATATATAATATATCCATCCATCCATCTATCCATCTATCCATCCATCCATGCATCTATCCATCTATCTATCCATCCATCCATCTATCCATCCATCCATCTATCCATATATCTATCCATCTGTCCATATACCTATCCATCTATCCATCTATCTATCTATCTCCCTTCTTCGGTACATGTCTGAGGCATATTGGCTCGGCACTCGGTCAGTGAAGAGGTCAATATCATGTAGACCACTTTTACTTCCCATGAGATTCCCTGATAGTCATTTCAGGCTGGATCGACTTGTCAGCCCATAACATTTCAGGCTGGATCGACTTGTCAGCCCATAACATTTCAGGCTGGATCGACTTGGGGGTCTATTTCAGGCTGGATCGACTTGAGAGCCCATAATATTTCAGACTAGATCGACTTGTCAGCCCATAACATTTCAGGCTGGATCGACTTGGGAGCCCATAACATTTCAGGCTGGATCGACTTGTCAGCCCATAACATTTCAGGCTGGATCGACTTGTCAGCCCATAACATTTCAGGCTGGATCGACTTGAGAGCCCATAATATTTCAGGCTGGATCGACTTGTCAGCCCATAACATTTCAGGCTGGATCGACTTGGGAGCCCATAACATTTCAGGCTGGATCGACTTGTCAGCCCATAACATTTCAGGCTGGATCGACTTGTCATCCCATAACATTTCAGGCTGTATCGACTTGAGAGCCCATAATATTTCAGGCTGGATCGACTTGTCAGTCCATAACATTTCAGGCTGGATCGACCTGGGAGCCCATAACATTTCAGGCTGGATCGACCTGGGAGCCCATAACATTTCAGGCTGGATCGACTTGTCAGCCCATAACATTTCAGGCTGGATCGACCATGAGAGCCCATAATATTTCAGGCTGGATCGACTTGCCAGCCCATAACATTTCAGGCTGGATCGACTTGGGAGCCCATAACATTTCAGGCTGGATCGACTTGGGGGTCTATTTCAGGCTGGATCGACTTGAGAGCCCATAATATTTCAGGCTGGATCGACTTGGAAGCCCATAATATTTCAGGCTGGATCGACTTGGAAGCCCATAACATTTCAGGTTGGATCGACTTGTCAGCCCATAACATTTCAGGCTGGATCGACTTGAGAGCCCATAATATTTCAGGCTGGATCGACTTCTCAGCCCATAACATTTCAGGCTGGATCGACTTGGGAGCCCATAACATTTCAGGCTGGATCGACTTGGGGGTCTATTTAAGGCTGGATCGACTTGACAGACCATAATATTTCAGGCTGGATCGACTTGGAAGCCCATAATATTTCAGGCTGGATCGACTTGGAAGCCCATAACATTTCACGTTGGATCGACTTGGAATCCCATAACATTTCAGGCTGGATCGACTTGGAAGCCCATAATATTTAGGCTGAATCGACTTGGAAGCCCATAACATTTCAGGCTGGATCGAATTGGTAGCCCATAACATTTCAGGCTGGATCGACTTGGAAGCCCATAACATTTCAGGCTGGATAGACTTGGTAGCCCATAATATTTCAGGCTGAATCGACTTGGCAGCCCATAACATTTCGGCTGGATCGACTTGGGTGTCTATTTCAGGCTGGATCGACTTGGGAGCCCATAACAATTTTTCAAATGAGCCTCGATGGGGACTCGACTACATGACAACCGAACCGGCAGGCAAGCGTACTAGCCGCAGTGCTATCGCGACATCCATGACTTTAAGCACACAGACAGGTAAAGGTAGTCCAGTAGCACATATAATTGCTGTTGGGATGTGAAATGTTCCGCATTAATATATTCTAGAGGTGGGGATGCTGGATACTTAATCTGTCCCCCTTTTCTTCCCAAACAATTAAGACAACTGTTTGGTATCTATTTGTGTGTGTTTGGGTCGATCCCATAGCCATACTGGTCGGGGATCAATTATCCTGTTTTTGTTGGTGATTGTATCTGAGGCCCATGTCTTAGTATACACATGCACTAATCATCCCACTTGTATCTCTATTTCTCTCTCTCTCTCTCTCTCTCTCTCTCTCTCTCTCTCTCTCTCTCTCTGTGGGTGGGGATGTGTGTATGGGTGTTGGGATGTGTGTGTGTGTGAGTGTATGAGTGGTGAGATGTGTAGTTAATGGATGTGTGATTGTGGATTTTAGATAGGTGACGGGGGATGGTGTTTGGCGAGTGGGTGGGTGGAGGATGTGTGGGAAGGTGAGTGTGTGTGTTGGTTGGGGTGGGTGGGGGTGTGTGTGTGTGCGGGATATGTGGGTTGGGGAGATTGTGTGGGTGGGGCATGTGTGTAAGTGGGGGATGTGTGGGTGGGTGCAGGATGTTTGTGTGGGTAGGTGCGGGATATGGGAGTTGGCGGGAATATGTGTGTGTGGGTGTTGGATATGTGGTAGGGGGATGTGTGTTTGGCTGAGTGGTTGGGGGTGGGTGGTGGAGGATATGTGGGTGGGTGAGTGTTGGTAGGTTATGGGATGGGTGGAGGATGTGTGCGTATGAGTGGGGAGATGTGTGAAGGTCGAGGGATATGTGGGTGGGTGATGGATGGGTAATGCATGCATGTGTGCCTAGGTTTGTGTGTGGGTGGATGGGGGATGTGTAGGGAGGGGTGTGTGGTGGATGGGAGATGTGTGTGTGGGTGGGGAGATGGTGTGTGTGGGGGTGTGTGTGGGATGTGTGGGTTGGGGGATGGGTGGCTGGATGGGGGAATGTATGTGCCTGTAGGTATGTGTGTGCTTGGGTGGTGGATGTGAGTGTGGGGGACACGTGGATTGATAGGGGATGGGGGTGGGTGGGTGTGTGATTTGATTTTTTTTCCCTATACAGTGAAAATATTTTCAGAAATGTAGAAGATATAAATGGAATCAGCATTGGAGGAAGAAACATCAATAACATTAGATATGCAGATGATACAGTATTGATTACAGACAATGCACAGCATCTACAACAATTAGTAGATGCGGTTGTTGTACACAGTGAGCAGCTGGGGTTGGAATTAAATTGTAAGAAGACACAGGTTATGGTCGTCCCTAGGAAGAATGAAGTACCACAATGTAATATACAAGTAAATGGGAATGTTCTTCAACAAGTGAATCGATACAATTATCTCGGAACAGTCATAACATCTGATGGGAGATGCCTTGAAGAGATTAGAACAAGAATCGCCATGGCGAAAGTAGCCTTTAGCAAGATGAAAAACATTCTGACCAATAAAAAGATGTCAATTGAAACGAGAAAAAGAGTGTTGAAGGGATACATAGAGCCTGTTCTTTTGTATGGATGTGAAACTTGGAAACTTGGTACAAAGAGTACCATGGACAGATAGAAAAACCAATGACCAAGTACTACAGGAGACAAATGAAAATCGTAGACTGATTAGAGAAATTAGAGGAAGACAGTCAAATTTTTTGGACATGTTATGAGAAGAAATGTATTGGAGAACTTATTGACAACTGGCATGTTCTAGGGGAACAGACCAAGAGGAAGACGGAGAGGAAAATACCTGGATGGCTTGGCCACGTGGCATGGACGAGAAAGGAACACTGAGCTGATCCACGACTCTGGTGATCGGGTGAAATGGCGAGTTATGACCGCCCACGCTTTCCGGCATGGCACATGATTGATTGACTGAGTTTGCCATTGCTTTATGCACGACCGGCACTCATACCATTTTCTGAAAAACAACACTATGCAGTCTGCTGTCAAATCGCCCGCAGCTGTGTTTCGAACGCGGTATGTGGGATTACGAATTGCGCCCGTTACCCCTTGGCCACAGAGCGGATACAATCGTTATATATGACACATTAAAATATATGTATATAATATATGTATAAGGTATTCCAGAACAAATGTTATATATGACACATTAAAATATATTCATATAATATATTTATAAGGTATTCCAGAACGCACGCCCTGCGTCATTGCTGACACAATCGATTTCTCCTGCTACGAAACATGGCCGCCGCTCGGTAAAAGTCAGTGCATTTAGCAAAGTAACAAGTCCCCCACATCTTGTCTCAGACAAGTCTCTGAATAAACACCCTTCTACGCCTGAATCAAATCCAGCTTATACCCGTAGATACATTGGTGCTATAATTTCCTACTACCCAGTGCATAAATCTTGACTTCTCCTGGAATAAAGTCGCGTTTGTTTGCTCTGTGACTCCCAAACTGGACAAACTCGGCCGAGAGACGAGATATACTTTTCTCGCAGACTGAAATGTTTGCTTCTAGGAAACGCAAACGTTTTTCGATTTAGATGAATGTTTGTTATTGAACGGGCAGGGTCGGATGCTTGTTTCTGTTGTAAAGTTTCTAAACGCCGCACTGCTTGGGTGAATTAAATCACTGGAAAGAGCTTCTGTGAGAGTGTTCCAATAAGAGGGTGATTCGTGGTGTGAGTTACTGTGTGATCTCTGTACCGTTCTTCTTGGCAAGTAAAGTGTATTCTTACCTATTCTAATTCTCTTCTACTTCTTAGTTCATTCCGAAAAAGTGAGCATAATTTTAGTTAGTGGCATGTCCTTTTACAGAATATCTCATTCAACCCCAGCATTTTTGGACTACTTGTAATTTACTAGGACAGTTTATGTTCTGTAGTTTATCATTGCTTATTGAACAACCGATGCTCATACAATTGTTTAAAATCAACACAAGACGGTCTATTTCCAAATCATCTGCAGCTGATTTCGAATGGATACACGGGATTGTGAATCGTTCCCGCTACCCTTTCGCTACAGTTATGTAGTAAATCCCCATACTTCAAATTCGTTACTCAGATTCAACAATCATTCGTTACGACTAACACGTCTCCGCTAAATAACGTTAAAGTGAACTATAATATAATGGTAAGTTACACTCATCCATAAACACACACTGAACGTTTATTTTCAGTTGGAAGGAATGAAACATAAATCACCACACATCACAATGTAAGAAGCGGTGGTGATTTACACTTACAAAAAAGGTTTTAAGAAAAGTAAAGGACCCTTTTTACACCATATGGCAATTTGAGTATACGGTGCTACACCCATAGTTCTATAGGCCAATCAGCACAAGTGGCTGATGTGGTAAGTATCACGCCGATCGCTTTTATTTCCAATTGTATATAGAGTTGACCTCTGGAAGCTTAGATCATTTTTATTTAAATACGCTGGATGCAAATTCGACCCCATGACATTACAAGAGCTTCTAGCCATTTGGCTAAAGCAGCTCCCGATTTACACCGATTTTTTTACAGGCCTTTAGTCCCAGTATATGCCTTGCGGCCCATTGTGGTCCACTGAGGCCCGTCTGTCAGTGTTAATGGTCAGTGATTTGGTGATTAGAGTTTGCAGTTTAGATGACCACCTCTGCACCTTGGCCAGATGAAGTGCAGATAAATCTAGCCCTTGATCTTAGACAAAAGGCCGAGAAGCGATACTCGGATACAAATACACAAGTAATATTGGAAGGGCAAGGGAAATAATAATGTATTGCTGACAATCATTTATCGTTTTAAGCCAATGATAGCGTTCGGAAATTTGATAAGCGCGTGATAAATTCTTCGTTTCCAGTTGTAGTTAAAATTGTAACCTATTCAAATTTAAACATTCGATTTTTATCTGTGATAGCACGATATCTTTAATTCTGGGTAAAAACCCTAAGTTAACATTTTAACCTATTCATATTTAAACATTTGATGTTTATCTGTGTGTGACAAGACCGCCGGGGCTTGGACTGGTTTGCCACGATAGTTACTATCCCCTGCCTTTGCTCCAACCACCTCAATAGCACTCTACATCTACCAGGCCCCACACAAGCCGGGACAGCTTAACCTCCCCTCCCTCACCTAGGGTCCCAAACCCCAAGGGGGCTCGGACCAGACACCAGTCATATCACTGCACAAAGTCATAGCTAAGAGAACAAAAATTTAATTCTGAACTACGTCAACCACAACACAGAGAAGGATGGCTGGAAGCCAGACTAGAAGAACTATGTACAAGATCAAAGACGCAGATGAGTATTCATCATGGAGGCGGACGATAGCTCGTGCGGTTGTCCAGTCGTGGTAGCGACTCACCCAGGCTCCTCCAGTGGACTGGAACTCCAAGGTCTGCTGCCTCTCCAAAGTTCCCTCTTCACCCAGAGAACCAAGCAAGGGCTGATCAAGCGCAGTACCACTGCCTGACTGACACTGCACTGATGAACAAGGATCCTTCCTTGCTGTCCTACTATTTCCCTCGTCACACTCTTGATGAAGTCTGGGCCGACCCTAGAACATTAGCGGTCTCCCACTTGCAGAAACAATACATGTAGCACCGTCTCAAAATACACAAGAGCCAGGTCACTCTTCTATCTCATCAGTGACCCACATACTGATATGTCACTTACACAATAAGCGGTTGCTCCACACGAACACACACTGTCACTGGTAAAGTCTATCAGGTGACTAAACACTTCACCTTAGTTCCATGTCCTTGGACAATAGATCTTCACACAGTATTATGTACCTACCCTGATCCATGGGTAGTAATCACAACCTAGCATACACGGTCAACAGTTCATCACCATCGCATGAGGTAGCTCCCTACCTTCACAAACATTGTCAACAGTTCATAACGTTGGCATGAGGTAGCTCCCTACCTTAACAAACCTGTCACTCTGGTGTTTCCACCAATGTTGTAATCAATGTCCTAGTTCACTAGACCACATGTTGGCTTCATAAAGGTAACCAATGTAAAAACACTATGTAAGCATCAACTGATACATGGTGTCCCATAACCCAGCCGGGCCAGAAGCATATAACACAGGTCATGGCGACCGGTAACAATGATCACTCTGCACAACTTGAAAGGTCACTCCCTTGCAATTACCAAGGTTTACACAGAGACTGAATGTCACCAGTGCTTCACTGGCTTGAATCACCAGACGTTTCCGTGTTGGATCCTCTCAGGATCGGATGACACTCGTCGGACTCTTGACGGAGGTCCTAACCTAGACCTACCGACTTATTCAGCACTCAGCTCCTTCCAACATTGATCTCGCAGAATCAGACAACCACTCCCAGTATGGCCTCAATCAACTTCTGGATAGGCACTGGAATGAGTGGGCCCATAGAGCTCATGGTGCAGCTCTTGAATCTTCTTCTGTATAGTAATAACAGATCCTGAAACACGGAGAGGTTGGTGTGAGTACTCAACTACAACAAAGACTACCAGCATCTCCACCCTGTCACCTGCCTCTCAGACATTCCTCATGTCTACCAACATGAGTATGAAATCATCACATCATAGATCTACCTAGTCACTATAATATATAGGCATAATGATGGTAGGAAAAGCAATAGCCCACCTGTTCAGTCAAGTAACACTTCTGGGCTACATATAACCCCTAGCACCAGAGTCGACTGTATGACTCTGTCAAGCATCCTTCGCCTGGTGCCAGTCCAATCCGGTTTCATCTTCCATCCTCAATCAACATATACACTTACTTTCCTTTCAGTGTAGGGATTACTGTATCGAGAAGGTGTCCAGCCGGACCTCTCCTTCCTGACAGACTCATCAATTCATCAATCCCTTCACCCATGGACTGATGAATTACACACATTAATAACTATATGTCCATAATGAATTATACTCCTGATAATTCATTACTATAGCATTAACTAAGGAGAACTCATGACTTGTTACACTTAAATAGCAAAATCATATCACAGCCATAGTGTCAGGTCTGGGATCCCTGCCCCAGACCCTGAGTTGCCCTCTTATTCACTGACTATCTTTCAGGTCAGTCATCCCTGTGCCGGTCGAGCACAGCTGTGGTGGCCATCCACCACTACACTTTCCCACAGCTACTGTGGGTCTCGTGTACCTTGTCCCGTGACTACTTAAGTCACGTCATCCAATGTAGCAAACCTCTAGACTCCACTACCAAACTCTGACTCCGCCTTTTTTAGGGGGGGGGGGGGATTATTCCTCTCATATACTCCTACTTCACGGCAGTACTCCAAGTACTCCATGAACCGAGTCAGGGTTCCAGAAGAGTAGAATATTAGAGACAGAAACGGTTAGGTTCAAACCTCGATCTATCTAGACACCTCGGCCTCGAATTACGGAGTGCCGCATCACCCTCGTTCGGGTATGTTCACTCATCGCACCTGCACGATTGCATTGGGTCGGACCTATTACTGATCGGGTTGGGGTTACCGGCCTACCTCCCACTGCCTAGACAAACGTAAGATGGAACACGCACGGTCATCCTAGCGGACGGACATGACAACAAGCAGTAACAATAGTATCATGAATACTTCTTATCAATTGTTATCCTACCGATGCAACGCCATTCGGCTTACGCGGAATAACACTGCTATCTGCATACAGCAAATACACCACTGCTGATTTCACCTTGATTCCTCGCAACATCACCATCACTGATAGAACAAGTACGTTACCATTCTAATGTCACGAAGCACATTACACATTTCTAATAATAAGCTATACCTTATCATTTACAGCGTCTAGCATGTTGATGTCATGACGGACAAACTGTCGCCTTGCCTGCGTAATGAATAAACCAAACCCGTAACTGCTACACACTGTAACGCACATCGTTCGGCCTATTTTATTTACACACCACTCGCTGTGGAATACGGCTTGTTCCGTCAGGTAACACATTACATTGCTGATCGATAAAGCCTACTTAAAAATGCAAACCGCCAACTGTAACGGATAACGCTACGCGACAACTCAATTTTACGACGGCAATTAATTCATTCCGGGAATCAGCACGGCATCACGACAACAATTAAATAATAGAATAAGTACTCAACTAACCTGTGATTGAAGAATCACAACCTTGACTGTAGATGTCCGCACTGGCCGCGAATATTGACATCACAATTATAACAGCCTCTTGGCTGCGATCTGTCTACGCTGAGGTTTGGTGGGCGACTGCTCACGACAAAGTCAGTGCGCCTTCCCCTCGCCTACACGGGCCGCGTGACTTTCATGATACATGAAGAAAACCAGAGTCACGATGGATTCCTCCAACCCGTGCTGCACAACGCACTCGTGAACTTAGAGATCAAAACCACGTACGCACTTGGGGGAACATTCTAGATTCTTCTATACATAACTAGAATAGCTCCGCCCCCGCACTACTTTTCTAGGGAACTCCCCTATTAATTGACATTAAATTAAAGGGAGACCAACGCATGGCACTCCCTTCAAAGGGCTATTATGCAGAGATCTTACGATATTTATCCGTTTCGTCACATAGGCCCCCACTTAAGATGGTCGACCCGGTCGAACTCACTAGACAAAGATCGGTCTGAACTCTGAACCTCTACTCTATCAAGATTGGATTCCCAGGAAAAGACGTTCCATAACATTCACTTTCCCTGCGGAGATCCACCAGAATGGTATGGATGCTGAATCACCAACCACCGCCTCAAACCTACGTTATCTCCAGCGATTAGGCCCGAAACGTAACGGCCTGGTGATTGGCTTACAGGATCTGTCTACACTGGACCGTTCCGCATCCACCTGTTGCAGGCCATCGGTTACTTTACTGAAGGTTCGTTCGTCCCTTCCGACAATAGGATATTTCCTATCCCGACTAGGCATCACCTTCGTGGACTGTTCGCGGATGTCGACCGAAATGAATGGTCGCTTACTCCAGGTTCGTCTGGAGTACCCTTGCTCCTGCCTTCTCTCCCGCGAGTAAGGACAGTGAGCCGGTCGGCGTATCGAGTCACCCGACGATCCCGTCGTGCCAGATGTGACTTCGCCTGTCCGACCTCGATTCCCAGTGTGCTTAACACCATGGGCCTCTTCCCGACGGAGCCTGTTCGCCCTATCTACGGTTGAACGCTCAGGAGACCGCAGACCCTCCCCACAGGATGTACTGCGAAGGACTGAGTCTTCCTCGCCCTCGTCTGGACCCAGAACCGACTCTAGCGCGATGGTAGTCGCACTATCTGGTGGAGAAACTACCTCGGACCTCTCCAAATTCTGAAGGAGAGTACAATGGAACTTTCGCAATTCCCCGCGGACCTTCACCTCATACGTGGATCGGGACATTATCCGCTCCACAGGAAAAGGGCCCTGCCATCCGAGTTCGAATTCCGCCCCCTCGATTGGGAGAAGCGCGAGAACCCTATCTCCAATCTGCAGAGATAAACCGTTTCTGGTCTTGTGCTTTGGTGCTGCCAGACAACACGTTGGGCACGACCGGATATATCTCCGCACGTCGCCTGTCATTCCAGGCCAGTGGTAGTGGCTGGAAAGACACTGGACTGTTGTCCCCACATCCTTATGTCCGGTTAAGGATAAGGTATGCACTCTATGTATCAAGCGGGATCTGTAGTCAGTAGGGACTACCATCTGACCGTACTGGCTATCCCCTTGCCCGGCTCTACGATAAAGCAACCGGTTTTCTACATAGAACTGACCCGGAGTTGGCGGGACAGAACTTTGGGACACCTCCAGTAAGTAAGGACGCACAGTCGGGTCCCTACTTTGAGCACTGCTCACTAACCTCGCAAGAGAATGGTCTATTTCCTTACCACACTGCCTTTCTCCATCCTTAGCCCTGGCCTGCCTAGCGCTCACTATACAATGTTCCCTGGGGTCCCCCAGGAATACATGCGGACGACCGAGGATCAAAGGGTAAATAGGATCAGGCAGCACAGCCGCCTGGATGCTACCCGTAACGTACCTGCACCGAATGTCAATCCGAGCAATCGGCAAGTCCATAGCTACGGAGCTCCTCATGGCCAGCTGAAATTCTCTTGTCTCGCCGGTGAGCTGCCCTGGGCTCACAAGGTGGGATGAGATTACAGCTTCAAACTGCAATCCTGTATCGTATAGACATTCCACCTGCTTCCCATTCACCTCTATCGTTTCGATCACAGGTGATTTCTTAGACTTTGGTTTCTCCCGACCCTTAGGTGTGGTCTCGCTAGGTCTACCTCTAGTAGAGGCGAGACACGCAAAGTGCAAGTCCTTTGGCTTCCTCAGACAATCTACAGTATTATGGGAAGGAGACTTACAGTGCTTACACCACCTCTTACTCCACTTCCGTTTTAGGGAGGCGGGAGGGCTTTGCTTATCGGGTTTCTTACCAGAGTCTTTTACCACAGGATCTGCTACATTGGATGATTCTTTGGGACCTTTGGTCTTGGGCTTCTGATCAAGCCCCTTCTGCTTTTTCTGTGAATCAGTCTGACTGGAATCCCCAGTCTCACCATAGACTTCCACATACCTTTCAGCTAACTTATTTACTATGTCTAGCCTTTCCGCCCCATTTTCCCCTAAGAGATTCCTTAAAGGCTTGGACATCTGCATTTTCATTTGATCCACCACCATCAACTCTCTCAGACTCTCATAATCCTCTTTGAAATTGGCCAATGCCATCCACTTCAACAGGTATGAGTTCAACCTCACACTATAGGCCGAGAACATCTCACCTGGTTCTCTCCTGGAAGTTCTAAACCTCCGCCTGTAAGCATGGGCTGTCATTTCGAATCTTTTCAAAAGAGCCGATTTCAGGGTTGGATAATCATTTTCCATCCCTGGGGGAAGACGCGCATACACTTCGTACGCGGTGCCACGGAGTCCTTGTGAAAGCTTAAGATTCCAACGCTCAGGCTCTAAACCCATAGCTTTACACATTGCCTCGAACTTCTCTAAGAATTGATCTATCTTCTCTTGGTCCGGTTCAAATGGTGGAAACGGCCATTTCATAGCATGGTAAGCTGGTCTGCTGGCTACTGATGAGCTAGGTAAAGCTACTCCACCTACTGCTCCCTCAGACTCACCAACCGATTTAGCCTCTACCTCAAGTTGCTTCATACGGAACTCATGTTCCATTTCCAACTTCCTAGCATCTAATTTCTTAGACTCTAGGTCAGCTGCCAGTTTTTGTGCTTGTTGGTCTGCCACCAACTTTTTCTCTTCAAGTGCTACCTTTCGAGCTTCCAGCTCAATTTCTGACTTTCTTCTCTCCCTCTCTTCTGATCTGAAGTCTCTCTCTACTTCCAGTACATAGGCTTTAAACTCCTCACCTTCCAATCCCATCTCAGTTGCAGATGCCCGCACCTTAGCTAAATCTAAAGTACGAGTAGCCATGCTTAGTGTAACTTAGTCTCAGTATAGATATGCAATACCCAATCACAATGCTAACTGTACTCCAACCAACACTGTAACTATGTATCTATACTAACTTAACTAAATGTCTGTCCACGTCGAAAAGAAAGGTTTCAGTAGCCCTACTCGTCAAGTAGATAATAGGTATAGGACAGATGACACTATAACCTATCCCTACGAGATGTCAGAACAAAGAGAAGATCCCGGACGGGCCCCCACTCTATCTTGTGACAAGACCGCCGGGGCTTGGACTGGTTTGCCACGATAGTTACTATCCCCTGCCTTTGCTCCAACCACCTCAATAGCACTCTACATCTACCAGGCCCCACACAAGCCGGGACAGCTTAACCTCCCCTCCCTCACCTAGGGTCCCAAACCCCAAGGGGGCTCGGACCAGACACCAGTCATATCACTGCACAAAGTCATAGCTAAGAGAACAAAAATTTAATTCTGAACTACGTCAACCACAACACAGAGAAGGATGGCTGGAAGCCAGACTAGAAGAACTATGTACAAGATCAAAGACGCAGATGAGTATTCATCATGGAGGCGGACGATAGCTCGTGCGGTTGTCCAGTCGTGGTAGCGACTCACCCAGGCTCCTCCAGTGGACTGGAACTCCAAGGTCTGCTGCCTCTCCAAAGTTCCCTCTTCACCCAGAGAACCAAGCAAGGGCTGATCAAGCGCAGTACCACTGCCTGACTGACACTGCACTGATGAACAAGGATCCTTCCTTGCTGTCCTACTATTTCCCTCGTCACACTCTTGATGAAGTCTGGGCCGACCCTAGAACATTAGCGGTCTCCCACTTGCAGAAACAATACATGTAGCACCGTCTCAAAATACACAAGAGCCAGGTCACTCTTCTATCTCATCAGTGACCCACATACTGATATGTCACTTACACAATAAGCGGTTGCTCCACACGAACACACACTGTCACTGGTAAAGTCTATCAGGTGACTAAACACTTCACCTTAGTTCCATGTCCTTGGACAATAGATCTTCACACAGTATTATGTACCTACCCTGATCCATGGGTAGTAATCACAACCTAGCATACACGGTCAACAGTTCATCACCATCGCATGAGGTAGCTCCCTACCTTCACAAACATTGTCAACAGTTCATAACGTTGGCATGAGGTAGCTCCCTACCTTAACAAACCTGTCACTCTGGTGTTTCCACCAATGTTGTAATCAATGTCCTAGTTCACTAGACCACATGTTGGCTTCATAAAGGTAACCAATGTAAAAACACTATGTAAGCATCAACTGATACATGGTGTCCCATAACCCAGCCGGGCCAGAAGCATATAACACAGGTCATGGCGACCGGTAACAATGATCACTCTGCACAACTTGAAAGGTCACTCCCTTGCAATTACCAAGGTTTACACAGAGACTGAATGTCACCAGTGCTTCACTGGCTTGAATCACCAGACGTTTCCGTGTTGGATCCTCTCAGGATCGGATGACACTCGTCGGACTCTTGACGGAGGTCCTAACCTAGACCTACCGACTTATTCAGCACTCAGCTCCTTCCAACATTGATCTCGCAGAATCAGACAACCACTCCCAGTATGGCCTCAATCAACTTCTGGATAGGCACTGGAATGAGTGGGCCCATAGAGCTCATGGTGCAGCTCTTGAATCTTCTTCTGTATAGTAATAACAGATCCTGAAACACGGAGAGGTTGGTGTGAGTACTCAACTACAACAAAGACTACCAGCATCTCCACCCTGTCACCTGCCTCTCAGACATTCCTCATGTCTACCAACATGAGTATGAAATCATCACATCATAGATCTACCTAGTCACTATAATATATAGGCATAATGATGGTAGGAAAAGCAATAGCCCACCTGTTCAGTCAAGTAACACTTCTGGGCTACATATAACCCCTAGCACCAGAGTCGACTGTATGACTCTGTCAAGCATCCTTCGCCTGGTGCCAGTCCAATCCGGTTTCATCTTCCATCCTCAATCAACATATACACTTACTTTCCTTTCAGTGTAGGGATTACTGTATCGAGAAGGTGTCCAGCCGGACCTCTCCTTCCTGACAGACTCATCAATTCATCAATCCCTTCACCCATGGACTGATGAATTACACACATTAATAACTATATGTCCATAATGAATTATACTCCTGATAATTCATTACTATAGCATTAACTAAGGAGAACTCATGACTTGTTACACTTAAATAGCAAAATCATATCACAGCCATAGTGTCAGGTCTGGGATCCCTGCCCCAGACCCTGAGTTGCCCTCTTATTCACTGACTATCTTTCAGGTCAGTCATCCCTGTGCCGGTCGAGCACAGCTGTGGTGGCCATCCACCACTACACTTTCCCACAGCTACTGTGGGTCTCGTGTACCTTGTCCCGTGACTACTTAAGTCACGTCATCCAATGTAGCAAACCTCTAGACTCCACTACCAAACTCTGACTCCGCCTTTTTTAGGGGGGGGGGATTATTCCTCTCATATACTCCTACTTCACGGCAGTACTCCAAGTACTCCATGAACCGAGTCAGGGTTCCAGAAGAGTAGAATATTAGAGACAGAAACGGTTAGGTTCAAACCTCGATCTATCTAGACACCTCGGCCTCGAATTACGGAGTGCCGCATCACCCTCGTTCGGGTATGTTCACTCATCGCACCTGCACGATTGCATTGGGTCGGACCTATTACTGATCGGGTTGGGGTTACCGGCCTACCTCCCGCTGCCTAGACAAACGTAAGATGGAACACGCACGGTCATCCTAGCGGACGGACATGACAACAAGCAGTAACAATAGTATCATGAATACTTCTTATCAATTGTTATCCTACCGATGCAACGCCATTCGGCTTACGCGGAATAACACTGCTATCTGCATACAGCAAATACACCACTGCTGATTTCACCTTGATTCCTCGCAACATCACCATCACTGATAGAACAAGTACGTTACCATTCTAATGTCACGAAGCACATTACACATTTCTAATAATAAGCTATACCTTATCATTTACAGCGTCTAGCATGTTGATGTCATGACGGACAAACTGTCGCCTTGCCTGCGTAATGAATAAACCAAACCCGTAACTGCTACACACTGTAACGCACATCGTTCGGCCTATTTTATTTACACACCACTCGCTGTGGAATACGGCTTGTTCCGTCAGGTAACACATTACATTGCTGATCGATAAAGCCTACTTAAAAATGCAAACCGCCAACTGTAACGGATAACGCTACGCGACAACTCAATTTTACGACGGCAATTAATTCATTCCGGGAATCAGCACGGCATCACGACAACAATTAAATAATAGAATAAGTACTCAACTAACCTGTGATTGAAGAATCACAACCTTGACTGTAGATGTCCGCACTGGCCGCGAATATTGACATCACAATTATAACAGCCTCTTGGCTGCGATCTGTCTACGCTGAGGTTTGGTGGGCGACTGCTCACGACAAAGTCAGTGCGCCTTCCCCTCGCCTACACGGGCCGCGTGACTTTCATGATACATGAAGAAAACCAGAGTCACGATGGATTCCTCCAACCCGTGCTGCACAACGCACTCGTGAACTTAGAGATCAAAACCACGTACGCACTTGGGGGAACATTCTAGATTCTTCTATACATAACTAGAATAGCTCCGCCCCCGCACTACTTTTCTAGGGAACTCCCCTATTAATTGACATTAAATTAAAGGGAGACCAACGCATGGCACTCCCTTCAAAGGGCTATTATGCAGAGATCTTACGATATTTATCCGTTTCGTCACACTGTGATAGCACGATATACGTAATTCTGGGTAAACCAAACAATAATAATAAACAACTGAGGGTTTTGCTCGCATTTCCCCGTTAGAAGTGGGTCGGATGTTGGAAACCGCACAGAGTAGGTTAAATAGGCCGATTACTAAGCTGCATTTCTTAAATGAGAAAACTAGCGCAGAACATGAATATTTTAAGTGTGCATAAAGGGAAGATAAGCAGTTTAGACAAGCTGCAGCTTATCTCCCCTGAAATAAATCTGTCTACGCAGTAAATAGCAGGATGGTTGTTAGCTTATAGTGGGTGAGTAGTCAAGTAAGTAAAGGTACCTTCCACACGCCTTAAGGAGCATCGGTCTATCAAGCCGGTGTCCTTAGTACTCTTCTTTATGGCAGTGAAGCCTGGACAACTTACTCACACCAAGAGAAACGTTTAAACATATGCGGTGGCTGCGAAGAATACTTGGTATTAAATGGCAAGACAAAATCACAAATACTGAAATATTGGAAAGATCAGGTTGTGTGACGGTTTGTTCCATACTCAGTCTTCGTAGACTTATATGGATAGGATACGTTAAGAGAATGGATGATGGTAGAATAGCAAAGGACATCATTTTTGGTGAATTACAGATGGCTAAGAGATCTCAGGGTCGGCCTCTACTACGATACAAAGATGTGTGTAAGCTGGACATAATTGATACATTTCGCATGCATACATACGCATACATTTCGGTACGTCTCGCATGCTCGGTGTGTGACATATCTGCAGTCATTTTCTACCACCATCCATCCTCCTAAATGTCCTATCCGTCTAAGTCTACCAAGACTGAGCATGGAATAAGCCGTCACACAACTAACCCAACTCAACTATATATATATATATCAGGCTCAAAGACCCCTCTGTCATACACCGCAAGGTACTATATTGGCAGTAAATGACAGTTTTGACAGAACCACTTGCTGCGTTACAGAGTGGAGGGTGATGCATTTCTCTTCCGCATAGTGGCAGACGATGAATCATGGTGTCACCACTTTGAGCCGAGCAGCAAAAGAGAGAGCATGCAATGGAAGCATGCTGGATAACCAACAGCCAAGAAATTCAAGTTACAGGTTTCCGCTGGTAAGGTTATGCTGAGCGCATTTTTTTACCATGGAGGGCTATTGTTGGCCGACTTTAAAGAACCTGGTGTCATCATCAACTCTACCCACTACTTGCAAACATTAGGCAAGCTGCAAAAAGCCAGCAAGAATAAACGACACGGCATGCTTTCTCGCAGTGTGATTTTGTTGCACGATAATGCTCGTCCGCAAAGATTGTGCAGGAAGCATTAGCTTTGAAGAAGTGGGAAATTCTGCAACATCCAGCCTATAGTCCTGATTTGTCACCATGTGATTTTCATTTGTTCGGACCTCTAAAAAAAGCTCTCAATGGGCAATGATGTCACACAGATGCAGACGTAATGAACACGGTAAACACTTGGTTCAGTGAGCAACCACAATCCTTTTTTGCGGACGGCATTTGCCGCCTACCTAAGCAATGGGATGCTTGCCCGAATGCCTACGGCGACTTCTTCTGACCAACCCATGGTGCATAATTCATTCAAAATGAATGCTTTGTTTAATTCTGCCACACCTGTTAATGTTTCTTTCATGCTTTTGTAATAAAGCCATTGGAACAGGTTTCAAATGAACCCTCACACTATCACCTTGCAGTCTCGACAGATGATAGCTTGCTACATTGCGTTTCAAAAATAATATAATAACTACAACCCACGTCGCTGGGCCAGGGATGAAGTTATATCTATCTATAGCACAAAGATTGGGCTGAATTGTAGAGACCATGTGTTATTCACGCAGCCTGATCCCTCTCTCGGCTTGCCTAGTTTACTCCAGAGGAATGGTATCACCAATACATTTGGAACAAGACTAGCTGCCGAAGCTGCCGGAACAGCAAAGCAATGCTCTAATTGTCCGTCATTAACTAAGAAAATAACACACACATCAGTGAATTGCCTAAAAACCAAAGATGGCAAAGTCATAATAGAAAAAGATTAGATTTCAAATGAAAGGTCAGTTATGTGGAAGACCTCTATAATGATACAAGAGAAGGCCAGTATCATATTCTGAATTGTAATGAAGAAACATCGATTCTGAGAATGAAGGTTCGCAATGCTCTTAACCATCTGTAAACTGGCAAGACCCCGGGTCCAGAAAAAATGACAACATAAATTATCAAAGCCTTAAAAGAATATGGTATAAACTGCTGAACACAATATATCATACTGGAGATATACCTCCTAAATTATGTAAATCTATATGTATAGCAATCCCAAAGATACCAGGAGCCTTGGGGTGTGATCAACATCGAACAATTAGTATAATGAGCCACTTCACGAAGATTTGGCTAAGAATCATCATGCAAAGAGTTGGGAAGAAAATACATTGGGGGACATAACGAAATAACATTAGATATGCGAATGATACAGTATTGATTGCAGACAATGAACAGGATTATGGTCGTCTCTACAAAGATAGAAATACCACAGTGTAGTAGAAGGATAAATCGAAATATTCTTAAACAAATTATTCGGTACGACTGTTATCAGTTATCAGTTGGGGTATCTTCATTGCACTCCGGACAGGTTCATAGGTGCTCCATGATTTGCCCCTCTTTAGCCTGTCACTCTTTTTTCTGAATATAGCATCATGCAGAGGGTGCTGCTCATCTGCACTTATTTTTAAGTCTGCACAAGCTCTCCAGATCTTGATCCTGTGTTCCGTTGTCGGGAAGTCAAGGCGGTATCTCATTGCTACACAGCTGGTGTCTCTCTTGCAGCCCAAAATGATGCGCATGGCTTCGTTTTGTACCTTTTCAAGTCTTTCAGTCTGTGTAGGGCTGACAGTGAGGATGGCCAGGGCATACTCGATGCGTGAAAACACCAGTCCTTGGAACAGAAGTATTAGCAGTCTTTGCTCGATATTGGCAGTCGCCATGACTCTTATTGCTGACAAACCTTTTTGAGCTTTCGTTATGTTATAATCGACATGATCTCTGAAGGACAGGCTACGATCAAGCCTCACGCTAAGCTATGTCATTGACTGGGTTCTACTCAAAATGCTCCCATCCATTCTTACTGCCGGTAGGTCTGTGTTCACAATATGGTTGTTTAGGGAGAACCATGTAACCGATGCCTTTGCAGGGTTGACATGGGCATCGGCAACAGCACACCATGAGGAAATTCGATCTAGTTCGCCCTGCATATCATTGGCAACCTCCTGCCTATCCCGACCCTGTTGATACACAAGAATGTCGTCAGCAAATGACAGAGTCCTACCCCACCCGTCCAACTGTTGTTCAGTGATCGGCACCGTATACACCAGTGTTTCCCAACGTGGGGCCCACGCCCCACAGGGGGGCAATTTGACTGTTAAGGGGGGGGGGGGGGGCAATTCGAAAATGGAAGAAATCGGCTGAATATAACAAAACGGGGAGACTTGAGACTGAAGTTAACTAAATTGGAACCTGACATAAGATCTCTTTGCAGCAAGCATCAAGCGCAAGGATCTCACTAAATTTAAATAATAAATAATTACTAATAATTAAAATAATATAGAAAAATCTTTCATTAAAATTATTTTGTACTTGAATTTCAGTTCTCCATTATATGTTTTGAAAATTTACTTACTGTGTTTGCGCAATAATTACCTAGTGATTTCTTCCTAAAACCTATCATTCAAGTTTCTTTAGTGAACATTTCAATTTTTGAATATTAAAAATAATGTATATGTTGAGGGGGGGGGGGCATGGGGCGGGGGAGGGGGGCAATATGAATTTTAGAAAGGCTTAAGTGGGGCATGGTACAAAAAAGGTTGGGAAGCACTGGTATACACGTTGAATAGTACTGGTGACAGTGGTGAACCGTGCGGCAATCCTGGACATATCGTTATCGGCTCAGAAGACCAACTCCCGCATCTTAGCACCACCTTCCTTTGGAGCAGAACAATTATCTCGGAACAGTCATAACATCTGATGTGGGAAGTGAATTGAAGAGATTAAAACAAGAATCGCTGTGGTAGACTTTTACAAAATGGGAAACATAGTGACCAATAAAAAGGTGTTAATTGCAACAAGAAAAAGTGTTTAAGTGCCACATAGAACCTATACTTGTGTATAAACGCGAAACGTGAACAAAGAGGAGACAAGCTGGAAAACATCTAACGGCAGTGGAAATGTTGTTTCTGAGGAAATTACAAAGAATACCATGGACGAACCTAAAAACCACTGAGCAAGTCCTACAAGAGGCAGATGAAAACCGAAAACTGGTTAGATAAATTAGACATAGACAGTCAGTTTATTTAAGCACGTTCTGAGAATAAATAAACTATAGAATGTGATGACAAATGGCAAGATTGAGGGGAACAGAATAAGGGGAAGGCACAGAAGTAAATATTAGGATGGCTTGACCACGTGGCATAGAAAGGGACAAGAACACAGAGCCAATCGCAACTGTGGTGACCGCATAAGATCGCGAAACACGACCTCCTTCGCTTACCGGCATATATATATATATATATATATATATATATATATATATATATATATATATATATATATATAGGTGCATGTGTGTGTATGTGTGTGTTTATATTTATATGTATGTATGTGTAAACGTGTGTATGTGTATGTGTGAATAACAGTGGGAAAGAGGAGAGTAAGAGAGATGGAGAGAGATGTGGAGAGAGAGAGAGAGAGAGAGAGAGAGAGAGAGAGAGAGAGAGAGAGAGAGAGAGAGAGAGAGAGAGAGAGAGAGAGAGCATCCTGACATATTACATAACTCAAAAACTTCACATTTCGTGTATGCTTTCGTTCGATATACCAAATGAAGACACTTCACGGATTCCGCCGCCAGCGAGACAGCCGATTGTTTGAACAAAACAGATCGTGTATCACTTACTTGGGCCAATCATGTGCTGGGTCGAAATTGTGGGAAATAGTACTAAATTGAGACGTGCCTTCTTGAATAAATCAGACGTACTTTGCTGAAAAATGCAAGTTTTCTTACTTTCTTCTATACACGGTCGCATATAAATTGAAAAGTATTGGCTGCATTATTCATGTTTCAAATTCAGAGCATACGTTAGCGGCAGTTTTTTTTTTCTTTTAGGACTTTATTTTAACGATTGTTATAAAATAAATGTTTGCATGTGTCCTTCTTTACTACTACTACTACTACTACTACTACTACTACTACTACTACTACTACTACTACTACTACTACTACTACTACTACTACTACTACTACTACTACTACTACTACTACTACTACTACTACTACTACTACTATTACTACTACTACTACTACTACTACTACTACTACTACTACTACTACTACTACTACTATTACTACTACTACTACTACTACTACCACCACCACCTCCACCACCTACACTACTACTACTACTACTACTACTACTACTACTACTACTACTACTACTACTACTACTACTACTACTACTACTACTACTACTACTACTACTAGTACTACTTCTACTACTACTACTACTACTACTACTACTACTACTACTACTACTACTACTACTACTACTACTACTACTACTACTACTACTACAACTACTTCTTCTTTCTTCTTCTTCTTCTTCTTCTTCTTCTTCTGCTGTTGCTGCTACTACTACTGCGTTCCTCTTTCAAGCGAGTGCGTCATATATAGTTATGCTTCTCCAAGGTAAATAGTCATCTTCTTCTTCTTCTTCTTCTTCTTCTTCTTCTTCTTCTTCTTCTTCTTCTTCTTCTTCTTCTTCTTCTTCTTCTTCTTCTTCTTCTTCTTCTTCTTCTTCTTCTTCTTCTTCTTCTTCTTCTTCTACTGCTGCCACTATTGTGTTCCTCTTTCAAGGGAGTGCGTCACATATAGTTAAGCATCTTTAAAGTCAATCGGACTTCGACATGCATTTGCGTCTGGTCTGCCCCCTTTGGACAGAACAAACGAACGAACGAACGAACAAACTTTATTTTTAAAGGGTTAAGAATTAGGCACGCAGAATTAGGTTTTACATTCAGTCCTTCTTCTCTCTTTCCTCTCATACGTTATTTCGTGCATACATCAATTATGAAGCTAATCTCAGACAACAACAGAACAATATGCATTAAAACGCATGAAAAATAATCAATAATACATGACTCAGAAATGTTTAACATGGCCTTTATATGTGTCTAAGGAAGATGTAACGTATCATACATATGGGAATGTTTATTATACTAGTTGCCGTTTGAGATCATATTTATTTTTTTTTAATTTTTTTTTTACGGGGGCATGTAATCTGTACTGAGATAGTGTTCAAACAGGATGCAACTATATATTTAGTGATTGGTGGTGTCTTTGATTTCTGGTGGATGATTGTTCTACAACTAAGCGGCAGAATACGCTAAGCTTGTTTTGTATAAATCTATTTGCCGTGATATTTTTAACGTGTCCTACTTTCATAGATACCTCCCCTTTTTTGCCCTTATTATAGAAGGCTAGGTTTCAATTTTCACTACCCAAGAGATCAGGTGGTATAATGGGGGAGTGTGGTTGTATGTTATCATTACATACCAATGGTTCTTTTGAAACATTTCTAACCCAATGAATGTAAAGTATCTGATGAAGTAAAATACCACGAAAGAATAAATATGTTAGAAGATATCAATAGTGACGAGAAAGATCTCAAAATAATAAATAATACTTATGAAAATAAGTAGCAGCAATTACAATGGGAAATAAAGAAAGCAGTTACGAACAGATAAAGCAAGGACTAAGACAAGGGTCCGGCTTCGCGGTTCGTGAGCCGGGTACCAGGCGTTCGAAGCTCAGCTGCGACTGATTTGTGCAGCAGACCGTGTCGCGTTGTGTTATAACGTGCTGGTATGGGAGCCGGTCGTTCAGAAAGCAATGACAAACTACTGAACGTAACTCTTGCCTAGTGCATCAACAGCAGCTGAAAATGCTGGTGTTGACTGCAACGTCCCGTAAGGGATACGCAACAATAAAAAAAATAACAAAGACAAGGGTGTGTTTTGTGAAAGGACACTATTCTCTTTATAGCGAAATAACACTGAGAGAGATCAAAGAGAGGCCAGGAATACGAGTAGGAGGTTAATACATAAACAATCTACGCCATGCACGTAACACAGTATTGATGACGGAAAATTCAGAAGATCTATAACATGTCGACATAATACGAATATTTCAAGATCTTCAAATTGATGGGAAAGACCTTAGACTTCTAAAGAATATGTATTGGAAAAAAAACATGCTACTATAAAATTTGAAATAGAGCAATATCAGCCAAACAAGAAAGGTGTGAAACATAAATGAGTAGTGTGTCCATACCTTTTCCCCCTATATAATGACATTTTGAGAAATGTACACATACACCAGGAATAATAATCGGAGACACAATATCGGATGAACGAATGGATTTTATTTTCAAACTGTTAATAAGACTAAAGTGGGGGTTAAAGCAGCACTAGATTTTATCAGAAAACAGCAAGTCAAATGGTTTGGCCATGCAAGTAGGTTACCATTCAACAGCATACCACAACAAGCAATGATGTACTAACCAGATGGAATCAGAGGAAGAGGCCTACCACGTAAACGTTGGACGGAGGGAATAGCAGAGTCCATCCATCCATCCATCATGTGCCATGCCGGTAAGCATGGGCGGTCATGTTCTGCCATCTCACCCGATCACCAGAGTCGTGGATCAGCTCCGTGTTTCTGTCTCGACTATGCCACAAGGCCAAGCCATCCAGGTACTTGCTTCTAGGTCTTCCCCTTGGTCTGTTCCCCTCGATCTTACCAGTTGTCACCAAATTCTCCAATCCATTTCTTCTCATAACATGTCCAAAAAATTTTGACTGTCTACGTCTAATTTCTCTAATCAATTTACGATCTTCATTTGTTTCTTGAAGGACTTGTTCATTGGTCTTTCTGGCTGTCCGTGGTATTCTTTGCATTTTCCTCAGAAACCACATCTCTACAGCCATCAGATGTTTTTCAGCCTGACTGCTCATTGTCCACGCTTCACATCCATACAAAAGTACAGGCTCAATGTAGCATCTCAACACTCTCTTTCTCGTTTCAATTGACATCTTTTTATTGGTCAATATGTTTTTCATCTTGCTAAAGGCTACTTTTGCCATGGCGATTCTTGTTCTAATCTCTTCAAGGCATCTCCCATCAGATGTTATTACTGTTCCGAGATAATTGTACCTGCTCACTTGTTGAAGAATATTCCCATTTACTTGTATATTACATTGTGGTATTTCGTCCTTCCTAGTGACGACCATAATCTGTGTCTTTTTACAATTTAATTCTAACCCTAGTCCATGGGAATATCGATATATGAAGCCCATAGCCTACTCGGGCACTCTCACGAAGTTTATACTTCACCTCGACACCGCAAGGTACAAGAGGAACATGATGAGATGAGATGAGATGAGATGAATAAGACACGATGTGCAACTGAAACAGTATTTATTGCAGACAGTGAACATGATCTATAGCGTTAAGTGGATGATGTTATTATAAACAGTGAGCAGTTATAATTAGTATTAAATTGTAAGAAAGCAGAAATTGTGGTCTTCGCCAAGAATACAGAAATGCAACAGCGTGACATCCAAGTAACATTGGTCAATTCTTAAACTGGTGAGTCTGTGCAACTATCTTAGAACATTCCAAATAATGTCAGTAAACTTAAGCACGGATGCCAGAAACAAAATATTACACGTTTTCTTGCCTGATATGTTTCCCTGCAATTCGTCAGGTGTATTTTAACTATGTATTTATTCACTACATATGATATATAACTCTGCAGTATGCACTTGACTAGATGCAGCGAAATACGCCAGGCAAGAAATCGTGCAATATTTTGTTTGTGGCGTCTGTGTGTAAATTCTTAGGTCAGTCATAACATCTGACGGAAGATGTCATGTAGAGTTTAGAATAAGGATAATATTCTAATTTAGCTGCATGCCCTTCACATGACGTAGCTTGATGAACGCTTGCTCAACAATAAAAGGCTGTCAATTGCCGTGAAAAACAGTATTGAAGTCCTTAATAAAACTTATATTGTTGTATGCATGTGAAGTATGGACAATCAGTAGACAAGCTGAGAAACATCTAATGGCAGTTCAAATGTCTTTTCTGAGGAGCCAACAACGAATACCATGAACGGGCTGAAAAACTAATAAGGCAGTCCATCAAGAAGCAGATGCAAAGAGTAAATTGATTAGAGAAAGAAGGCTTAGACTTTTAATGCGGAGGATTAAACTTGAAAACTTAGTGACATGTAGCAAACATAATTGGCAGAGAGCCATGAGAAGATAATGAGATAAATTCCCGGATGACAGCGAACTGAATATTTCGTTAAATCTGTCTTTGTATTTTAGGAATCGACATTGTACAGTATTCGAGTTTCGCCCTCGTTTGAGCTCGTCAGTAGTGCATATCCCTGACCGGATCCGGAAACAGTCCTGGATCACGCGTGTGAAGCGGGTGTGTAACCACGCGGCACACACTGGACACACCAAATTGGCGAAACTCGAGTATAGTGCTTCCATATTGACGTGGATAGGCCTTAGGTTCATACCAGAATGCGATCGGCGTTGCCAGTAGTGGGTTGTGCTCTATATTTAAATTTCAAATCCCGAAACAACCACATAATCAATTGTACAGTATGTTTTGAATTTGCTGCCATAATATTACGGCATGCACAAATTATGGTACAGGTGTTTTTATTTTTTTTTTTTTTTTTCAGTTATGTGAATTTTCAAACAGAAATATGCCATTCGGTTGTCTTTACTGTCCAACATGATGGCTCACATACTAATAACTTGCTATGTGAACATTAGCAATCCTTCGTTGGAATCTCTTAGTAAACCATGTAATGGCTGATAGTTATGATTTTCTCTTCTGTGTACAACTGAATGTTGTTATTATTCTCACTTAAATATGCGGCAGATATTATCACTTCTATATACGGCTGATAATAATTATTATCACTTCTATATACGGCCGATAGTTGTTATTATTCTCACTTAAATATACGGCAGATATCATCACTTCTATATACAGCTAATTTAAATACATAGGGACACTTATAACATTAGATCGAAGATGTAGAACAGAGATTAAGAGCAGTATAGGGCAGGCAAAAGCCGCATTTCAGAAAATGAAGAGTATCTTATGCAATAAGTCGCTATCAATTAATGTAAGAAAGAGAGTGCTAATATGCTATATAGAACCAGTTTTGCTGTATGGCAGCGAATCTTGGAATGTAAATGAACAAATTAGGAAGAACTTAGAAGCAACAGAGATATAGTTTTTAAGACGAATGTTGCGAATTCCTTGGACTGCCAGAGTAACTAACAACGATTGCCTGAAAGAGGCTAATAAAACTAGAACACTATATACAACAGTAAGAAAGAGACAAACAGCTTTCTTTTGTCATGTGGTGAGAAGAGAGGCATTGGAGAACATCGTGACAACTGGAAAGATCGAGGGGAAGAGAGGCAGAGGCAGACCAAGAGAAGTGATGCTGGACGGATTGAGACGGTGGCATGGAGGAATATCATCAGCAGATTTGATCCAGAACACCAGAGGCCGAGATCTGTGGAGAGACATGAACGCCTACGCCAGCCGGCACAGCACTTGATGATGATATACAGCTAATAATAATTATATATGTATATATGTAATTATATATATCTATATGCGGTTGATAGTTGTTATTATTGTCAATTAAATATACAGCAGATATTATCACTTCTATATACAGCTAATAATAATTATTAACAATCTATATACGGTTGATAGTTGTTATTTTTTATTTTTATTTTGCATATCCCTTACAGGAAGTTGCAGTCAACACCAGAATTTTCCAGCTGCTGTTGATGTACTAGGCAAGATTACGCTCAGTAGTTTGCCATTGCTTTCTGAGCGACCGGCTCAAATACCTCGTAAGTTACCAGCGCGGCGCGAACCGCTGCCGATTCTCGCGCAGCTGAGTTATTCACGAGAATATACGGGGTTATGGAGAAAGACGTTAAAAGGGAAACCGGCAGTTGTTATTATTGTCAATTAAATATACGGCATGTATTATCACTTCTATATACGGTTGATAATAATAATTATTACTTCTATACACGTCTGATAGTTATTATTCATCATCATATGCCATGACGATAAACGTGACCGGTCATGTTTCACCATCCTTTACGGCTGGTAGGAACGTCACTCTTTTCTGTGTACGACAATTGGGTATGATTCCGCTCTCTTGTATGCAACTGAACGATGCGATAGAGAACTCGTTCGTATAACGGTAGGACCTTACCCTGATAATGGAATTAGCGCAGTCAGATAAGTGTTCCATATCAGTTCTCGTCGTTCGCTATGGGAGGCAAAGATTGGCCACCTATTCCATCGTGCACTCAGGTATGTTTTTTTTTTGTTCGTGCTAACCCTGGTACTTTACATACCGGCAGTAGGTTCTAGCTACGATTTAAAGGTGTGATTGTCTTCTATGCACGGCTAGTAAACGTGTTAGTCTTCCGTATATGTACGCCTAATGGGTCTGATGGCTCATAAGCACGTTAACAAGTACTGTATGGCGCTCACATAAATCGAAGACAGAAGCCGAGATTAGAGGACATACTAGACAACATAAACATTGATAGATATAGTTAGCATAATAGGTATGATATTCTCATCTATACACGGCTGAAAGGTATGATCCACTCTTCTATTCACGGTTGATGCCTAGGTTAGTCTCACTAATGTATACAGCTGATAGATATGCTTTTTCACTTCTCTACAAACCAGAGAGGTGTGATTCTCAATTCTATATATAACTGGCAGGTATAATTTTATCTTCTATTTGTGAATGATAGGTATGAATCTTTTATATGTCCGGCGGATAGGTATGATTCTGTTATATGCCACTGATCGCTGTGACTGTTTTCCGTATACGTTTGATGGGTCAGATTCTCTCGTGTATGTACGACTGATAGGCATGGCTCACTCGTCTATATAGAGATCTCCTTGTAGGTACAGCTGATGGGTATGTTAGTTTGTCTTTTGTGTACGACAGGCAGTTAAGGATCTCTTATCTGTGTACTGCTGCTGGGTATTATTTATAATCTCATTTGTTTACTGCGGTCTCCGCGGCCAAGAGGTCATGCTTTGATCTGAAGGCGTGGGTTCACTTTCACTCTCCGTCATTCGTTTCTCAAGTGCAGGTCGTTTGGAGAAGCCCGGAGGTCATCGCAGGAGCTACGAATTTCGTGCTCTGTGCGACGCTTGAGGCAAGACGTTTTTCTGTGGTGAAAGACAGAGCTACATGGGATAAAACACGGTGAAATGAATTCAATCTTCTTGCTTTATAACACCTGTTTTCGTGTAAGAATGCGAGGTATAGCAGCCTGACTTCTGTTTACATTTGGTTAAATTTGTTTTGTTTTTTATCTCTATGTAACTGGTATGTACACGAGTCATGTTTTTCAGCTTCGGGATTAATAGCTAATAGAAATATGCTAACTAAAGCTTTAAGCTGCATGGAGATCATAGGGGGGGGGGGGGGGGGGAGAACCAACACCATCAAAGTAATGAGATTACTATTTTACATATGCTGACTGACTTTTAATAGGGAGGAGGACAAGACGGAAGAATGTAAACGGCGAGTGGGTGCATTGACGAAATATCAAATGAAACTCAGAGGTATGTTAGGATCCTGTAGTAAAACGACAAGCACAAACGTATATACCCCAGCACAAATGTATGCACTCGATATTTGAAACCAATAACATTTTATAAAAACGACAATGGGCAAACGATAGCTATGTTGAAAATAACAACGAGCGAATCACTGTGTTTATCTTTCGAGGTGAGTGCGTCAGTCTTGTTTAACTTCAGCACTCTAATTCTGAGATCAGCATGTCCGACTTCAGCGTGCATTTGTAAAACGTTTACTTATCCCAGACAGATGTCAGCCAAGATAGACAGGCTTGTACCCGTGGGTATGTGTTTTTATAGCATTTGTTGTCTGGTCAAAAACCATAGTTTTCTTATACTCCTCAATCACTTTCTGCTTCTGCTCCTTCTCTTTATTTAATTCTCCTTCCACGTCTAACTATTATTTATGTTTCTTCTTCTTCTTCTTCTTCTTCTTCTTCTTCTTCTTCTTCTTCTTCTTCTTCTTCTTCTTCTTCTTCTTCTTCTTCTTCGTCTTCTTCCTCTTCTTCTCCCCCCCCCCCACCTCACCTCCTCCTCTAATCTTCTCTGTCTCCTTCTTCTTTTTTCTTAATTCGTTCCAGAGAACACAATCCTGTAGAACATCTTCAGAGAACACAATCCTGTATAACATCTTCAGAGAGCACAATCCTGTTGAACATCTTCAGAATTTCTTTGACTAGTGGGAGACCGGATGGAACAGCAGACGTGTTTCACGTGAAATCTTGTTTACGCGCACAGATGGAACATATAGAACTCGCTTTCCCATCAAAGAGATGCTGAAGTTATTGATACTAGTTCAGCTGACGCACCGGAAATAGCAACTCTAGTTTTACTTTATGGACGAGTACCATGTGCCAACGACACCTGTCGAAGGGGCTGTTAACTTTCGCTCTTATCTGATACGCCTAGATAACCAGTTTCACTACGTAAAGATCAGCGGGACATGTAGTGTCATTCTTAAAAGATGGTTATCGTGAAATTACTACTGGATTTGGGAGCCATATGTTAGAAAAATCAGAACATAGTAAATTTTTGTGGGCAGATTATGAGAAGAAAATAAACTTGGCAGCTTAGTGGCAACTGGAAAACTGTGGGAAAGAGCAAGAAGAATCGGATGGCTTAGTCATATGGCGTAATGGGGACAAGAATACACACCTTATGCCTTATCCTACATTTTACTGATCGTGTGAGATTGCGAACCAAATTATCCACGTTCATGGCATGTGATCTTTTTTTCCGCCTGTTTTAAACTCAAGCATAGTCCATACACGTGCTACTACTATACTAGTGCTACTGGACTGATTTTTGCGTGTGGATTAGTTTTCCCTATTACCAGAGTCCCTCGCCATCAGGCGAACCCACTCCGACTTCATAGGTACTTGTAATTTACGTCCCAAATCAAGGACGAGAAGTCAACATTTTAGCCCAACTGACCAGTGATTGGGCTGAACCCGCTACCTCGGCATCAGCAGACAGGATGCTTAAACGCTCTTACCCATTCAGCCTTGACGACCTCAATAGGGTATGATGATGATGATGATGTGAGCGAACCCAATTATTTTGAAACAGAATCGGGTAGCCAAAATCTCCCAGACACGCCTTCTCCCACTCGTGTGATTAAAATAAACAACTTACTGGTTACTCGGGGGCGTGTCTTTTGTTTGACATGTTCAGGAAAATACCCCTGCCTTAAAGACATGTTCAAATATTGATTCAATACTTGTTCTGGTAGCAAGTCCCCGCATAACATCGTCCTCATCACTGCCCGTTGGAAAACTCTCGATCTTTTCCCAGTTACCCTGCCTCATTAATTTTTATGCCTGAGGTGTCTTGAATGTCGTGTGCCTACCTTCATGCTAATCGACCCCTATTTCCTCATCTAAGAATCATATATTTTCTTTCTAACCCACTGCGCCGTTCAATATAGCCCAAGTATTTCAGTTTCCTGTACATGATCGTGTTTATATTGATTCAATACAGTAGAATCAAAATCAATATTCGTTTTATCTGCTTTATATGAGAACGCATTCCGCTATTTCTGACCGCGAACAATAACTTCAGATTATCGTATCGTTTTCCTCTTCATTGATTGCTTCTTACCTGCTCAGAATGGAGATGTTCACGCTTCGCTAATTAAATGGCGTTGTTTATCTCAACATATTTTAACGTCGTAGGCTAGGTTCAAATAGTTTTTGAGTTGAGTCAACAACTGACATCAAAGCACTCGGAACATTCCCATATGTGTTCTGTCCTCGTCTTCAACAACCAGCACAAAGTTCCAATGCTAATGGTACCGTTGTAGTATGATTGTGTGTTCATTTGCGGTTTCTTCGGACTACTGAGTGTCGGCCAGATCCTCTGGTCACTCTCTGCCGCACCGTTCTTTCCATGCAATGAAGGTATATTTGTTCTTCCACGCTATACACAAGATTCAAAGGGGCCTGGCCCCATTTGCTATATCGGGAACCACCACCAACAAGATACCTCGTTCGTCGAAGTACAGTTGTTCCTTAAACAAACAGAAATGTAGTTATGCCCGTTGCTGTCCTCGCTTCATTTCTGGAGAGAAGCAGAATGTAGGTATGGCTGGTGGTGACCAACGAATCTTGGCGAGCAAGAGACATTAGAATAGCATTCTATCATCTTCTTAGCATTCCACAAGTGTATGGACATCATTACATATCCTGCCAAGTGGAGTAGGCGTTGATGTCTCTTACAGATCCTCGTCCTTGGTGTTCTGGGTGAAATCTGCTGATGATATCCGTCAATGCTACAGTCTCAGTGTATAAACATATAGACATGTTATTTTCTATGTTTAAAAACAAGTTTTAAAAGTTGAGAGGATCAACTTCATTGCACCATGTTTTATTCCATTTGGCTCGGTCTCTTTCCGCAAGGCGTCCTACCGAAAGCGTCGCACAAAGCACTAACTCCGTGGCTCCAGCGACGACCCTCATGAGTCTCCGAGAAAAATGCACTCGTGAACCACAAGACGCAGCCAGGAGTTGAACCCACAACCTTCGGAGCACGAGGCAAACGGCTGGACCACTTCGCTACGGAGACTCCCATAACTTCTATGTTATGAGTTACCACCTAACACTAGTACTCAGCGTGAATTGGAGATCCTAATTTTTTATATAACAGAACATTATGAAATATATATCTCAATTAGATAAAAATGTGTTCTTCCAGCAAACTTGTATTATTTTTTTTATTTTCTGAATAAACTCATCCTGGTTGTTTGTTTTTTAATTGCTTATATATGCCGCACGGGCATCCTGGTAGCGTAATGGTCATAGGCTGGCCTATCTGTCCGATCGTCATGGATTCGAATACGCTTCGGGGCGGAATTATATAACTGAGCTGGGCTGCCAGCGAAATCCAGCCTCATATGGGTACTAAGAAATATCTTGGGAAGTAAAGACAGCGGGCGTGATAGTGTGCGCATTGTGCGATTAGTGCCGATTAATCTGTAACAAATATGAGTCTAACATCATGTGCCAAATGCGCCTTCAGACATAAAATATCCTGTGCTTATCTATGTATGCCATACCAAACGTCACCATCTGCCTATTATACGGCAATAGAATTACAACAAAATTAAAAGAAAAACATATGGAACCACGAAAAAACGCAAAACACGGATAAAGAAAATAACAAGTTGGTGGAACGCAGAAGTATAGAAAGCTGTAAAAGACAAACAGAAAAAATATAAAAAGTGGTTGAAGAGCAAACAGGAATGTGATTACATAGAATATAGAATAGAGAGAAGACATGTGAGTAGAATACTAAAGAGGGAAAAACAAAAAGACTGGGAAGAGTATGGAGAAACCCTAAATAAAAACTACAAGGGGGCAACTAGAAACTTCTACAAAAGGTAAGTGCAATATGAACCAGAGGAGAACCCTTTGACCCAACTGAAATAATTAACAGCGAATATGGAGAACCAATAAGTGAACAAAAACAAATCCTAATAAGATGGAAGTAGTATTTTGAACAACTTCTCAACATCCCATCAGATGTCACAGGAATTCAAGAGACCTACACAGATGTCACCGAAGAACTAGAACCAGACATACTAAAAGAAGAAATTATAGAAGCCATCAGATTAGCCCCATTGAACAAATACCGGGACAGGATGAAATACGAAATGAACTAATTAAAGCAGCAAGAGAAGTAGGAACAGCTTGGCTACATAGATTATTCAACTATGTTTAGGTAGAACAACAGACACCACGAGACTGGGGAAACGCCATAATTATCCCAATTTGGAAAAACAAAGGCAGCAAAAGAGACTGCACACAATACAGAGGCATTTCACTGTTGAGTCATACTGGGAAAATATTTTGCAAAATTCTTGAAAAAAGATTACTAACTACATTGGAACCCCAGCTAAGCGAAACACAACTTGGATTTAGGAAAAACAAAGGATGCACAGATGCCATTTTTGCTCTTAGATAACTTATAGAAAAATCAATCGAATTCAATGAAACACTCTACTTATCCTTTGTCGACCAAGAAAAGGCATTCGATAGAGTAGATAGAAACAAGCTGTGGGAAATCTTTAAACAATATGGAGTGAGTACACATCTAACAAACCTATGTAGAAGTTTATACAACAACAGTGAATGCATTGTGAGAGCAACTGGAGGTCACTCAGAACCCTTCACCATAAGATCTGGGGTACGACAAGGTTGTGTCCTGTCCCCTCTCTTGTTCATAACATATATAGACAGCATATGTAAAGAAACCAGCCAAGCAGAGACAGCAAGAATACCGCATGACGAGAACACAGAAGAAGAACCATCTGCAAATCTAACCATTAGAGAACTCTTGTTTGCGGACGACCAAGCACTAATAGCAAAATCAGAAGCTTAATTACAAGACCACATGAATAGTCTAAACGAAATGTGCAGGGAACATAACATGAAAATGAGCACAAGCAAAACAGAGGTAATGACTATAACTAAAGAAGAACAAACAACAACAATTCACCTAAACGAACATCCTTTGAAACAAGTAAAGAGTTTCAAGTATCTAGGAAGTACAATACAATCAAATGGCAGATCAGAAGACGAGATCGAAAATAGGTGCAATAAAGCAAATCAACTCATTGGACAAATGGCACCAATACTAAAGAACAAACATGTATCAATAACTACTAAGAAAGCACTTTACAACACAATCTTCATACCAACTCTATGCTACCAATGCCAAACCTGGACAATGACAGAAAAAGAGAAAAGAAAAATCATAACAACAGAAATGAGGATCCTGAGAAGAATACTCAACGTATCAAGAAGAGATAAGATCAGAAATGAAGAAATCAGGACTAAAGTGGGGGTTAAAGCAGCACTAGATTTTATTAGAAAGCAGCAAGTCAAATGGTTTGGCCATGCAAGTAGGTTACCAGTCAACAGCATACCACAACAAGCAATGATGTACAGACCAGATGGAAACAGAGGAAGAGGCCGACGGAGGGAATAGCAGAGTCCATGGGAATATCGATATATGAAGCCCATAATCGGGCACTCTCACGATGTTTATACTTCATCTCGACACCGCAAGGTACAAGAGGAACATGATGAGATGAGATGAGATGAGAATTACAACAGAGAAATGAAATAACATACTACGAATTCACACACTACGAAAATAGACTTGACATAAAGGCAAATCAGAAGAAGAAATAGAAAATAGATGCCATAAGGCAAACCAACTATTGTGACAATACTAAAGAACAAACACGTAAGAGCAGATGCTTAAAAATAAAGAACTCTACAACACAATCTTCCTATCAATTCTATGTTATCAATGCCACAGCTGGACAATGACAGAAAAAGATAAATTATATTCGTGAGAAAAATACTCAATGTATCAAGAAGAAAGATGATCAGAAATGAAGAAATCAGGACTAAAGAGGGGTTATAGAAGCACTAGATTTCGTCAGAAAACAAGAAGTTAAATTGTTTGACCATATAATTAGTTTACCAACTAACAGTATACCTCAACAAGCAATGATATACTGACTAAATGGAAGCACAAGAAGAGACTCACCGTGTAAACGATGGACAGAGAGAATAACAGAGTCCATGGGAGTCTCGATACATGACGCCTAATAAAAGGACACTCTCCCGCTGTTTATGCTTCACCTCGACACAGCAAGTTGCAAGAGGAACGAGATGAGATAATGAATTAGTTATGCCAAGTGTTGCCTTTATTTCATTTATTTAGTGTAGCAGAAAATAGGTAATGTCTTTGGGAAAAGCGAGCCATAGTGGGCATCATGGGAATTCAGAATAGCATCGTGTCATCATAACGTCTCAGTAAGATGTATGGACATCATCGGGCGCCCTGCCAACTGGCGTAGGTGTTGATGTTTCTCCACAGGTCTTGGTCATTGGTATTTTGGATCAACTCTGCTGATGATATTCCTCCATGCCACTATGTCAGTACACGGGCATATAACCATGTTATTTTCTATGTTGTAATAACCACTTGCCGGTCTCTCTGGCCGAGGAGCTACAACACTTTCTCCGTAATCCCGTTTATCACGCAGAGTCTCGGAGCGGGCGAGAGCTGGGAGCTGTTCGTCCCCCGCTGGTGACTTGCGGGATAACTGAGCCGGCCGCTAGGAAAGCAATGGCAAACTACTGAGCGTAATCTTGCCAAGAAATCAACAGACAGCTGAAAGATGCTGCTGTTGACAGCGATGTCCTGTAAAGGATATGCAAAACATTTTTTTGTTTTAATAACCACTTAACACTCGTACATAGCTTGACATAGAGATTCTAATTATAATATGACAGGACACTGTGAACATACATTGATAAATACACAAATAAGATAACAGAAGTGTTTCAACATCGCACTATTGTGACATGTAGATAAACCGAAGCACCCCTCACTCTTTTGTAATTCTCATCAGCCTGTAAAAGGAAGCATTTGAGAAGAAGAACGATCTCCAGTATTACATCGAAGCAAACTAATGAGCACCCGACGCAAGGTTCCCTCGGGCGTCTAAGTAACCACTGTATTGATTAGTCTGCTCGTAGAAAGCAACCAGTTCGACTCGTTTCCTTTCCTGGTCTACGCTATTGAACAGCCAGGCGACAGGGGAGTTGATGGGCAGACCTGCTTTTTGTTGCCTTAGATTAGGTACGCCCGTGTGCAAGCGGAGAGAAAAACAGCCGCTGGTTGCTTAATTATCTCAAGCATGAAATCCTGATTGAATCAGTTCTCTGATGGGTTTGTTTAGAATTCATCGTATAGATTCTTATGAAAGACACTTGAAAGCATCGTGCTTAGTTAGGTAGAAAAATGTCTTTCTGCGAGCATATTTAGTTTTTATTGTTTTGTTTTCTGGGGGGGGGGGGGGGGAGAGAAGGGCGCATTGCCATTATTGTGTACTTATATATGCCATACGGGAGCCACAGTGGCGTAGCGGCTAGACACTCGCCTGCCCGCACGGTGCTCATCGGTTTGAATGCGCATCGGGGTGGAATTGTCAAACTGACAGTTCGACTCATCTTCGATTGTGTACCTGGAAATGTCTTGGGACTTAAAGCCAAAAAGTCGCTTAAAAGTCGACAGTGGTCGACTTCATTTCACCAAGTTTTATCCAGTATGGCTCAGTCTCTTTCCGCAGCGCGGAACGTGTCGCACAAAGCACGAACTCCGTAGCTCCAGCGACGACTCTTAGGAATTTCCGAAAAAAATGCACTCGTGAACCGAAGGACGCGGCCCGAAATCGAATCCACAACCTTCGGAGCCCGAGTCAGACGGCTTGACCACTTGGGACTTCAAGCCACCTTGCGTGACACTCTGGACATCATCCAACGAGAGCCGATTGATCTACAAAAATATGGGTATTGCACCATATGCCATATGTCATACTACACGTTAACATATGCCATACTAAACGTTACCATATGTCATACTACATGTTACCATCTACATGTTACCATATGCCATACTAAACGTTACCATATGTCATACTACATGTTACCATCTACATGTTACCATATGCCATACTAAACGTTACCATATGTCATACTATATGTTACCATATGCCATACTAAACATTAACATATGTAATACTACACGTTACCATATGCCATACTATACGTTACCATACGTCATACTACACGTTACAATATGCCATACTACACGCTACAATAGTAGTAAGAACTCCGACGTGGAGCGATCACGGCAGGGGGCTTCTGTCTTCAGAAGAGTTTCCCCTGTCATAAGATGTTTCAGCCCTTTAAACTCCTGACATCCTCGAGTGGACGGGCCCCGCCCAGGTCATGACTCTGGGCGTCTTTCCCCTGCCGTGGAGACGTTCGGTCACATTTTTAGTTATCCCTGATTTTATCTGATGTTACGCTTTTCCCTTTTAGCTGATATACCTTGTCCGCTCCCTGGCCTCTCCCCCTCCAGTGGGGAAAGTCCGTGCAGCCTGTACCCGCCCCTCAGGTACATGTGGTCGTGGGGACTCAGCCACCTCCCCAGCCACTGCCTAGTCCCCTCCATTTTGTCACCGTTCCTCGTACCCCGTTCACGGCGTGCACTCAGTCGGGGAGCCGGTTCTCCTCTTATTTTCGCATATGACTACTGGCAGGATCAACCAGATATCTATCGGACAGACGGACTATTCACGCACACGCAAGCCAAGAGTAGCATCGCTAAAGCGCGCCCTCCCGGTACAAGGTGATACATGCAAAACCACTGGACGCCTACCGACGAGCTTTCAAGCTACGCCGGCAGGACGGCCCGACAAGACGTACTGACTGCGGACCCACTACTCATCGAGAGAGAGAGTGGGCGCTTATCGAGTCTTCTCTTTCTTCTGCTAGAACCACGCCATTGGTTTTTGCAGTCGACTTGAGTGCAGCTTCCGACTATCGCTATGGAGGTAAGACGTCGGCCGACATTTACACAATTAGACTGCGCTCGGACTCGCCTTTTCCGCTCGGAGGAAAGGCCACAGAGCCGCCACGAGACAGTTGACAGTTCGATGGTCTTGGTTGAGAGATTGATTGGTTCTGCAGTTGCCAGCTTCTAACCACACTAGTCCCGAGACTTATTCCACTCTAGATTCCGTCGGTTCCATAGCCAGCACGACGCCCTTTCGGCGGCCTCACACAGTCGTTTCTGGGCCTTATTTCTTGCCTGGCCCTTCATTCCCATTCGCTTCAGCATGTCAAACACGGAGTGGGAGACCATCCCCCTCGCGCCTATCTCCACGGCGAAGAACCTGACTGTGTAACCTAGCCGCCTCAGGCCTGCCACCATGCCATCATATTTTGCAGTTTTGAATGCATGCTGCTCCTCTATATTGCTTTCGTATGGGACAGTCAGCTCAATTAGCGTTAGCTGCTTGGCTGACGAGGAGCTGAGTACGATGTCTGGTCGCAGCCCGAAGCTGCAGATCACCTCAGGGTATTTGCCACGGCCCTTCAGGTCTACGGTCAGTTCCCAGTCCCTCGCACCATCGAAGACGGTAGCAAGCGGCAACTCGTCGGCTTTCGTCTTCCTTCTTCGCCCTTCCCGGACAAATGAAATCTCCATCGGCCTCGGTCTGTTCCCCTCTTTATTTGCTTTCGTCCTAGCCCCGTTCACTATGGCGGCCAACTCATCAAGGACTTTGTTATGCCTCCACGTGAAACGACCTTGGGTCAGGGCTGTTTTACATCCAGACAGCACGTGCTCCGCTGTCTGGATTTTTGGTGCTTTCGTGCATAGGGGACAGAGCGGGTCATCGGTTTGATCCCACTTGACTAGGTTTGCAGCTGATGGCAGGACATCGTAAAGGGATCGGACGACGAAACTTAAGCGCAGTGGAGCCATGTGCCATATGTCATTCCAGGTGAGCGACCTCTGAACAACAGCGTCCCATGACATCCAATGCGCTTGCTGCGCCTGCTGGGCAGCCTTTCGGACTCTCTCATCGTCCTCTCCCTCGCGGATCTGCCTGACCACCATTTCTCTGCGTTGTTTGGGCTCCGCCTTAGACCACCTCGGCTCTTTTGCTAAGAATCCGAGACCCAGCCTACCGTGCTGTGTGTGGCCCATCACTTCCTTCAGCTGGAGTGAGGCTTGGGCTTTCTCGATTTCGTCGACGACATGCCACTTCCTTCCCGTCTTCAAGGCGGGAACTGCGGCTCTGACCATTGCGTCTGGAGACTCGCGCATCATCATCGCGAGTCTGGTCTTTCCGGCCTTGAACTCTTCCATGAGGGACGTGAACGGGAGGACGAGCTTACTTTGTTTGCAGTACAGTGCGACAGTCGTGAGGCAAGCTGGTGCTCCAAGCCACATTCGTATGTGCCTGCTTATTTTTGACTCCATCGTGCTTACTGCGTAAACGCCGATATCGTATATCAGCAGCGGCCATAGCAGTTTCGGGATTAGCACGAACTGGAGGCACCATATCTTGAATTTGCCTATCAGTCTGGTTTTGTCAATGGTAGCCAGACCGTTCGTCAGCATTGCATGCATCTCGGCCACCGCGTTCCCGTCCGTCAGGGTTGAGTCGTACACACGACCAAGACTCTTCACGGGTTCCTCTGTCACCGTGGGAATCACTTGTCCTGCCACTCTAAATCGCCGCTCCACCACCTTACCCCTCACGATCGACAGACTTCTCGACTTTTTGGGCTTAAAACTCATCCTTGCCCATCTAACTACCTCGTCTAGTCTGCGGAGGATGCTGCAAGCATCGCTCTCTCTCGGTGTCAAGATAGTCGTGTCGTCCATGAAGGCCTTCAGCGGTGGAGAGCGACGATTGTTATCTTCGCTGAGTCTCGGACCGTGCGCGTAGCCTGATGCCGCATCCAATATGACCTGCATCGCCATGACAAATAATATTGGCGAAATCGTACACCCCATGGCAATACCCACTTGCAAGTCGATCCATCTCGTCGTGAACGCTTTGGTCGAGAACCGAAGAGAGAAGCCCGAGAAGTATTGCACAAGCATTTCCTTTACGTTCTCGGGCACGTGATACGCCTTGAGTGCATGCCACAACAGCTGGTGGGGCACTGACCCATAGGCGTTGGCCAGGTCCAACCATATCACGTGGAGTTCCTCCTTCTTCGTCTTCGCTCTCTGGATAGCATCCCAGATCATGGTACTATGTTCGAGACATCCGGGGACTCCGGGAAGGCCCCCCCCCCCCCTTTTGAACCGCTGTCTCGATGTACTTGTTCGCCATCAAGTACTTAGTGAGCCGACTAGCCATGATCGAAAAGAATATTTTCCCCTCAACGTTCAGAAGAGAGATCGGCCTGAACTGGCCAGTACCAGTTGAGTTTTGCTCTTTGGGAATGTAGATTCCGTTGGCGGTCTTCCACTCCGTGCTCACATGCCTTTGCGTCCACGCTGACATTAACACCAGGTGTAGCCTTGACAAGACTCTCGGACACCTTTTGTAGACTGTGTACGGCACACCGTTGGGACCCGGTGCTGACTTGCCTCTTGCTTTTTTCACAACCGCAACCACCTCGTTCCACATCGGCGGCCCGGCATTGAACTTCACAGTCGGTTCTGCCGGGCTTTTGAGCCCTTCCATCTCTCCGAGTGGGACGTTCCGCTGGGCATCGGAGTACGTCGTCACGAGGTGGTTCTCCAGCTCTTCTCTGCTCACATCGAGTACGCCGGACCGCGGCTGCTCGAACAAGTCCCGTGCAAACTTGTATGGTTCCCGGAAGAATCTCTCCCGTTCCTTCCGGGTTTTCCGCCGGTTCCTGCAGAACCTTTCGGCTCGAGATAGGGCATTGTGCTTGGCTTTCAGGTGTTGCCAAACCTGGCGCAAGCCCTCTTTCTGGTGTTCTGCGGCATTTTTCCACCGTTTCCGAGCCGCATTTTTCTCTTGCCTCACTGCCTCCATCAGTCTCTGCCGCCTGGTCTTTTGCGGCAGAGCTGTTACCTTCCCCTCGCTGATGCAACCAAACTTATTCAGCGAGTGGCGGTAGATTATCTCTCCGAACTGTGTCAACTTCTCTTCAAGGGACTTGTGCTTTAGTTCTGCATCTAAAGCACGGGATAACGTAACGTCAAATGTTGCCCACTCTTCCTTCCTGATGGCACTAGGGAACTTGATCTTCAACCTGGTTTCAGAAGGTTCCTCGGGAGTGTCACAGGTGACAGCGGCTTGAGTATTGTCAGCGGAAGAAAACTGGACTTCTTCACTGTGGGGTTCAACCCGTCTGACATCCTCTAACGTCTCATCGTCCCTTTCAGGACTGCGCTGCCGTGCCTCCTGTAGCACTCTCTCACACTTCATCTTTCCATTATGAATTCTCATTCCCCGGAAGGTCGGAAAGCTCCTACCACAGACGCATGCATGGCCCACCGTCCGTTGGGCAATACTCGTAGTCCGTGGGTCGGTCCTGTCCGAAACCGTAAGTAATCTTTTGCACCTAGTAGCCTGCTGACGGTCGGGAGTCACCTGGTGCTCATGACCATCCCTACCGGGCGAGGCTGCTCCTATGGAGCACCCATTTACGCCGTTTCTCTGATTATCATTAGTTTTCTCCATCATGGTTGTTTGTGATAAAGAGTTTATACAGCGTCACAGGTAAATCACATCCCCGTAACACTGTCGGCCCCACGCCCCAAATGGAACGCTTACGGTAGGGCCGATTTCGCTCCTGCGCCTGACCCGCACAACCCGCTCCCAGTATCTAACCAGGCTGAGCCGGTCCGTCACAGCAGCAGTTTGGGTGACCATGCACAACAAGTAGTAAGAACTCCGACGTGGAGCGATCACGGCAGGGGGCTTCTGTCTTCAGAAGAGTTTCCCCTGTCATAAGATGTTTCAGCCCTTTAAACTCCTGACATCCTCGAGTGGACGGGCCCCGCCCAGGTCATGACTCTGGGCGTCTTTCCCCTGCCGTGGAGACGTTCGGTCACATTTTTAGTTATCCCTGATTTTATCTGATGTTACGCTTTTCCCTTTTAGCTGATATACCTTGTCCGCTCCCTGGCCTCTCCCCCTCCAGTGGGGAAAGTCCGTGCAGCCTGTACCCGCCCCTCAGGTACATGTGGTCGTGGGGACTCAGCCACCTCCCCAGCCACTGCCTAGTCCCCTCCATTTTGTCACCGTTCCTCGTACCCCGTTCACGGCGTGCACTCAGTCGGGGAGCCGGTTCTCCTCTTATTTTCGCATATGACTACTGGCAGGATCAACCAGATATCTATCGGACAGACGGACTATTCACGCACACGCAAGCCAAGAGTAGCATCGCTAAAGCGCGCCCTCCCGGTACAAGGTGATACATGCAAAACCACTGGACGCCTACCGACGAGCTTTCAAGCTACGCCGGCAGGACGGCCCGACAAGACGTACTGACTGCGGACCCACTACTCATCGAGAGAGAGAGTGGGCGCTTATCGAGTCTTCTCTTTCTTCTGCTAGAACCACGCCATTGGTTTTTGCAGTCGACTTGAGTGCAGCTTCCGACTATCGCTATGGAGGTAAGACGTCGGCCGACATTTACACAATTAGACTGCGCTCGGACTCGCCTTTTCCGCTCGGAGGAAAGGCCACAGAGCCGCCACGAGACAGTTGACAGTTCGATGGTCTTGGTTGAGAGATTGATTGGTTCTGCAGTTGCCAGCTTCTAACCACACTAGTCCCGAGACTTATTCCACTCTAGATTCCGTCGGTTCCATAGCCAGCACGACGCCCTTTCGGCGGCCTCACACAGTCGTTTCTGGGCCTTATTTCTTGCCTGGCCCTTCATTCCCATTCGCTTCAGCATGTCAAACACGGAGTGGGAGACCATCCCCCTCGCGCCTATCTCCACGGCGAAGAACCTGACTGTGTAACCTAGCCGCCTCAGGCCTGCCACCATGCCATCATATTTTGCAGTTTTGAATGCATGCTGCTCCTCTATATTGCTTTCGTATGGGACAGTCAGCTCAATTAGCGTTAGCTGCTTGGCTGACGAGGAGCTGAGTACGATGTCTGGTCGCAGCCCGAAGCTGCAGATCACCTCAGGGTATTTGCCACGGCCCTTCAGGTCTACGGTCAGTTCCCAGTCCCTCGCACCATCGAAGACGGTAGCAAGCGGCAACTCGTCGGCTTTCGTCTTCCTTCTTCGCCCTTCCCGGACAAATGAAATCTCCATCGGCCTCGGTCTGTTCCCCTCTTTATTTGCTTTCGTCCTAGCCCCGTTCACTATGGCGGCCAACTCATCAAGGACTTTGTTATGCCTCCACGTGAAACGACCTTGGGTCAGGGCTGTTTTACATCCAGACAGCACGTGCTCCGCTGTCTGGATTTTTGGTGCTTTCGTGCATAGGGGACAGAGCGGGTCATCGGTTTGATCCCACTTGACTAGGTTTGCAGCTGATGGCAGGACATCGTAAAGGGATCGGACGACGAAACTTAAGCGCAGTGGAGCCATGTGCCATATGTCATTCCAGGTGAGCGACCTCTGAACAACAGCGTCCCATGACATCCAATGCGCTTGCTGCGCCTGCTGGGCAGCCTTTCGGACTCTCTCATCGTCCTCTCCCTCGCGGATCTGCCTGACCACCATTTCTCTGCGTTGTTTGGGCTCCGCCTTAGACCACCTCGGCTCTTTTGCTAAGAATCCGAGACCCAGCCTACCGTGCTGTGTGTGGCCCATCACTTCCTTCAGCTGGAGTGAGGCTTGGGCTTTCTCGATTTCGTCGACGACATGCCACTTCCTTCCCGTCTTCAAGGCGGGAACTGCGGCTCTGACCATTGCGTCTGGAGACTCGCGCATCATCATCGCGAGTCTGGTCTTTCCGGCCTTGAACTCTTCCATGAGGGACGTGAACGGGAGGACGAGCTTACTTTGTTTGCAGTACAGTGCGACAGTCGTGAGGCAAGCTGGTGCTCCAAGCCACATTCGTATGTGCCTGCTTATTTTTGACTCCATCGTGCTTACTGCGTAAACGCCGATATCGTATATCAGCAGCGGCCATAGCAGTTTCGGGATTAGCACGAACTGGAGGCACCATATCTTGAATTTGCCTATCAGTCTGGTTTTGTCAATGGTAGCCAGACCGTTCGTCAGCATTGCATGCATCTCGGCCACCGCGTTCCCGTCCGTCAGGGTTGAGTCGTACACACGACCAAGACTCTTCACGGGTTCCTCTGTCACCGTGGGAATCACTTGTCCTGCCACTCTAAATCGCCGCTCCACCACCTTACCCCTCACGATCGACAGACTTCTCGACTTTTTGGGCTTAAAACTCATCCTTGCCCATCTAACTACCTCGTCTAGTCTGCGGAGGATGCTGCAAGCATCGCTCTCTCTCGGTGTCAAGATAGTCGTGTCGTCCATGAAGGCCTTCAGCGGTGGAGAGCGACGATTGTTATCTTCGCTGAGTCTCGGACCGTGCGCGTAGCCTGATGCCGCATCCAATATGACCTGCATCGCCATGACAAATAATATTGGCGAAATCGTACACCCCATGGCAATACCCACTTGCAAGTCGATCCATCTCGTCGTGAACGCTTTGGTCGAGAACCGAAGAGAGAAGCCCGAGAAGTATTGCACAAGCATTTCCTTTACGTTCTCGGGCACGTGATACGCCTTGAGTGCATGCCACAACAGCTGGTGGGGCACTGACCCATAGGCGTTGGCCAGGTCCAACCATATCACGTGGAGTTCCTCCTTCTTCGTCTTCGCTCTCTGGATAGCATCCCAGATCATGGTACTATGTTCGAGACATCCGGGGACTCCGGGAAGCCCCCCCTTTTGAACCGCTGTCTCGATGTACTTGTTCGCCATCAAGTACTTAGTGAGCCGACTAGCCATGATCGAAAAGAATATTTTCCCCTCAACGTTCAGAAGAGAGATCGGCCTGAACTGGCCAGTACCAGTTGAGTTTTGCTCTTTGGGAATGTAGATTCCGTTGGCGGTCTTCCACTCCGTGCTCACATGCCTTTGCGTCCACGCTGACATTAACACCAGGTGTAGCCTTGACAAGACTCTCGGACACCTTTTGTAGACTGTGTACGGCACACCGTTGGGACCCGGTGCTGACTTGCCTCTTGCTTTTTTCACAACCGCAACCACCTCGTTCCACATCGGCGGCCCGGCATTGAACTTCACAGTCGGTTCTGCCGGGCTTTTGAGCCCTTCCATCTCTCCGAGTGGGACGTTCCGCTGGGCATCGGAGTACGTCGTCACGAGGTGGTTCTCCAGCTCTTCTCTGCTCACATCGAGTACGCCGGACCGCGGCTGCTCGAACAAGTCCCGTGCAAACTTGTATGGTTCCCGGAAGAATCTCTCCCGTTCCTTCCGGGTTTTCCGCCGGTTCCTGCAGAACCTTTCGGCTCGAGATAGGGCATTGTGCTTGGCTTTCAGGTGTTGCCAAACCTGGCGCAAGCCCTCTTTCTGGTGTTCTGCGGCATTTTTCCACCGTTTCCGAGCCGCATTTTTCTCTTGCCTCACTGCCTCCATCAGTCTCTGCCGCCTGGTCTTTTGCGGCAGAGCTGTTACCTTCCCCTCGCTGATGCAACCAAACTTATTCAGCGAGTGGCGGTAGATTATCTCTCCGAACTGTGTCAACTTCTCTTCAAGGGACTTGTGCTTTAGTTCTGCATCTAAAGCACGGGATAACGTAACGTCAAATGTTGCCCACTCTTCCTTCCTGATGGCACTAGGGAACTTGATCTTCAACCTGGTTTCAGAAGGTTCCTCGGGAGTGTCACAGGTGACAGCGGCTTGAGTATTGTCAGCGGAAGAAAACTGGACTTCTTCACTATACCACACGTTACAATATACCATACTACACGTTACCATATGCCATACTACACGCAACAATATACCATACTACACATTACAATATGTTGTTGTTGTTTGTCCATCAAGAATGAAGATGACCATTCATTTCATCCAGTGGGGTTGAAGGTATGGAGCCGTGGGTTCTAAGATGGCTGATAAGGCCTATTTCGGCTCGAAATGTTCTTTGACAATGTGGGCAAAGAATGCTTGACGTTCCAGGAGGAGGATCTCCTGCAGTTGTTTTTCTGTCCAGCCTTTTATTCACAGCTCTTGCAGTCCTGGTTGCTTCACAAGTGGCTGCACTTTTGTGTAATGATATACGCCACGAATTTCGGTCTTTGGCAGCTGTCTCCCAAGAGTCATGATTAATTCCAAAAGCTGTTAGTGAGATCTTCAGAGTGTCTTTGAAGCGTTGCCTCTTGTCATCTTGGGAGCGTTCACTATAACGTAGCTCACCGTAACAAATTCGTTTAGGGAGGCTGTGATCTGGTATGCGAGTCAAGTGACCAGCCTAGCGAATCCGATTCTTCATTAGTAGACTGTGGATACTGGGCATAGACGCTCTTTCTATTCTCTGTCCAGAAATAAATGCCTTCATTCACGATCAATTACCGGCTTCGTGGCCGAGGGGTTAGCAGCTTTCTCCGCTAACCCCGAATACTCTCGCCACGTGACGCGACGAGAATTAGCAGTGGTTCGAATCGCAAAAGTGACTTATGAGAGTATGGAGCCGGTCGCTCTGAAAGTCGTGGCGTGCTGATGAGCGTAATCTAGCCTAGGAATCAACATACAGCTGAAAGATGCTGGTGTTGACCGCAATATCCTGAAACAGGATGGAAACGCGGAAAAAAAAAAAAAAATTCACGATCAATTATTTTGAAAACTGTCTGTTGCATCGTTATGAAAATATTCCTGCCCTCTTATATTTACACCCACCCAAGGAATAAGTCTTTCATAGGTTCAAAAGCAACTGATATCATGGCAAGCGGCGACATTTCTTTGATGTTTTGGTGAAAAATTAGTGATTTCTCGCTAACAAACTTGTTTTACAGTAATGCCTCGTTCTACTACGCGAGGCTCTTGTCATAAGGTCAATCCCATGTCCTACGTGAAAATTAACTATTCAACGCTAATGTTTTCGTATGAAAGTGTAATACATTTAATAATGTGCACTTCATCTCTGACCCGTAAATTATATACCACATATAAACAAACATTGAAATCTGCTGTACAATCTCCAGAACAAAAAATTGTTTGTTGGGTGGATACAATGATAAGGTTATATGCTAAATCTCATCATTTTCCCTCAGTTGGTTACTGAGATATGGAATTTTATATTGGGGCAGACAAAAGTAAACAGACTATAGAACTTCAGTGTCTGGGACCTTGTCTTGCCATTTAATGTTCAATAGCTTCTTGTGGCAGACTGTGTGGAAATGGTTTAATTTCCTAGCGTGTCGCTGATAAACAGTCCAGGTTTCACAAGCATATAGCAGTGTGGATAATACAACTGCTTTGTAGACTTTCAGCTTTGTTTGCAGGCTTATTCCATTTCTGTCCCTTACATTCTTGTACAGTCTGCCAAAGGCAACACTGGCCTTGGAGATTCTTGCATTTACTTTATCATCAATTGTGGCAGATTGTGACACAGTGCTGCCAAGATAAGTGAATGTGCCCAGAACACTTAGTCTATGACCGTTCACCTTGATATTCGGCACAGTGTGATTATTCCCTGGAGCTGGCTGGTACATAACTACAGTCTTCTCCAAGTTGATATTGAACCCAAAGTTGGCACAGGCATGTGAGAAAGCTGAGACATTATGTTGCATGTCCGCCTCTGAGTTGGCGTATAGAGCGCAATCATCAGCAAACAGGAACTCTCTGACGGTGTCGCTGTTAGTTTTGGTTTTAGTTTTCAGCCTTCTGAGATTGAACAACTTTCCATCCATGCGGTAGTTGATGTCTATTCCAATGTCGCTGTTCTTGAAGACGTTCGTCGGCATGGTTGAAAACATGAGGCTGAACAGTGTTGGTGCCAGAACAGAGCCTTGCTTCACTCTATTGGTGACAGGAAAGGACTCAGACAGCTCACAATTTTCCTGACCTCTTGCCTGCATACCATCATGAAATAGCCGCACTATTTGGACAAACTTTCGTGGACAGCCATATTTCGCCATAATCTTCCACAGTCCTTCTCTGCTGACTGTATCGAAAGCCTTGGTAAGATCAATGAAAGTGGAGAACATTTCGGAGTTCTGTTCCTGACATTTCTCTTGCAGCTGCCTTGCAGCGAAAATCATATCAACAGTTCCTTGTTCTTTTCTGAAGCCACATTAACTCTCAAGAAGAAGACCTTGATCGAGATGGGCCGTGAGGCGATTGAAAAGAATTCTAGCGAGTACCTTCCCTGCAATTGAGAGCAAGGAGATGCCTCGATGGTTGTCACAGGATTTGCGGTTTCCTTTACGTTTGTAAAGGTTTGACTATTGTGGCATGGTCTCGTTCATCCATATGTTTGCAAAGACTTGGCGAAGCAGCTCAATTAGAACCGGCCCGTCTTCCTTGTATACCTCTGCTGTGATGGAGTCAGGACCAGGCCCTTTACCGCTGGAAATTTGCTGGATGGCTTTGTTTACTTCCACTATGGTTGGCAGGTCATCAATAGTATCATTAGTGGAGACATGAGGAAGATAGTTGATGGTTTCATTATCGAAGGAGGAAGTTGCATTTAAGACGTTGCTGAAATGCTCTGCCCAGCGTTGAAGGATTTCTTAACATAAAGTAAACTGGTTATGCGAATGACGTCTGATAAACTGCCCTTGCTTATCAACAACAGTGATATATCTGGTTTTAAAGAGCGGGGAATACACAGTTTGATAACATCAGGTTGGGATATTCCACACTCACAACGGATCTCGATGTCACACAATAAAGAGGACACTTGTACACGCCTAAAGTGCATGGACATATGGTGCTAACCCCATTACTTCACAGAGAAATAGGCAATCGGTGGTGTTGTGTCCAATGTCACGTCGGACGCTTTTACTTCCCGCGACATTTCATGGTACCCATTTTATATTTTTTTTTTTTTTGCATATCCTTTACAGGACATCGCTGTCAACATCAGCATCTTTCAGCTGTATGTTGATTTCTTGGCAAGATTACGCTCAGTAGTTTGCCATTGCTTTCTGAGCGGCCGACTCATTATCCCGCAAGTCACTAGCGCGGGTCGAACCCCTTCCAATTCTCGCCTCGCTGCGAGACCCTGCGTGGATAAACGGGATTACGGAGAAAGTGGTGTAACCCCTCAGCCAGAGAGACCGGCCATTTTAGACTCATCATCATCATCAAGTGCCGTGCCGGCTGGCGTAGGCGTTCATGGCTCTCCACAGATCTCGGTTTTGGTGTTCTGGATCAACTCTGCTGATGATATTCCTCCATGCCACCGTCTCAGTCCGTCCAGCATCATTTCTCTTGGTCTGCCTCTGCTTCTCTTCCCCTTGATCTTTCCAGTTGTCACGATGCCCTCCAATGTCTCTATTTTCATCACATGACCAAAGAAAGCTGTTTTTCTCATTCTTATTGTTGAATATAATGTTCTAGTTTCATTAGCCTCTTTCATGCAGTCGTCGTTAGTTACTTTGGCAGTCCAAGGAATTCCCAACATTCGCCTCAGGCACCACATCTCTGTTGCTTCCAAGGTCTTCCTAGAATGTTCATTTACATTCCAAGATTCACTGCCATACAGTAAAACAGGTTTTATATAGAGTTTCAGCACACCCCTTCTTACATTCAATTATAGTGACTAATTGCATAAGATACTTTTCAATGCCTGAAATGCAGCTTTTGTTTACCCTATTCTGTTCTTAATCTGTGATGTACATCTTACATCTGGTGTGATAATTGCCCCCTAGGTATTTAAAAGTATCCTCTTGTTTAAGCATTTTTCCTTCTATTGTTATTTCACATTTTGGAGTCACGTTATTCTTTGATATAACCATTGTTACTGTTTTATTTATATACAAAAACAGGTCCTTTCTTTGTACTCTCTGTTACTACAATGTCTAATAATTGTTATAGATTTATTTTGCATTTTCGTCATCAAAACTGTATCATCTGCATACCTTAAATTGTTTACATTTAACCTCTGATTAGTATTCCTTTCTTCCCTTTGATCTCTCTAATTATTAAATCGCTGTAGAGAGAGAAGAGATCCGGTGATAAAACACATCCCTATCGTACTTTATTTGTTCATAATTGCCCTCTTTATTCCCTATTTTAATTGCTGTTATATGATTGCAGTAAATATTCTTTATTATTCTGAGATCTTTCCCAGCAATGTTGATTTCTTTCAACATTTTAATCAGTTCATGCTTTACCTTACCAAATGCCTCGGTATAATCTATGAAGCACAAGTATATATCTCTATTGACCCTTCTATTAATGTTCTTAATGTATATGTAGTGTCGGTAATATAGAGGGGTGGGGCCTTCATATTTTTGCTCAATAAGATACTCGGTGTCCCATAAACAGACACACATAGCTTGGTCCCACTTTCGTGTCCATGGGCGACGCCGCTGATATGCTCACAATATTCTCCATTGAACTAGGTTGAGTTTAATCTAAAAACCAGTTTAGCGAGTCTAAAATGATGACGAATGCCCATTTACTGATCTGTGCGTTGACTTATGGTAGAACTCTAGAATTAACAAATCTGTGCGTTGATCATAAAAGAACTCTAGAACCATGAGACGACGAGAGTAGGGAGTAGAGGTGTAAAGTGAAACTATCTAATATGAACAGTCTATAAGTATCACAACAAATTATGTCAATGGAAATGAAAGAAATTAAGGCATGTGTAGTATCTTTAATGAAACAAGGGAGATATCTGACCCAAAAAAATTCTGAAATTCACTGAATAAGATAAGAGCAAGAGAAAACAATGGGACTTTTCTTATTGTCAGCTTTGTGTGTTTTGAGGATGTATCAATACGTCAATCAATCATGTGCCATGCCGGAAAGCGTGGGGGGGGGGGGGGGCATGACTCGCCATTTCACTCGATCACCAGAGTCGTGGATCAGCTCAGTGTTCCTTTCTCGTCCATGCCATGTGGCCAAGCCATCCAGGTATTTTCCTCTCGGTCTTCCTCTTGGTCTGTTCCCTTCGATCTTGCCAGTTGTCAACAAGTTCTCCAATCTATTTCTTCTCATAACATGTCCAAAATATTTTGACTGTCTTCGTCTAATTTCTCTAATCAATTTACGAGTTTCGTGTGTCTCCTGTAGTACTTGGTAATTGGTTTTTCTGTCTGCCCATGGCATTCTTTGCATTTTCCTCAGAAACCACATATCTGCAGCCATCAGATGTTTTTCAGTTTGACTGCACATTATCCAAGTTTCACATCCATACAAAAGAACAGGCTCTATGTATCCCCTCAACACTCTTTTTCTCGTTTCAATTGACATCTTTTTATTGGTCAGAATGTTTTTCATCTTGCTAAAGGCTACTTTCGCCGTGGCGATACTTGTTCTAATCTCTTCAAGGCATCTCCCATCAGATGTTATGACTGTTCCGAGATAATTGTATCGATTCACTTGTTGAAGAATATTTCCATTTACTTGTATTATTGTGGTACTTCGTTCTTCCTAGTGACGACCTTAACCTGTGTCTTTTTACAATTTAATTATAACCCCAGCTGCTCACTGTGTACAACAACCGCATCTACTAATTGTTGCAGATCCTGCGCATTGTCCGCAATCAATACTGTATCATCTGCATATCTAATGTTATTGATGTTTCGTCCCCAATGCTGATTCCATTGATATCCTCTACATATGTATCAGGTGGGTTTTGCTAAATCACAGCCACAAATGGGGAGCTGCGGTGGCACCTTTAACTCTCGGCACGGGGATCACGTGTTCGAATCTCTATTAAGACCGATCACATTTTTTTTAAAAACTGATTAAGTGCCATGGGATGATTAATCGTCTTAAGTGACTTCCTGTATCAACCATAGGCTTATATATCGCTGAAATGTTGTTATTGCGTTATAATACATGTCTGCTACCATATTAACAATTTAAGTCATACATGTGACAGGCCCGTTTTTCCCGTTTTCTGTCATCCATTTTGGTTTGGTCCCATACTAATTTTTGTTTGGCACTGAATCTGTTATTTGAACTGGGCTCTGATATCAACCCAGTCTGACCTGGGTATGAGACATATCGTGGAAAGTAAAGGTGGTCGGTGCGATATTGATCACAACACCCGTTAAATATTGATTGGTCTATGGAAACATCGGGCTAGCATCAGACACTCAGTGTGTCTGGGAACCCGAAAAGAGTCCTATACTTACGGTCAGAGATGTGCCGTGAGGAGGTATTATCTGGTAAAACAATTTGTTACGAGTGGTAGATGAAGTGTATATTTATTTATTTATTTATTTATTATTTTTTATTATTATTTTTTTTTTTTTTTTTTTTTTGGTTTGTTTTTTTAATACTGTTTTTTTTTATTTTAAATAAACCATTTTGGTTCATGGGAAGTTGATGGATAAGAGAAGACTAGAATACAGACAGAAATCACACAGAGATGCGATCTTCTTCTGTCTTTTACCTCTTAATCGAACATAGGTCGTCAACCAACTCACGCCACGCCCATTGTAGACTTGTCGATGAATCGTTGGATATTACAGCTACAGCTTCTAAGGATTAAGTAGCCAGTCTCTAACCAAACCTCCTTGGTTGCCTCCTATGGCGTGCATAGCAGTGTTACTATACATTGCTTCCCATGTGAGCCCCAACAGCTTGGTGATAACAAATACTTGCGCTTCTCACTGAGAAGTTGCTTAAAAAGTCACTTAAAAGTCGAATTCATTGCACCGGGTTTTTATCCCATATGGCTCGGTCTCTTTCCGCAGCACGGAAAGCGTCGCTCAAAGCACGAACTTCGTAGCTCTAGCGACGACCCACAGGAGTCTTTCGTGAACCGAAAGACGCGACCCGGAATCGAACCCACAACATTCGGAGTCCGAATCAAACGGCTTGACCACTTGGCCACGGAAATCCACGTCTGAGAAGTTGATTGGATCATACGTGGGCGTCAAGTGGGTTGAGCGATATTGAGGACTTACAGACGTGTAAGTGAGACCAGAACGAGGCGATGGGATGTAGCCACAATGGCAGATTGTCCCAAATAAACACTTGAAACAATGTACAGCGGACGGTAACTTAATAAACAGTGCTTTCACATTTTCTGACTAGCGTTTTCCTGGGAGCAAGGAGAGGTGACTAATCAGACGTAACAAGTTCACCGACCTACTGTTGTCACAGTGACCCAGACGTATACCACATTGACCCACTTCTCTAAATGAGTCCTAGTTGGAAGACTGCACGAGCAAATTATGAATCCTTTGTGCTTTTGACAGAATGCGCTCGTACTGAAATGTATAAGAACTGCATCAAGTGTCTCGCCAAATGAATGGAACAGACACGAGACCCGAAGTAGGAGCCTGCAATATGTCTGTGATGTAATAGGGATATTACATATTGTCTCTGTTAGCGGACGACGAACACAGGCCTCGAACCCTCATCCGACAGCGCACATTACATCATCGTAGCTCCTATCAATTACACTAACGCTCCCGCCTGTCTTGCTGACTGGCATAGGCGATAATGCTTCTCCATGTTTGACGATCTCCAAGAGAAAGAGACAGTTCGTGCGCTGACACATATATCTGCCATGATACAAGGCTGTCAAGAGCTTTCCATTAAGGGGGGGGGGCCTCTCTATTGCTCTTTCTCCAAATCTGAAGCGATGTCAACACACACACACACACATATGCACGCACGCACGCACACACGCGCGCGAGAGCGAGAGGGGAAGTCAATAAGTAAATCACAAACGGCTGTAGAAAACTAACTAAATATGATAACAACTTGAAACCAGTTTATTTTATACAAACATTGTCTATTTATTTCTCAACATAATTTCCACCAACATTGATGCATTTATCCCATTGTTTTATCAATCCTCCCAAACAGGCTGCATAGAACTGAGTACTCTGTTTTCTAAACCACGTTTTCACTTCACATTCAACTTCAGCGTCATTCGCGAAATGTCTCCCACCAAGGTGGACCGAAAAGGTGGAAAACGCCAGGGGCTAAGTCGGGGCTGTAATGCGGACGTTACTCGCCTGTCACCTCGAATCATCTCCTCCACCCGCTGTACGGAAGCTTCTGTTGCAATCTCAACAGGACGACCAGATCGGATTTCATCAACAAATTTAGAGCGTCCTTGAGAAAATATTTCTGCAAAGCAATGCACCTCTTTACGGGACAAACATTTGTCAGCATAAACAGGAAGCTTTTCCAGATGAATGTCCTTTGCAGGCAGTCCTTTTGCTCCCCCCCCCCCAAAAAAAAAACGCACAACAGCACGCTGCTCTTTGGTTGTACACTCAGTGAATACAGTCGCCATTTTTAATGCACTGCGCATGCGCCACCTAGCGCCACCTAACGAACTGGAATATGAAGTTTGATGTTGCTGTCACGTAATGACACCTGTAGAAAACACCATCACCTCTACATTTACCTGGCATCCCACAGAACTGTGTGACTTACTTATTGTGTGTGTGCGTGTCTGTGTGTGTGTGTGGGGAGGGGGGGGGTGTTTGTGTGTATGTGTGTTTTTTGTTTTTCTAGCTTTTGTCTTCTATAAATAATGGTGGCCAAAAAAATGATGACCGCCTCATTCTGATGTGTTTGATGCGTTCTCTGTGTCTTAGCTTCCATCTAAGAGTTTAGATTACTATTTTGGCTATCTATGGTGTTTTCGGCATTCTTCTAAAAACCACGTCTCTGAACATTTTATGTGTATCCGTACTGTACTAATTGTCCAAAATCCACAACCATATGTTAAAACTAGTTGTAGGTAAAACGCAAGTACTCTTTTACTAAACTTAAATGGCAATAATGTATTGTATAAGATTATCTATATAAGATCGCCTCACGCAAAACGTAAATTGTAGTCACTTATTGAAACAAATTTAAAGATGTCTCAGCTGAGACATTGTGAACACAATCAGAAAACGAAATGAACAATTATCCTGAGACCAGGGGTAGGCAACATTTTGTTGTCTTGTGCCTAAATAATGTTGTACAGTCATTAAACGTGCCAACCTTTATCCTTGCATAGTCATTCAGCGTACCAACCTATGTCTTTGTACATGCCAACAAATGTCTTTTCACAGTCATTCAGCATGCCAACCTATGTCTTCGCACAGTCATTTAGCATGCCAACCTATGTCTTCGCACAGTCATTTAGCATGCCAACCTATGTCTTTGCACAGTCATTCAGCGTGCCAACCTATGTCTTTGCACAGTCATTCAGCGTGCCAATCTATGTCTATGCACAGTCATTCAGCATGCAAACCTATGTCTTTGCACAGTCATTCAGCGTACCAACCTATGTCTTTGCACAGTTATTCAGCATGCCAACCTATGTTTTTGCACAGTCATTCAGCGTACCAACCTACGTCTTTGTACAGTTATTCAGCGTGCCAACCAATGTCCCTGTAGTCATTCAGCGTGCCAGCCTATGTCTTTGCACAGTCATTCGGCGTGCCAACCTTTTATTGTATTTCAATTCACTCGGCGCGCCGTTGAAAATCATTCCACGGGTCACGCTTGGTGCTCGTGCCGTAGGTTGCAGACAGTAATAATAAGGAGAAGAAACACGAGCTACGCGCATGCAGCTGTGGGAAGCAATTAACGATATCGCAATGTGGATACACAAACAAAACTGGGTCGAATATCATGTCTGGTAGAGGAGTAGCTCAACGATTACGACATCCACCCCTGGCTCCTACAGAGGTGGTTCTATTCACGGCATGATCTATGAAGGTTTTTACAAATAAGAAACCACTACTTTTGAAGTCGAAGTGGGTTTGCCTAATGGTCAGGAACACATGGTAATAGGGGATAGATAATCCAAACGTAAAAATCAGTCCAGTGCACAAAAAGTAGAGCACTTGTGTATACTACGCTTAGGTTCAACGCGAGTGAACGTAAAATAAAATAATTAATAGATTCCTGATCCTAGCGTAATAAATCGGACGCCTAGTCTTCCCAAAAGAACGGCAAAAAACACGGAGACCCCATGTGCACGTAAGAGTACGTTAAACATCCCTGTAAAGTTGGACTTTGAAAAGAACATTCCCGATAGGTGGCTGTCGGGCCCAGTTTCAAAATTAGAACCAAGAATGAATATGTATAGCATGTGTGATGATGATGTAGAAACAGTTCGATCATCCTCGGTGCTATGGAGTTCGTGCACTGCGCTAAGATAGGGAAACAAATGGAACATTTATAGAGATGTCGTATGTCGGTTAAAGGGATTTTTGACAACAAATCAAGCGAAAATCAAATATCAAGTTAAGATAATAATAAATAAAAATCCTAACCAAAATATAAAAGCGGTGGAAACTACAGACTAAAATGAAAGTAGAGTACGAAAGAGCAGACATTCATATCAATGGGAAGATGATATAAGAATGGTGAGATGAAAAGAACATATTTACTTGTAATAATATTAAGAGGGACTGTTTTAAAAGAAATTAGTTAGGTAGCCTTTTACAAGTCCTGAAGCGTAATTGATATGTGATGCCAGACCCATCAGTGTATAGAGTAAGGGACATTCAATGGGTGATCTAGTCAATATATCGCCGGATGCCTTTACTTTCCGCGAAATTTTCTGGTACCTATCTTAGGCTGTGTTGACTCTGGTGGCCAGGTCAGTTTTTTTAAATTCAAGGAGATTCGAACCTTTGACTGTCATGCCGATGGGCGAGCATTCTATCCACCGTGCTACCTCTGTTCCAAGTCTGGATATGCTGATCCCTAAACAAACAATATGTGCTAGTCTAAGTCTTGGTTATTCTTGAATAAATGTATTTATTAATTAATTTATTTTTTATTAAATACTGTTCGAATACAAATAAATTCTGAACCGATTAAATCCCCGATCAACCAGAATTATCTGAATTGTATTTCTGTCACAAAATATATCTGCTATTTTTATCTGGTTATTTGTTTATGCTCTTTTTGTGTTTTTTTTTTATTCTTACACCATCTGTTGTTTCTTAAAACAACCCAGTCCCAAATTGCACGACAGGTATTTCAGGAGATTTGTAATTCGTTAGGTCTTAAATCAGCCCCTATTTGTGTGATTTCTATAGCCAATGTTGCCAGGGAAAATGAATTAATTATGAAAACAACATGGTGAGATCATGTCGAATATTTCGGAAGCTTTGGGCTTATCAAAGTAACAGACCAATCAAGTATAGTATTCATTTACTCTAGTACAGTGGTTCTAAACTTTGTTGGACCATGCACCCCTTCACCATATGTTCAGAATGTAATTCTCCCCTTTTAGAATTTCCTCCCTATAAACACCCCCCCCCCCCCCGCCTTCATTACACAGTACACATAAAAATGGAAGCTAAATTTAATAACACATACTAGAACACGTCTAGACATCTACATACAACGTGATTTGCGGGTCTACTTATGTTATAAAACAAATCTCAGAAGGGCGAGAAGTTAGTTAGTTAGTCGAGAAGTATAGAACTGTAAAGTATGGAGGGGAAAAACAATATCAAGTAATCAGTTCTTCTTGTATTAACGCGATCTTGAAATAATCTTAATTTCTCCCCCCCCCCCCCTCCCGCCCACCTGGAAACCCAAATTTTCCCCTCCCCCTGGGGGCTGGGGAGGGGGGAGTCCCCACCTGTTGAGAACCACTGCTCTAGTAGGAAAAAAAAAAGAATATGTAATATATGTTAGCAGTCACGGTGGACAACACAAATAGGTATTAACGGACAATATAAATATGATGTGATTTCAAGAAAACACATCAATGCTCTCAGGACATTCCCACGCCTGCTCCAGCTCTTCCTTCATTACCCAACGGAGATTGTCCACGCTAATGGCAGCAGTGGCAGCCTGACTGAACGTTCGCCTGCGTGTTCCTCTATGCGTTGAGTATCGTCCACACCCTCGCGTATTCCACTCCCACCGCCTCCCCAGACATACCCCGGGGGGGGGGGGGGGTGTTAGGGTTTCGAGGTGGGAGGGGTGGGGGGGGGGAATTAAGATTATTTCAAGATCGCGTTAATACAAGAACCGATTACTTGATATTGTTTTTCCCCTCCATACTTTACGGTTCTATACTTCTCGCCCTTCTGAGATGTGTTATATATATGTATAAATCTAGCCATATATAAATAAATATATATATATATATATATATATATATATATATATGTTATATATATATATATATATATATATATATATATATATATATATATATATATATATATATATATATATATATATATATATATATATATATATATATATATATATATACACACACACACGCGCGCGCGTGCGCGAACAAGGAACATTCAGAAAGTTATGCATCAAATCGCTTTTCTCATCTGAATGAAGACAGAAGCATGCAAATGTGTACACTTCAAATATGAAATGTGCCGATTGTGTCCACTAAATTGCAACCCAATCAGCCAAATAATAATGGCTGCCTTAAACCGTTTAATTATAGCCTGTTAGCAACTTGCGTTATAAGCAGCTATTTGTAACAGAATGTCTCGCTGCAGAGAAGGAATATGTTGTGAACATTCACAAGCGCCTATGTGATATGTATGGAAGTTTGGCACTCGACAGGAGTACAGTCAGCCGCTAGGGTCAGAGAATCAAAGAATCAGGAAGAGGAGATACGGAGCTGCACTATATTGTATAGACCAATCGGCATACGGTGGGTCGTGTGATTATTATAACACCGGCCGCGTTTACTTTCCAAGGCATGTCCTGGTAATCATTTTAAACTGGGTCGATCTGACAGCCCAGATTAAATTTAAAAGACCGCCCCATGTGGGTTCGAACTCGTGGATCTAGAGACTCGCATTGACATACCTGAAACATGAAAGAGCCAATGTTAGCTAAAGCAGAACATCATATCGCCTTACATGAAAACTCATCAATTATATTAGAAAACCACAACCAACAACCAGACAACTATAATTTTATTGAACAAACAAAACATCAATCAATCAGGTTCCATCTCCACACTGAAGATTGGCTACAATGCATCTCCCAACACTCTCTCTCTTATTTTGTTGCACACTCTAACAGACTGATGATGGTCTATCTCTTGGTGTTATTTTGCCGTGAGTATTGTTGCCCAACCTTGCTCGACTGTCTTCAACTCTTCACTTCAGTTCCCCCCCCCCCAAAGTACTGTCTTTAAATAGTTCCAATGTATTGCTCCTTTCCTTCCAGTACGTAGAAAATGGTGTTCAGACTCTGTTCAAGTGTCGATTTGTCGGTTAGTTATAATTGGTGCCATTACGGTTCATAGCGTGTTTATCTCTTTTTAACTGCCAGCGTTGTGGTAAAGGAATTGCGCAATCCCGCATACCGCGTTCCAAACACAGCTGCTGGCAATTTGGAAGCAGACCACTTTGGGTTGGATTTCATTCAATGGTATGAGTGACGATCGTTCAGAAAGTAATGGCAAACTACGCAACGTAAACATGCCAATAAAACACAAACAGCCAAAGAATGCTGGGGTTGACTGCAACGTCCTGTAAAGGATATGCAACTTTTTTTAAAATTTCGTTCATCAATCTCTCTTTTCATTCCCAGCCTCCAATCTAATTCAGTCGTTGCAGATGTCCAGGCCCCATTTTAATTTTCTGTCTGTATTATAGTTATATCTCCCCCGATGGTGTTTCCACCTTGTCGTGGTGGGGGAGCTTGAGTTTCTCAATGACCCTGAGAGCTATGCCGGCGGTAGCGTAGCTACCAGCAGGGCCTCCCAAGCCGGACAGGTCAAAGGGTAGAGAACAGACAAAGAGAAACACCCTGGTCCTCCAGGTTGGGGGTTGAAGCGTGGGGTTAACATCCCCACCTTTGTAAAAACCTTTCTTTGTTACGAAACAAATACATGAGCCTCGATATCGGGCAAGAGAAGGTCAACCAGAGAGACGAATGGAGACGGATTGTATTTGCAGCAAAGAACCTCAATGGCTCGGAACGCTGAAGAAGAAGATTATAGTTATATAACGTGTTATGGTTGGGGTATGTCTGGTGTTTCAGTTTGTGTTTGAGAATACGCTATTGCTTATTTTGCTGTCTGTGATATCTATGTTTCATTGTCTGTCTGTGTTATAGTTATATGACATGTTATAGTTGAGGTATGTCTGGTGTTTCAGCTTGTGCGAGCGGAGATGTTGCTTGTTTGGCTTCCTGTGATGTCTGCGCTTTATTGTCTTGTGTTGTTTAATTCATTGTTGCCGTCGTGAAATGTCTGGTCAATTTCGCACGTTTCTGCTGCTTGGTGGACGTTATTAGGACCCCGCGTCTTCTCGTTATGCTTTTCTTTCACTGAGATGCAGAACATCTGTCTTTGGCCTTTTTTCCCATGAAATACGACCTATTTTTTCTGAAAATTAATTTCTCCAGAGCTTCATTGATTAATTATTAATTGCTCGGGTTTCGGCATCATATAGTAGTGTTAATTCCAAATAACATTTGACAGTTCTCATTGCTAATGTATTATTTATCTCTCTAGATGTTAATATTTTCTTTTCATTTTGTGGAAAATATTTGTGGCTGTTCTGTTCTCTTCTTGATCTCTATTTCACTACTGCATCGTCTATTATTACATGTCCAAGATAGGAGAAACTTATTACTTTAAAACAAAACCTTCTTCTTCGTCGTTCGTCCGATATATTTTTCTTGCGGATGTAATTGCGTTGTGTCAGTTTACAGAAGAGCTGCTGTATTTGCACCTTTTGACCGACACACCCCACTTCTGTGGGCGTATGTTCACCAGGTTGCTTTCCAGGTAAACAAAACAAACATGAACACACAATTGAAATGTCACGTGGACAAAGCCTGGCTTCTTCACCCGTGTGCACATGTGGATACGCGGAACAGTCAATCAGGCAGATCCTTCAAGATTGCTAAATCCTTAGTCATCTGCAGCCGAAACATGCATAACTACATTCATTCATTCATTCATTCATTCATTCAGAAGAAGAAGAAGAAGAAGAAGAAGAAGAAGAAGAAGAAGAAGAAGAAGAAGAAGAAGAAGAAGAAGAAGAAGAAGAAGAAGAAGAAGAAGAAGAAGAAGAAGAAGAAGAAGAAGAAGAAGAAGAAGAAGAAGAAGAAGAAGAAGAAGAAGAAGAAGAAGAAGAAGAAGAAGAAGAAGAAGAAGAAGAAGAAGAAGAAGAAGAAGAAGAAGAAGAAGAAGAAGAAGAAGAAGAAGTAGAAGAAGAATGTCCTTTGCAGAACCTCGCTGCCGTAACAACCCTCCGGAAAGCTGTTCTATCACAAGCAAGATGTTCCGCGTCTGATACACCCATCTGAAGATTATCCGCCACATTCTGCATCCACATTCTCTTTGGCCTTCCTCTTCCTCTTTTCCCAGGCATATACCTCTCCATTATTGTTCTCTCCAAACTTTCATGACGTTTCAAGTGACCAAAATATTTCAATTTTCTTTCTTTGTTTTATCGTTTTTAATAGCCAACCATCTTCTATATTCAGCTCTTGATGTGTGGATGCATTTGTTCTTTTCTTTACCCAAGATATTCTTACAACCCGTCTATTATATTTATATTCAAAAACATGTATGCGCTGTTCAGCTTGTTTAGTAAGTGTCCAGGTCTCTCAGCCGTTTGTTGCAATGGGAAAGATGCATGCTCTTAAATATATAATTTTTGTAGTTCTAATAACTACACTACAGACGTGAAATATGCTTCTTGCTCATTATTCTATAAATATGGAACATAGTTGAAGCTCAACTGTAGCATTGCCCCCGTATCATTGTATATGCAGACACTGACGTTTTCATCTTAAATTGCTAAGTTATTGTTATAATAGTAGACTGGGTCCACCAGGGAGCCTGGTTCAATTTTAACAATTCGTGTCGATGCGGATTCAAACCCATAACCACCGGGTCGGAATACGAGCCCTTACGCTGGCATACTTGAACAGATGAAAGAGCAACTATCTTAGTTTTCAGAGGGTGTATAAAGGGACCCAGCGTAACAAGCATTCACCTGACATGGACAGAAAACCCTAGTAATGAGTCTGGGTTGACCTAGAAGTACGGGTATGCGTAAATAAAGCAAGTAGATTAGAAAGCCCAACCAACAACTAGACAACTGTCGTGATTAAGAAAACTTGTATAGAATACAAATTGAACAGTCACATAGACTTAGATTGATTCCACTGTGGCGAAGGGGCGATGAACGCAGTTTGTCAACCCCAACATACCAGGTTCAAAACCAACCGTAGGCCACTTTGGCAGCAGACTGCTTTGCGCTGATTTTCACAATGGTACGAGCGTGGGTCGTTCAGAAAGCAATGGCAAACTACTAAAGGTAAAATTGCCAAGAAATTCACAAGAAGCCAAAAAAGTGTTCGGACTGATTGCGATGGCCAGTGAAGGGCATGCCCCAAAATGAATCCCCGTGAACATATGGAGAGTCAGTACAGCCGGTAGAAAAACATCCTTTCATGGCTGCAATATACTCAGTCAATTGCGGAGGAAACATTCCATGCCCACAGACGTAAATGTGTTTCTTGCGCGATGCTCTCTCAATATTGAACAACGTTTAAGCTCGTCTATAGTGTTGCCTTTGTATCATGTTGCAGGCAGGCATTAGATGTTTAAAGCTTAAGTTGCCAAGTCATTGTTACAATACTAGGAGAAAATAAATATATGTCACGAACTGTTTAGAAAGCAATCAATGTGAAAGAGAGAGATCTCGTTACCAACATTTTATTCGCGCATGTTTGCTGCATTTAATGGCAGGTAGATATGCAAGTGTCTGTCGGTCTCTCTCTCTCTCTCTCTCTCTCTCTCTCTCTCTCTCTCTCTGTGTGTGTGTGTGTGTCTGTCTGTCTCTGTGTGTGTATGTGTGGGTGGGTGGGGGAGTGTCTTCGTGGCGAAGTGGTCAAGCCAGCTGACTCGGGCTCCGAAGGTTGTGAATTCGATTCCGGGCCGCATCCTTCGGTTCACGAGTGCATTTTTTTCAGAGACTCCTGGGGGTCGACGCTGGAGCTACAGAGTTCGTGCTTTGTGCGGCGCTTTCCGCGATGCGGAAAGAGACTGTGCCGCATGGAATAAACACCCGATGCAATGAAGTTGACCTGTCGACTGTTAAGCGACTTTGTGTGCGTGTGCGTGTGTGTGTGTGTCTGTGTGTGTGTGTGTGTGTCTTTCTCTTTCTGTCTCTCTGTTTTTCTCTATCTCTGCCATGCACCCACCCGCTCTCTCTCTCTCTCTCTCTCTCTCTCTCTCTCTCTCTCTCTCTCTCCCTCTCCCTCTCTCTCTCTCTCTCTCTCTCTCTCTCTCTCTATCTCTCTCTCTGCCTAGGGCCAGTCCGAAAGTTCGACCAACAGTCTGCATGCCTGTCTGCCAATCTGTTTATAAATATATATATAATCTCTCTCTCTTTCTCTCTCTCTCTCTCTCTCTCTCTCTCTATATATATATATATATATATATATATATATATATATATATATATATATATACAAAGAGAGAGAGAGAGAGAGAGAGAGAGAGAGAGAGAGAGAGAGAGAGAGAGAGAGAGAGAGAGGCAGTGTGTTTCCACCCTTCCGCTCATCCATCAGTCCAGCAGGTACCCAGCCAAACATCCATTCTGTTATTCGTGATGTCATGACACCCTTGTCTGTGCGAACAGAGCGGTATCATCTCTCATTTCTGACTAACACGGGTGATGTACAAAGTACCCCTTCTCTCCATCGCCAATGTTCACTTTGTTTCTTAGTGCCAGCACTCGGTCACTGTCTTCTAGAAGGGATAGCTTAATTCATCGAAGGGCTCGGAGTTCTATCCCCCGGTGGGTGAACACGACCTGACGTCACATTTGCTAGAAAACCATCCATGGGCTGAATAACATCATGGCTCTCTGGGCTCTCTATGGAGAGGCTTATTCTACGGTATTAAACCCAGACTGAGGTCAGCACTGCAGAACTGAGAAGAGAGCTCGTTCTTAAATTTCCGGTGTGCTGATGTCGAGGTAGTAGGTACAACCCCTACGACGTTCAGTCGGACTATAATGTTAACTTCTCTTTCTTAACTTGGTAAGTACCCATTAAGTCGGAGTGGGTTGGCGTAAGAAGTGCCACAATGGTATCATATATCTATCTTGGTTTTTTTTTTCCCGCGTATCATATTACAGGACATCGCTGTCAACGCCAGCATGTTACCTCTGTTTTTGATTTTTTGGCAAGATTACCCTCAGTAGTTTGTCATTGCTTTCTGTGCGGCCAGCTCACATATTCGGCACTGGTTAATTAATCCCTTGAGCTGGCTGGTACATAACTACAGTCTACCGATTCTCGTGCTCTCACGTGGATAAAAGTGATTACGGAGAAAGTCGCTAACACCTAGGCCAGGGAGACCGGCATCTTGGGTTTAATCAACTGTTATTCTAGCTGACCCCTCGGAACTCCAGAAATACACCCCTCAAAGTGGCATTCACTCAAAGCTGTTTCTTCATTAAGGACCAAGTCACTAGATTTCAATATGTTAATTAACGCACTTCAACCAACATTACATACAGCACAATTCACACAAGAAGACAGAACTGTCAGAGGATTCGACAAGCGGAATAGAAGGAGCTCAGAATGTTCACTGCAGTTTCGTCATATCCAGGGACTTTAGTGTATCTGTCAGTCTGGTTGATTGTTAAAGTTTGCTGAAGCTATAATAATCAACCTTCGTAAGCCGTCCTTGTGCAATCAGAAAGACATGTTAGTCAGTTTAAAATTACCGTGGTAGACAATCGACATTACTGTGCGAACATGTCTATATTTCAGTTCGAAGGATTTATCTAATTAATTCACGTAAGTTGTGTGATTTCTGCAGTATGTACCTGACGAGATGCAGCTAAATATGCCAGGCAATAAATCGTGCAATCTGTTGTTTGTGTCTTCTTTATTCAAATTTGCATAAATTCCAATATTTTTTTTTTAATTTTCAAAATTGTCACTTCAGTCATTTCTGTACTCCAAAAAAAAATGACTCCGTCTTCTTCAGGGGGAAACCTAAATTTGGCCCAATGTTGTTCCGTCCTAGAAGGGTTAAACACAGAAACCACAAACAGAATGTTGCACTTTTTATTACTATTTCCAGCTCGGCGATCTCTAACCTGCGTTATAGCTGTCACACAGTTAACAAAGAAAGCTGAGTTGAGTTGAGCTAAGAACCGACATCACTGCACTCAGGACATTCCCATACGCGCTCGTTCAACAGCCAGCGAAGAGTCGTTCCCACCGCTATCTGATTGAAAGTTCTCTAGTCTCCCCTCTCTGTTTTGAGATTCTTCTAGAACCTCTGCCGATCCCCCGCAATGTCATTTTTTCCACATACGAGATATCAATCTGTTCAACCTCCTTTTGCGTCTGGCCCTAAAGGCGCACGGCCACCTTCGATGCCTTCCATTCATATCGTAAGAGGCGACTAAGGAGCTTGGGCTGAGACTTAGTCTACAGTCTATTGGGACTTCCGATCCCCAACATGGCGGATATGCATTTAAACTGTTAAGGTCTTTGGGGTGTATACTATTGTGGCTACGGTTTGCATTAGCGTTTTCCTTATGTTGGACTGGTAGTGCATGGTTCCGTCGCCCTGCTACTGAGTGAGTACATGGCGCGACAATGTGAGCTGTGAATTTCGAGTGGAATGCTTTTACATTTGTCCGCGGTTGTTTGTAGCGTGAACTGCATGTTCGGAACGATGGCGGCCGACTGTTGCTGGATTTACTGGTTTGCTTTTCCGGTTCGCGAGTGCATTTTTCAGGAGACTCCTGGGAGTCGTTGCTGGAGTTACGGAGTTCGTGCTTTGTGCGGAGCTTTCAGTGGGTCACCCTGCGGAAAGAGACCGAGCCATATGGGATAAAACCCGCGTCAATGAAGTCTTTCTGGTGACTGCCGATTCCATCGACGATGAACTGTATTTGTCTTGGAGGACTTTTGTGTTGGCATTCTGGCGGCGGCATTATGCACAACGTACCTGTGCGAGCTGTTGGCTTGCCGACACTTCTGTCTATTCCATTGTTCACATAGGGCAGTGAGGAGCATTTTGTGTGATATTCACTAGCAGAGGTACGGAGCATAATGGGGACGACCCGTTGCGTGAAAATAGAACCGAAACTAATTAATCTACGACCATGAGGTGCATTCCCTGCCAGCCAATCAGCCTGTTTACCCCCCCCCCCCCCCCCCCCCCACCCCCGCACTCCCGCATAGCCAGGGCAAAATATCCATACAATTCTCACAATCTGTGACCTCTGAAACGAGGAGAGCCATTCCACACGGAAAGTTCTTTCCTCCACCTTACTTAGGATCCTCCTTGAGTCCGTAATGGATGCAATGTGTGTTTCAGTGGTCTCATCTAACCAACGGAATGCCAAAGTAACAGCCTCCACCTCCATTATCATGCTGGAGGTCGTAGTCTTATATGCTTAACAAAGAAAATATATTCCGTATGGTGTATTTGATGAACAATAATCAATTGCTCAATTATTTCGAGCAATTTGCAATCAAACAAATCAATTGTGTGCAAACAGAAAGATTTAAATTTAAATTTGCAATAACCGTGGGGTTAAATAATGCTCCACATTCGAATAATATCAGTTGCTAAGTGTTTAAAAGTAATTAACTCTATGTGATAGCTAACTGCAGTGTGCACCTGGCGAGATGCAGCGAAACATGCCAGACAATAAATCGTGCAACGTATTGTTTGTAACGTCTGTGTTTACATTCACTACGGGAATACATTTTTTTCAACAATCAACCAACAGTGATGAATAATATCAACACCAGCCTTGCAATCTTCGTAGCATAACAACGGCCATGATACTCGCGGTGATAGAAAGGCAATTACAAGAGATGTATCCATCTTCTTAGTGAACTACTCTGACTTCAGCTTCTACGAGGAAAAGATCACAAAATGTGCCTACGATCAATCAGATTCATGTTCTCAATATCTTCGGCAACATCCATCGATTTCAGTCGCTGATGTGCCAGTTAAACTTTCACTGCTAGAGTTTCTCGTGCCAGAAATAGCGTTGCCATGCGTATTTCTGGCCAACATTAGAGAAAATCTCCAGATTGTCGTTCCACTTTATCTAAAAGGACATGTTTTGTTTTTGTTTTGTTTTTTTAATTCTTGTTGGACATCGTTGTCTCAAACCTGGGTTTGAGTAAGCTTATACAAACGCTTCAATACAGATTCTTGTTACGTATGAAAATACACACTGCAGTACAGTATGATGTGTAACAAACAGCTACTATATGAATGTATGCAGAGATTAAATAAGGCCCGAAGGAAAATGATATCATCGGCAGGAGCTAAGAAGACAGAAATAGAGATACATACATACATAATATATACCCGTACACACTAATGTTACTTTACATTCTTTACAGGACGTTGCATTCAACCCAAAATTTTATTGGCTGCTTGTGATGTACTAGATACTGTTATCACTTAATAGTTTTCAATTGCTTACTGAACGACCGACGCTTCAAACTATCGAAATCAACGAAAAGCGACCTGCTTCTAAATCCTCTGCTGCTGATTTCGAACAATCGACTCGGCATGTCTAGGAATTGTAATATTATGTCTCATTAGCCATTAAGCCACAGACGCTGACACATCCATCCATCCATCCAAACACACACACTCACTCTTCCACACACTCTATCGCATTCTCTCTCTCTCTCTCTCTCTCTCTCTCTCTCTCTCTCTCTCTCTCTCTCTCTCTCACACACACACACACACTCTGGCACACGTATAGACATGCGCGCGCACGCACAAAGATGTTTGGCCAGTAGCAGAAATGTTCTCTTTCCCTAGGTGGTCGGGGCTGTTGAAATGTTAATTAGTCGATATGTTAGTCGCAGTTCCAACTTCACGGCAATAGGTCGCACCATAAAGCTCCGTTCCTGTACCAGCGAATAATACACAAAATACTCCTCACTCCCCTATGTGAAAAGTGGAACAGACAGGAGTCTCGGCAAAGCAACGGCCAGCACAGGTATACTAAGCTTAAATCTGGAGCTGTTGACATTGAGTGAGACTTGTTTGGAAGCCTCATTGTGCATGAAGATAATTTAATAACTTATATTATATATATTTTTTTTTTTTTTTTTTTAAGCATATCCTTTTACAGGACTTAGCTGTCAACACCAGCATCTTTCAGCTGTATGTTGATCTCTTGGCAAGATTACGCTCAGTAGTTTGCCATTGCTTTCTGAGCGGCCGGCTCAGTATCCCGCAAGTCACGAGCGGGAGTCGAACCGCGTCAGCTCTCGCTCCGCTACGAGACTCTGCGTGATAAACGGGATTACAGAGAGAAAGTGTTGTAACCCCACAGCCAGAGAGACCGGCACTATATTATATTATATTATACTAGCTGACCCTGCCCGGCTTCGCCCAGTCCCTGGTGGGAAGCATCTCATTTAATTCATATAAGTAGTCATATAAGTTCCCGTTCCCGTTACCGACTATCTGTCTGTCTGTCTGTCTGTCTGTCTGTCTGTCTGACCCGGCCCGACATCGCCCAGCTCCTGGTGTGAAGCATCTCATTTAATTTATATAAGTAGTCATATAAGTTCCTGTTCCCGACTGTCTATCTGTCTGTCTGTCTGTCTATCTGTCTGCCTGACCCTGTCCGGCTTCATTAAATTCATACAACAACAAAAAATGTAACTTAAAAGAACGTTCTACCACACACCATCCATTATTTTTAATGAAAACTCTTTCTAATCACCTGCATGACTACAGTAACTTCTTAAGCAAAAAAAGATGAGTTACATTGTTATGCATTGTGCATCATTTTTATGAAAACTTTGAAAATGCCTTACAGATTGTATCATTATTTATTATAACTCATATGCCGGTACATAACTATGGACAAAGAGTTTATAAATCTTTGAAAACGATGCCACAATATGACTATAAGTTATACAGAAAAGTTATGCCCCTTGAAATAACTTTTACAGAGTTAGGTCCCCTGAGATATATGAAATTATGATGAAAAATGAAAAATGAAATAATACTGAGTAAGCAGGCGATTTCACACTAACAAAATATCACAGTTGACAGCCCTGGAATGAAAGGAAGGCGTGTAGAAAATTTCATCTCAATCGGATGGGCCGTTCGCGAACAAATAAAGGCCATACATACATACAGAGATACGGACGCACATCCTAATTTATATATAAGATTATATTATATTATATTATATTATATTATATTATATTATATTATATTATATTCTGTTATGTTATGTTATGTTATATTATGTTATGTTATGTTACATTACCTTACGTTAGGTTATATTATGTTATATTATATTATATTATATTATATTATATTATATTATATTATGTTATGTTATGTTATGTTATATTATATTATATTATATTATATTATATTACATTATATTATATTATATTATATTATATTATATTTAACAATTCAATTTTTTTTTAAATTTAATCCGTAACTCTCCTGCTAAAACGTTAGTTGTTTATCCTTTACAGGATGTCGCAATCAACCCCAACATTATTTTGCTGTTTGTGATTTCTTGGCAAGTTTACTTTCTAAATGACTTGCACTCATACCATTTTATAAAAGTCAACGCAAAGCGGTCTGCTGTCAAATCGCTAGCAGCTGTATTTCTAATGCTGTATGAGGGATTACGAATTGTGTCAGTAACTCCTTCCTTCTTCTGCTTCTTTTTATTCTTCTTCTTCTTCTTCTTCTTCTTTTGCGTTCATCCGGAGTGTTTTGTTTTCAGACGTAATTGCGGTGTGTTTTATAATGCACACTTGGGCCAAAACCTTAGGCCAACACATCCGACTTTTGCGTGCGTTTTTAACCAGGTTAGCATTCCTTTGGGTCTCTCACTTTTGTGGAACCGTCCACCGCCCAGCTGGTCTAGTTAGAACGGTCGAAGACTTGTCGGTCCGCCCTCAAAGAAAGGCAGGGATAGTCCAAGGGCATTTCCCGCCATCCAAGGGGGCTTCCATAATTGCAAGGGCCGACACATAGCGCTCTGGTGCTGGGCTCACCCAAGGAATCGCCACGTCCTGCATATGGCCGTTTTAATTCCTCACCTCCATGTATTGGGTATTTTTTTTTCGCCACAGGCCGCTCACCGCACAAACCAGGAACGGTCAGTCTGCAGACGACTTCCACTAAGCGAGCTTTCGGTTCGGACGCTATGCCCGGAAAATTAGATTGTTAGAGCTGTTCCGATCAGAAGACAAGATAGTCAGAGCTGTTCCGGGCACGAGAGACATTTCACTCGGACGTTTTTGTGTTGTGCCAATTTACTTGCAACCTTTAGGCCGGCACATCCGACTTCTGCTGGCATTTTTTTAAAAATCAGGTTGGCCTTCCTGGAGGTTTCGAGGGATATTCTGTTGTGATGTCGTCCACATCTCTGCTGGTCAAGTTAGAAGGGCCAAGGACTTTACGGTCAGCCCTCAATGGAAGGCAGGGACAGTCCATGGGCATTTTCCGCCATCCAAGGAGGCTTCCATAATTGCAGAGCCGGCACATAGTGCTCTGAGACTTGGCTAACCCAAGGAATCGCCACGTCCTGCTCATGGCTGCTTTAATTTCTCACTTCCATGTATTGGGTGCTGGTCTCTGTGGCTAAGGGCTTGCGAACGCGGTTTGTGAGCCCGTATACCCGGGTTCGAAACACAGCGGTGCTGGTTTTTTCGAAAAAGGTATAGGAGCCGGTAGTTCAGAAAGCAATGGCAAACTACTGAATGTAAAATTTGCCCAGGAATCACGAACAGCGAAAATGCTGGGGTTGACTGCTACGTCCTGAGAGGGACATGCAACTTAATTAAATTATGTTTTGGGTATTTCGTTCGCCCCTGGCCGCTCCCCGCACAGACCAGGAACGGTCAGTCTGCAGACGACATCCACTCAGCAAGCTTTTGCTTCGGGCTTCCACGTAATGGATTCGCTAGCCAAGCGTTCTATTTCGTGTTAATGAGACGTTTTTCTACCTTAGTCTGCAGACGACTTCCACTCTGCAGCTTTTCACTTCGGACTTCCACGTAATGGATTCACTAGCCGAGCGTTCCATTTCATGTTAATGAGACATTTATTCACCTTTGACTACGCTCACTCAGTGAGCTCTAGTACAGACTTGCATCGTAACCACTACGTGCGATTGGGACGCTTTTCCACCTTTAATAACGCTCACGGGGTAGGCTACATGTGCTGCCGGCTCAGCACCTTACCTCCATGCAGCAGATAGCGGGTAACAGCCAGACTCTTTCATCCGGGGACACTCCTTCCTAAATGTGGCGTCATTGCTATATTTAACAAATCATCTCAGAGGACAGAAAGGATGGATTAATCAAGGGTGCCATGGTCACAAATGTTGAACACCACTGATGTATGTTATTAATTGAAATATTCAACTGACGGTTTTCTTTTTGGTTAATTTTTTATGGATTATAAATAATGTTGCATGTTTTTACGCTGCTAACTTTCGGCTAATTTAGGTCCTTGTATAATGGTACTTGCTATTTCTGGTTGTGGTCCCATACTTTTATCATCCATGGAATTTCAGCTAGCTTGTTATCTGGCATGTGTTGACTTTCGAAGTCATCAACGAGTTATTTGAGGACATCGGTGACGGCAAAGATCTGCAGCCTACAAAGCAACTAATTCTGTGTTGATTCAAGCACAAGGTTAGTCCCGGATTTCTAACGACTAAATTGGAAACAATGTTTTACACAAAACGCCTAGAATAGTTTCTCGTTTACTCAAAAGAGAAGTGAAGCTAATCTGGATTATTCGTTTAATTAATTACAGTGGACATCTGAAATACTGACCATTAGAAGCCGGATCATTATCGTACCATGACAGTGGTTGAAAACTGTACCCAGAATTTACTTGTACTGTGTATACCGTACTGTTAGTTGGTTGCGTGTCTTTACAACATGTGGCAATCAATCCCTTGTATTGTTAGTTGGTTGCGTTTTCTTTACAACATGTGGCAATCAATCCTATCTACTATTAGTAGGTTGCGTGTTCTTTACAACATGTGGCAATCAATCCCTTGTATTGTTAGTTGGTTGTATGTTCTTTACAACATGTGGCAATCAATCCTATCTACTATTAGTAGGTTGCGTGTTCTTTACAACATGTCGCAATCAATCACATCATGTTTGGATGTTTCTGATGTACTCAAAAATGTTTACGTTTAGTAGTTTGTCATTGCTTTCTGAACGATCGACGCGCATACCTTTGAAATCAACGCAAAGCGGTCTGCTTCCAAATCGTCTGCGGTTGATTTCGAACCCTCAATTAGGTATGTCAAGGAAACGCGTTCACTGCCCCGAAGCGACAGCACACTATAAAGTGCTAGCTATGTGTTCGTTGTACAGCGGGGATATACTGACACCTGGCAGTCTTGACAGACGATAGTATGTTACATTGTGCTTCAATAAAGGCATAATAACTACAACATATTGCGGGGACCAGGAATGGAATTTCATCTCTCTATAGCATAAAACCTGGGCTGAAATGTAGAGATCATGTGTTGCCAATGCTGCATGATCCCTCTCTCGGCCTGCCTAGTTTACCCACAGAGGAAAGGTAACACCAATACGTCTGGAACAAGACAAGCTGCAGAAGCTGCCGGATCGGTAAAGCAATTCTCTAATTGTTCACCTGTCGGAGCTTAGATTCTAGACCAATTGCCGACCAAGGCTTATGGCCTGGTCTGCCCTGCCATGACTGTTAGTCTTTAGGTTGCATTTCCTCGCACTTAGAAAAGGTTTTACGCCCTTACGCCCCAAGCCGTTGGTACACTGTGGAGTGTTGGTTTTGATTAGCGCCGTCCAACATTCGTCGCTAACAGAATACGGGGATATACTAAGATTTATAATAGACTAGCTGACCCGGGCCGGCTTCGCCCAGGCCCTGGAGGGGATCTATCTATCTATCAGTCTGTCTGTCTGCTTGTTTGTCTGTCTGTCTGTCTGGCTGACCCGGCCCGGCTTCACCCAGTCCCTGGTGGGGAGCATCTCATTTAATTCATATAAGTAGTCATATAAGCTCTCCCGTTCCCGACTATCTGTTTGTCTGTCTATCTGTCTGTCTGTCTGTCCCGGCCCGGCTTCACCCAGTCCCTGGTGGGGAGCATCTCATTTAATTCATATACGTAGTCATATAAGCTCTCCCGTTCCCGACTATCTGTCTGTCTGTCCATCTGTCTGTCTGTCTGACCCGGCCCGGCGTCACCCAGTCCCTGGTGGGGAACATGTCATTTAATTCATATAAGTAGTCAAATAAGCTTCCGTTCCCGACTATCTGTCTGTCTGTCTATCTATCTGACCCGGCGTGGTTTCGCCCAGCTCCTGGCGCACAGTAACTTAAAAGAATGTCCTTCCACACACCATTCATTATTTTTAATGAAAACTGTTTTTAATCACCGACATGACAGTTGATAAGTTCTTTAAGCAGAAAAAGATGGGTTACAATGTTATGCATTATGCATTATTTTTATTAAAACTTTGAAAATGCCTTAAAGATTATATCATTATTTATTATAACTGATATGCCTGAAAATAACTATAGACAAAGAGGTTAACAATAGTTCAAGTAAGTCCAACAATATGACTATAAAGTATATAGAAATGTTATTAAAAGTTATGCCCCTTGAAATAACTTTTCTAGAGTGAAGTCCCCCTGCTATATAGAAATTATATAATGAAAAATGAAAAAGTAAATGTTATTAAATAAGTAGAAGATTTTACACTAAGAAACTATTACAGTCGGTTGCACATGAATGAAAGGAAGACGTGTAGAAAATTTCATCTCAATCGGATGTACCGTTATCGAACGCATCCAATACATAGCAAACCACAAACACACAAAGCCACATACACTCTGTTTTATAGATATAGATTCATCATAGTGTCTAATTCTCATGTTTCATTATGTAGTCCCATAGATAGGTCAGCTGATGAAGCAACACTTGAAGTTTGGGAACCGATAATTCTATGGGGGTGGGTTTGAGTGACTGGCGGTGAGCTTGGTGAAGTCGGCAGGATATCCATTAAATTGTAGCGTGGTCTTCAGGAATTCCTGTGTAGTTGAAAGGCCCAAACCCACACCTACTGAATGAACGGTTCCCAACCTTTAAGTGTTCAGGAGACGATTTATTAAAACGAATACAGATCGACTTAAAACACCAGTCAGCTAAACATTCTTTGCTGCTGAACCAGTGATCGGATATAAAATCACCCCGGTACCTACTCCGTCTGTAAAAGAATCATTGTCTCCGTACATCAAATCAAACTGCAGTCATCAATGCCAGTATTAGTGCCAAGCAACTTACACAGGTAGAACGAAAAGACAATTAGCAAATCGAGTACTCTAACACATACCAATGTGGGTGGAAAAGAGAGTTAATTAGTCTTTATTAATTCAAATGCAGTCTAAAGGTCATAAAACGCCGTCATCGTCAATTTCTCAGCATCTAAAAAAATATGGTTATAGCGTTAACAAAGGAAAAGCGTTTAGTCTGCTATATTCGACAAACAATTGACGATTGCTCAAATATAGTGAGGCGTTAGCAATTAGGCGGTTTCAGCGGTTTAGTGTAAACAGAAAAGGTTCGTTCTAAATTTAAAATTACCGCGGAGATAGCAGATGTTCCACATTCGAATAATACCCGTGACTATGTTCTTTAATTGTTTCAGCTTAAGTATTATTCATTTATTCACTTCAGATGATATATAACTCTGTAGTATACCCCTAACGAGATGCTGCGAAATATGCCAGACAATAAATCGTGCAATATATTGTTTGTGGCTTCTGTATTTAAATTTAACTGTCTTCTTTAGTTTACGTTGTGTGAATTCTGCGGTATGTACCTGACGCGATGGAGTGAAAATATACCAAGCAATGAATCGTGCAATATATTGATTGTGTCTTCATTGTTCGAACTGATATTTTTGTTTGTTACGTTCACCACATCGGAATCAACCAGTCGCGTTTCTTCTTTAAATGTTTCGTTAGATACCAAATATGCCCACATCTCATAGTTGCGGGTTCGGGTTATGATAGACCTGGCTAATGATGACACCTCTTTTAGGTGTTTCCTGTCGGGCATGCGTCGAAGTACACTTTGTTCCTGCAGCAAGGCGCTGTCTTCATTTGGAGGTGACAGGTTCGATTGCCGGCTCGGTAACTTTAACTTTCAATTCTTATGTTGTCTAGTGTGTTATCTAATCTCTACTTCTATGAGCGCCAATCATTACCTATGAATTTGTTTAAATTTCAAACTAGAAAACTATCCACGAAACTACCCATGCATTTAAAAGTGTGGTATACACACATTTTGATCCACGCAGATGCAACGGAGTTTGTAACATGTGCTGACACTCTCCTAATGTTTTCTAAGGGAGAAGACTTGAACACTTACTGAGATATGCATGTTCATAGACAGTAATATCTTGCCACACAGAAAAAGACAGATTGGTACCATAGTTCTGGGAAATTAAAAGTAACTGGCCTAATAATAACCATTTTGCCATATAAAGTGTACAGGTTGGTTGTGGAAAATACGAACCATGTCAACACACCCTCATCAACATTATACGCAATGTCGATAAACGTAGCCGATACTGGTTCGCCATCTCACACATCAGAGGTTCGAATCCGATCTGTGGTATTATCCTGGAGTATGCCGTGTGGCTAACCAATCGAGGTTTTTATTTCTCTTCCACCCTTACAGCCTTCTCTGTGGCTAAGTAGTTACAGGCGCAAATTGTACTCCCGCATACCCCGTTCAAAAGACAGCTGATGGCGATCTGGCAGCAGACCGCCTTGTGTTGGTATATTCATACAATGTAATATGAGTTCCGGTCGTTCAGAAAGAAATAGCGAACTACTGAATTTAAAATTGTCAAGAAATCATAGACAGCCAAAACAAAAATGCTGGGATTGACTGCAGCGTCCTGTAAAGGATATGTACCTAACTTTAACTCTTGTACCCCCTATAGAACATAGGCCCTCAGCCTACTCCAACCAAGATTTCCTGTCTTTCATCATGTGCCATACCGATAAGATGGGCGGTCATGTTTCGCCATTTCACTCAATCACCAGAGTCGTGGATAAGCTCAGTTTCTTGTCTCGAAAATGCAACGCAGCCCAGCCATCCAGGTATTACCCTTGTTCTCTTCCCCTCGATCTTGCCAGTTGTCACCAAGTTCTCCAATTTATTTCTTCTCATAACATGTCCATCACATTGTGACTGCCTACGTCTAATGTCTCTAATCAGTTTACGATCTTCATTTGTTTCTTGTAGTACTTGGTCATTGATTTTTCTGTCTGTCCATGGTATTCTTTTCATTTTCCTCAGAAACCACATTTCCACAGCCATCAGATGTTTTTAGCCTGTTTGTTTATTGTCCACGCTTCACATCCATACACAAGTACAGGTTCTATGTAGCACCTCAACACTCTTTCTCTCGTTGGTCCTGTCTTTAGTTATGTCATACAGCTCCCTCCATGCTTTCTCCATACTATCCATCTCTGTTTTTCAATTCCTTTCTCTGTGCGTTTTTAGGATTACCCCAAGGGTTCCGGAGAAAGGACTTTCTAGCTGTTCTGTTCTCAGGCTTTCAAAGTGTGTGTTCTACCTAGCACCAGCCGCTTTACCTCACTCTTGAATTCACTGGAATCTGTTGTTCTCTCCCCAAGTTCCTCTTTAGAGTTTAAGTCTAACTAGGGCCGTGCTGTAGACTTTCTTAGTATGATGCAAGTCTTCGAAATGCCGCCTTTTAAATACAAGTCTTCGAAATGCCGCCTCTCAAATTGTATTTTGATTTCGCTGCTTAAGCCGCCCCCTATGCCTGATGCGGCCGCCTGTTTGTATCACAGCATGCACGGCCCTAAGTCTAACAATATGAGCACATCTGTATTTTCAATTCGTTCGCTTTAAACTCGAGCGCAATCCTAGGGTCCTCCACCTTCGGGCCAACCCTCTCCGATTTCTGATGTACTTGTAATTTAAGTCCCTAAATCAAGGACGGACGAGAAGACAACATTTAAGTCCAAACTAACCTGTGTTTGTAATAAACCCACTACTCCACGGTCAGCAGAGAACGTTTAAGTGCGTTAAGCCTCTCAGCCACGCCGACATCTGACCGCTAAAATAATTACTAATGAATTACAAACACTCACTCACAGTGCTTCGCTGATCATTTTTTCTATGTTGCCCAGACACTCGTTAATTAGTGTTTGAATTAGAGTCTATTAGTAATTATTTTCATCGTTCTGCGTGTTTCTGATCCATACAGTAACGTTTTAACGCTAGAGTTAATTATTCTACAGATACACAGTAAACCGCTGAAGCAAGTTAAGAATTTACATATCTAGGAAGTTTGATGGCACAGGGTAGCAGAATAGACCGGGATATCGACATCAGATGTCAAAGAGCCAGTACGCTAATATATCAACTCACGCTGAAAATGAAATGTGCATGTGTGTACTTGTGTGTGTGTGTGTGTGGGTGTGTGTGTGTGTGTGTATCTGTGTGTGTGTGTGCGTGCGTGTGTGTGTGCGCGCACACACACACACACTAAACGACAGATAATAAAATGTATTTCAAAAAGGAGTTTAATAGGCAAATTGATCGACTTCATTGCACCAGGTTTTATGCCATAAGGTTCGATCGCTTTCCGCAGGGTGGCCTACTGAAAGCGTAGAGCACAGCGCGAACTAAATAGCTCTGACGGCGACCCTAATGAGTCTCTGAGGAAACTGCACTCGTGAACCGAACGCCGTAGACCGGAGTCCAACCCACAGCCTTCAGAACCCGAGGCAGGCGACTTAACCACTTCTCCATAGAGCCTACCAATAACATGTATATTCACACCAACCCTATGCTACCAATGCCGAGCTTGGACACAATCAAATCACGCATTTGCAAAATCAAAACCTCTGAGATGAGATGTCCGAGAATAGCTGCCATCTTAACTATCCGAATCCAACTAAGAAATTGTGGTATCAGACAGTGGGATCAACATCTTGCGCCCCGTATACTGAAAGGCCGTAGATCAGATAGTTCGACCTTCTCATTAGAATGCAATGTAATCAACTGCCAGCCCTGGCGCTACACCAAACATGATCTCATACCAGCAATAGGGCACCCGAAGAGAAAATTGATTGACGACATCAGACATTGTACAATCACACAGAATGATACATTCCTGTGCCACCCATAGGTCGCTGGAACGTCGATATTCTTCCCACTGACGCTCGACAACAAAAGTGGATGCTGATGATGATGACGATCATGATGATGATGATGATGATGATGATGATGATGATAATGATGATGATGATGTTACATATTTAAAGTTTAGTGCTAAGTTGTTGGAGGTCAGTCTGGCCGAATGAATAAGAGCGCTTGTTCTTAAACATCCGGTGTGCTGATGCCGAGGTGGAGGGTTAAACCTCTACACCGGTCAGTTGGACTAAAATATTGTCTTCTCCTCCTTGACCTAGGGACGTACATTACAAGTACCTAAGAAGTTGGAGTGGGTTCGCCTGAAGGAGAGGGACACTGGTAATAGGGAAAGCTAATCCACACGCAAAATTATAACCAGTACTACTATAAGTAGCGTGTATAGACTAGGCTCGAGTTCAAGGCGAGCGAGCACCACAAGAAATACTGCCAAGTTTAAATTCTATAGCAGTGGTTCTCAACCGGTGGGGAATTTCCCCCCCCCCCACCCATTTCAAGATCGCGTTAATCCAAGAACCGATTACTTGATATTGTTTTTCCCTTCGTACTTTACAGTTATGTACGTCTCATCCTTCTAAAATTCATTTTATAAAGTAAGTAGACCCACAAATCATATTTTATGTCAATGTCTAGACTTGTTTTAGTATATGCTATTAAATTTACCTTCCATTTTTACGTATACTGTGTAAGGGTGGGGGGATTTTTAGATAGGAAATATGAAAGGGTGGAGGGGGAATGACGTTCTGAAAATACGATGAAGGGGGGCACGGGCCAAATTTTTGATAAGAAGGGGTGGGGGGGGGGGAATGACGTTCTGAAAATATGGTGAAGGGGGGCACGGGCCAAAAAAGGTTGAGAACCACTGTTCTATAGACTCAAGAATTTTCTGGTGCTATTTTATTTACCATCCTTTCCATTGTAATTAGTAAGAGTGGTTTGCTAAGGTGGCTAAGTAAGCTTACTATTGCATGTGATTCGAATTCCGTTATGTCAGGCTTTTTAGGTAGCGTGTTGTGTTCACATAATGCACTAATTCCTTCTCCGCTAGCTTAAAATCCCAATGCGTACTATTCAGTGAGAAAAATGGAAGGTGGTATTAGTATCCAGTGGAAACTATGAAAGGGGGTAATGTGTGTGTGTGTGGGGGGGGGGGGGGATATAAAAACGAGGAATGTGTGGAAAATATTAAAACAAGTAATGTGGGGAAAATATTAAAACGAGTAATATCGGGAAAATATGAAAACGAGTAATGTGCGGAAAATATGATTTCTCGTTCAGAAAGCAATAGCAAAATACTGAATGTAAAACTGCCTAGTAAATTAACTAGAGGTGAGTTATCGCAACGTCAAAGGACAGACAGTAGACAGTAAGATGAAAACTTCAAACTCGTTATCATATGCCGGGTGTTTGTAAAGTCTCACTACACTTTATATGTAGAACAAATTTGAAAAATGAAGTACATGACGTCATCAAAAATGTGCTAAAATATTAATTAAATTAGTTGCAATAGTCACTGCTATGGCCTAACGCTGTTTTGGGGAAGCTGGAAAGTACCAACGAAGTAATCATTATAATAGGTATTGGAAATGTCCACCACGGGCTGCAAATCATGATTGTACACATCTCTTCATATTGTCAAATACCTTCTGCAACGTGTCTGTTGTTATTTCTTGAATGGTAATTCTGCTGGCTTCTTTCAGGTCCTCAATTAGTGTACATTATTTTTGTAAACATTTCCTTTCAAGACAACCCATAGACAATAATGGAGTTTTACCTGGAGAACGAACAGGCCAAATTCCACGTGATATAATGCGATTTGCGAAAATTTCTTCCAAAAAATGCAGTGATGCTCTAGCTGTGTGTACAGTTGCACCATCTTGGTGGAACCACGCCTCTTCAATTTCACGCTCATTCAACTGTTCTAAAAAAGGGTTCGGGAATGGCAGTACGGTACAGATCGGCATTTATGGTGTTGTTAAAGAAAGTTGGTTCAATAAAACGTTTTCTACCGACGGCACACCATACCCCAATTTTCTCATCGTGCAGAAGCGCTTCGTAAATGCGTTGGGATTGTTATTGCTCCAAATACGATTATTTTGGCTATTAACATATCCAGACATATGAAACCACGCCTCTTCATAGGAAAATGTTACATTGAGAATTGATTCGTCTTCTTTTACTAACATTGCTCGAAACCAAGTGGAGTTGTTGACTCTGGACTGATTATCACACTCTTTTAGTTCAGGCACAACAGAAGTCCTGCATAGATGAAAATGTTAATCACTTTTTAAGAATTATTTGCACTGTGCTCACTGATACGTTCACTTATTGCGAAATTTTCCTTAAGGACTTATTTGGACTTTTCAGGATTCTGTCTTGGATATGTAGACATTTTTCTGCAGACACAGCAGGCCTTCCAAATCGCGGAGCACCTTCCAGATTTCCGTAGAAAGAAACTTATTCACCAAATATCTAATCATAATGCGATTATGAGGTTGTTTATTATGAAATATTGCTATAAATCTTTGAACAAATATCCGTGTGATCGACCGCCATTTCGAAACACTTGCTCAACCCCAAAAAAATCTTTCTTCCGTGTATACAGATGGATCAACAAGTTCTGTGTTGTTTCTAAATAGGCTTTAATTTCACATGATGATACAAAATCCAAGTTCAAATCAATTGTATTATGATGTTGTCTTCTCTTCTCTCGTTCATGGTGGTTACTACCCAACAACAAGCTACGTCACGACTTGAGCATCTTTCTTACTGTTCTATATCGATGCTCAAGCGTGCTGTAGTCTTGCACCCCTAAAGCTAATACTAATATGATATTCATTCTGCTACACCTCCCTGTCTTTTAAAAGACTTTTCTTCTTCAAAAGTCTTAACTCCTAACCCCTTTATGCTACACCTTCTCTCCTTACCTCCCATAATTTCTCTAAGCCGCCCCAAACTAACTCTACCTTAGGTGAACATTTCCCTCCAATTGTACCACATAGCAAACCACTATGAGATTATATTTCTTCTTCGTTTCTGGCTCTTCACAGTTTCCTTATCAAAATATATATATATCATAAGAATGGCTCATATCATCGTTATCGTACACTAGGCATTATGAAATTTCTCATTCACACAGCATAGGATAGACAGAAAAAAAGTAAGGAAGGGGTAAAGAAAGGGTGCGCACCCAATTTATGAAAAGTATAAGGAAATAGTCAACACAATCACATTTACCTCTCTTGCCAACGAAAAAACTTTTGTAAACAGTTTTTTTTTAAATATATCTTATGAAATGCATCTCTGTTCACTATAAATTAAGTTGATCTAAGTTTTCTTTTATATACTCAAAATTTATATTGCCATATACAACCTTGTCTATATTTCACTTATCTCACCTTCAACCACGAACCAATGTTCATATTCCATGAACATTTCAAATTAATTAACGCTGTTTTTTCACAGCTCCTACATTCCCCCTCATATCCCATGGTACGCCTCCTTGTTTATCTATTCTATATACCCAACCTTATATGCTGCCATTCACAGCCCCCTTTTTATCTATTCTCTATTAACCAACTATCATATCATTACTCATAATATGGTATCCAATCCATATATCTTCAATTAATGCTGACTTTAATGCAGCTCCTATTATAACTTTCCCATAACCATCCCCGGCATATGTTTCTAATGCTTCATAACCATATCAACCTCTTTATGCTGATTATCACAGCAACAGAATATACCCATGAACATATTATTCACAAAGATAATGTGTCTCTCTACTAGTCCTCAGTAGTTTATTACTATTTTCTGAACGAAGGGTCCTAAATAAAGCCCCATGTATTGCCTTTATTCTAGACAAAACCATGTAAATTAAACTTAACTTAACTAATTTCTAACATATATATAAACAAGGTAATTACCATTCAACATACAAGACAATTCACTTAAATTATGAGTGAAGCGAAATAAAATCACAACAGGACATCATACCCCCCCCCTTCCCCCCCCCCCAAGTTTTTATACATCATTTATGTTTCCCCTCATATCAATAAAAGGTATTAACTCATTCAAAGAAAAACATATTTTAAATTAATATAACATACATCCTATATATTGTTAGTCTCTTTTTTGGACTAACAATAACTAACTTATTTATCTATTTAAGAAAACTCAAGAAGTCACACCATAAAATCAATTGGCAATCAAATTACAGTAAAAAAATATACCTCACTCGAATTTATCTCCATATTAATTATCTTAATACCTAATTATGTCTATTCTTCAAGACGACTCATTATAAGTATCAATAGAATCCTTTTCCATAACAAATGTGTCATATACATCCTCAAGTATCATTTTCCTTTATAAATCATGAAATTTATATCTTGCTATCTGCAGTATTTTCTCTCAATTTATTTCCTACGTTTCCATTTCTTCAGTAGCTCCAAGTTCCTTTGAATAAGTGCTATCTCCACATCAATATCTTCTTCTTCGTATAAAGTATTACTTTCTTCCATACTACTATTTGATTCTGAATTTTCATCCATTTCTTCTTCATCTGTATGTCTATTACTAGCAGCTGCCAATCTTTTTCTTTCTATATCCAATCTAATTTTTTTATCATCGTTTCTTAACGACCTTTCCAATAGGGGTATAAATTCGTCGCTTGATGAATTTTCCCTAATTCTTCTCTGTCTTTTCACTTCTCTTTCTCTCTGTCTCTCTATTCTCCTTTTCGTTGCTTGTCTAGTATTTTTAAATGGAGCACCTATCTCTTCTTCCATAGATTCTATGCTATCTCTCATTCATATTTTTTTCTTCTATCGTTTTTGGTATTGTCTGTTCTTGAGTATCATCACAAACTGGAGTTGTTACTATTTGACTTTGTGTTGGATCTTTTCTACAATCTGGGGTTATTGTAGCTCTTCTGACGACTTGTTCATCTAAGTATCCGGTGTCTGAATAATAATAATTATTATTATTATTATTTCCCTTATCGTCACTATCTCGTCTTAAGTGCTCTACGTGTGCCCTTGCTATATGTCCCGTGATCTGGTTCTTTATACTGTACGATACATTTCCTAGCTTTTCTAAAATGTAATAACCTGGAACCCAACGAGCATCAAACTTAGAGTTCCTTCTATGCTTCTTATAATAAACTCTATAACCTACTTTGAATTCCTGTAATTTTGTATTCACGTTTCTGTACTTTTTCTGTCTTTCTCTAGCTTTAATTATATTATTCATTAATCTTACATGTGCTTTATGCATTTCTTGTATGATGACCTCCTGAAAGTCTTCCCCCATATATTTACGTCTTGGTTTTAACAGATTATCTATGGGTAATATTGGCTCTCTCCCGTGTAATAAATAAAATGGTGAAAACCCTGTGCTCTCATTTTGATTTGTGCGTATGGCTCTAAGCGCAGGTCCTAGGAATAGATCCCAATCTTTTTCATGTTCATCGACAATCTTTGCTATAATATCGTACAATGTTCTATGTTGTCTTTCGTTCCTAGCATTTGAAGAAGGTCTATAGTATGAGGTCTTTCTATGTTTTATATTCAAATCTTTTAATAACTTTTCTAATTTCTTATTCACAAATTCTTTACCATTATCCGTGAGTACAATCTGTGGGCAACTAAATCTTGGTATGAATTCCTGTAAAAAAATATTAATGATAGTATCTGCGCTCTTATCTGGGATTGCATAAACTTCCGGCCAAAGACTGTAGACGTCCACCATATGAATTAGATATACGTTCCCTGATAATGTTCTAGGGTGAGGACCTGATATATCTAAACTAACTTTTTGCATTGGAAACTGAGGAATATCTGTATCTTGTAAGGGACATTTAATTGTTTTCATATTCCTTAATCTGCATCTTTCACACGTATCGACATATTTACAAGCAGTTTTAAATAAATTCGGCCAATAATATTTATTCGTAAGTGCTTTCACTAATTTATCACGACCGAGATGACCATTCTCATCATGATATGCTTTTAAAACTTCATTTTCCAAATGTTTTGGAATATATTTCCTTAGCTGTTCGTTTCTTTCACTCATGTAATATAACTGTTCATCCTTTTGCAAAACTAAATAATTCTTCTTATACTTATTCTCATCCGTTTCTTTCAATTTCTGTTTTATTTCTAAGACTTTCGGATCTAATTCTTGTTCTTCTTTCATATTAAATTGTGCTAAATGTGGGTCTTCCGCTCTAGGTTCAGACTCTTGATCCGTCGGTAAACTCTCAAAATCTCCTCTATTTATTATGGCAGAATCTAATATATTTACTTGCCAGTTTCGGTCGTCTATCTCCGGTTCTCCTTCATCTTCCGTGTTCCCTGATGACTGCGGATATGGGATTCTAGACAATAAATCAGCGCATGTGTTGTTCCTACCTGGTATGTATTCTATTCTTGTATTGTATCCTTGCAGATTCAACGCCCATGTCTGTATTTTCCTGTTCTGCACTGGAGCTTCTAACAAAGATTTTAAAGGCATGTGGTCAGTTCTAATGATGAAATTTGCGTTATGTAGATAGTAGTTAAGTTTCTGAAGAGCGTAATGAATAGCATAAGCCTCCTTCTCAATAGTAGACCATTTCCTCTTAGACCTGCTAAGTTTATGAGACAAGAAATAGATTGGCCTTTCATTTTTAACCCCTGGTATTCCAGATTCTTTTCCTTCATATGGTTGAACCAAACACGCTCCTATAGCATTATCTGAAGCATCTGTATATAATATTAGCTGTTTATTCAAATCTGGATATGTCAATAGTGGCACTATTGTTAAGCTATTTTTTAAAAACTCGAACGCTTTTTGACATTCATCATCCCACTTAAATCTAGCGTATTTGCCAGTTAAGTTAGTAATAGGCTCTGCTATCTTTGAGAACCCTGGAATGAAACGCCTATACTACCCACAGGTTCCAATAAACGCACGCACTTCTTTTACGTTAGTTGGAGGAGATAATTCTCTAATAATTTTAACCTTATCTTGATCTGGTTTAATTCCGTCTCTATTAATAATATACCCCAAATACTTTGTTTCTGTTTTTAAAAATTCGCATTTACTGAGCTTCAGTTTGACATCATGTATTCTTAATCTGTCGAATACTAATTTTACATGTTTTAAGTGATCATCTACATCTCCTGCTGTATAAATTAAAATGTCATCTATGTATGCCAATGCAAACTTTTGCATACCCTCTAATACTTGATTAATTAATAGCATATAATAAAAGGGCGCCGTACGAACTCCAAAAGGCATTCGTAAGAATTCGTAAGAACCTGCGTGTGTACAAAAAGCACTCTTTTTCTGGGCGTCTGGGGACAAAGGTATACACCAAAATCCTGATCTTGCATCTAACGTGGTAAAGAAAGTAGACCCATTAAGTAAACCCAAAATATCGTCAATCACCGGCAATGGGTACGCTAGATTCTTAGTGATTTTGTTCAACGCCCGATAGTCGCAACAGAATCGATGTAAACCATCAGCTTTGGTCACGATGACAATCGGAGATGACCATTCCGACTTTGATCTTGTTATTATTCCTGCTTTCAGCATGTCTTCTATTGCTTTTTCAACAATTTCTCTATTCCTTAAGGGTGTTCTATACGGTTTCAAACTAATTGGTGGGTGATCTCCAGTATCTATTTCCATCGTAACTGTTTTTGTCCTTCCCAATTCTAAATCATTAATTGCAAATACATCCTGATTCTCTTTTATAAGTTGTTCTAATACTTTCTTATTTTCTGGTGGAGTTTTTAACTGTGCCAACAATTCTTGCTCTCTTGTTATTTTGTCTAGTGAATGTATTTGGGCTGTATTTCTTCTGAATGGATGGATCAATTCATCCTTCTGTACATTCCCTCTTCTTTCGCGTCCGCGTCTGTTATTAATTCTTTCACTAGGAGTTTCTGAATAATTTATTCCCGGCATTTCTACTCTATCTGTTGCTAATATGTCATTAATGTTATGATCTACTTTGGCTATTACACATCCTCTATATAATTTAATTTCTCTACCTGTGTTGTTAATAATCATTACTGGAAAAGTTAAGTGTTTATCTAATGATATTATTCCATCCGGAACTTCTAGACCAGGCTCATCAATTACCTCCCTTTGCAATTCAGTGATTCTAACTGTGTGTCCTACTTCATAATACGGATTTCTTTTTACCTTTGCCTGTATCAAATTAACCGTCTGTGGTTTTAACGTCGTAGACATTTTAACTCTAACCAGTGATGAAATGTGCATGTCTTCTTCTAAATCTACGTACACGTCCTTGAATTTTAATTTATGTAGATCAAACATAAGTCTTACGCCATTTTTTATTAGAAAATCTCTTCCTATGGGCATATTTCTATTTAAATCTTTCACTATATGAAAAAGATGTCTTACGTTGATCCCTCCTAACCTAAAATTCATTATTGTTTGTCCAATGTCTTGTAAATTCTGTCCTGTAACAGAGTAAAGATTATTATGACTTCTGAATATTTTGCAATTTCTCATTATTTTGTATAAAAAACTTTCTTTGATCACACTAACCTGAGCTCCCGAATCAATTAATGTACGAACTCTATACTTCCCTATTTCTATTATACATGAACTGGGATCTGTTTTATTCACTGTGAACTGTTTGATTTCATCTAATTGAGAGCATTCTCTACTCGTCCCGCTATACCTGTTATTAAAATATTCTTTAAATCTTGGGACCTTGTTATTTTCCCTCCTACCACAGGTCCTATTTAATAGGTAGGGCGCCGGTTTTCCTGCGTTCTTGTACTTGTAAAACTTCTGTGTCTCTCTTCAACATTCCTATTTAATCTGCTTTTGCCATTTATACTTTGTGTATTCGACTGGACACGCCTGTTACCACTTCTGACACCACATTAATCTTTGCCTGTCAACAACTCATGTGTAAGGCATCATCAGATTACTTCTCTCGCACCACACAAGAAACTTGCAAGTCGTGTGAGAGGAAATAAATGATACATTTTATTGCCGTTGGCTCTTCACAAGTACATAACAGTCGCTATCAAAACCACACACAAAGCCACAGAATTACTATCCCTAGTTTCTAAACCCTAATGCTAATTCTATCTATTTGGTTACACAAATCTCCTATCAATACTACAACGAGGTGCCCGCTACAATGTCAGTCCCCCGTCTGACTAGCTTGCTCGCGTGGTTACACACCACGCGGAAGGACCTTGAGGTGTCCTTCGGCTTTCTGCGTGCCGTTCTGTTTGGCACGCTTACATTAGCTGTTTTCTGTTGATTGGCAATCGTGACTATCATGTAGGCGCCGTGATTCTGTCGTGACCAGAGTGCTAGTTATCTGGTCACCGTCTCCGTGTCTCATGAGAGAACTAGTTAATAGTTCTCCATTCTATCCCCTACCCTGCCCTTATCCCGGGCAATGTATCCCCTCTAATCTATATGAGGTTGACCACTCTTCCCGGTGGTGTTCTATCTTGAGGCAGACCTCTGGCCTCATATGTCAGTCTTTGACAGAGATGTTCGCTTTTGTTGAAAAACATTCTGACTTGTTAGAATTCAGGATGAGCGAATGCAACGGTATTTTCTCGTGATTTCTAATTGAAGGAGCAATATGGTTGACTCAAAATAAGCTCTCATTTTTCTTCAGGTTCACAAAGTAAATTTTAAATGAACATAATAAAAGGAAACAGCTCCTTTAAACCAATTCGAGTTGTTATAGCTGTCTTGAGATTTCTTTGCCAGTATGTAAGTGTGTGACCTTCAACACAAGGTTACTTAACGGCTGAAATAATGCAAGTCAAACTTCACAGCAATTCGACAAACATCACGTTGCTTCAAGTATTTCTGACGAAAAACATCTTGATAAAACTCCACAGTCATAGTCAATCAAATTATGTAGACGGCTTCATTCAAAAATTTTGATGTGTGTACGTTTAATTTAGGTAGTCTGAAAAACGTTTAAATTTTGACCTTGATTCACTTATAGTTGGTCCGATTTTGAATTTTTTCTTTTATTTAATGAATGTCTAAAATATCGTTCGTACCTGAACAAATTGGTTAGTCCAGTTTAGTATGCGGCATGTTGACTACTTTCATACTTCACGTTGTTCACGCGACCTTCAAGTCAAAAAATCCTGTATGCGGCGCCATTTAACCCATCTGTAACAATGCGTGTATACAGATGGATCAACAAGTTCTGTGTTGTTTCTAAATAGGCTTTAATTTCACATGATGATACAAAATCCAAGTTCAAATCAATTGTATTATGATGTTGTCTTTTTTTTGAATTTTACAGAACAATTCTTCGAATACCGTAGATCAAGAACAATACTGGCATTCTACAAGATCGTCTTATTATTATTATATTGTTGTTATTATTATTATTATTATTATTATTCTATTATTATTATTATTATTATTATTACTATTATTATTATTATTATTATTATTCGTAGACACCTCCCTGGTGTTTGGTCAATAGCTCTTACCCATCCCTCAATGCATTACTCCACAGTACAGGTGAAGGGGATCACTAGCCGCACTGGGTGGACCACTTTGAGGCGGAAGGGTGGGAGAAGGTGACATTACCGCCACCTGGACTCCATGGGATTAGCCCTCATGCTGCTTTCTTTTAATTCCTCATCGTGAAACACGTAACGTTGAACTGACTCGTCAACCTTCTGGCGCATTATCCAACCTTAACACGCAGTTTGTTCGGGTGTGCTTCAATGTCCCTAGTTCACCAACAAAGCAGGTGTTTGCAGGCGTTTGTCTCACTTCGCCTGATCCCCATCCCCTGACCGTCCGACATGGGAGACCCGCCCAAGTAATAGCTAGTCTAATCGGCATCGCTATTGGGATGCTTGCTTGCTTGCTTGTGTTCGCTGGCTATGAACTCCAGCGTGAAGTCCTGTATGTCGGATGAAGACATCCTGTTGTCCAACATCAGTGAGATGAACATGATCAAGAGGATAGAGGAGGGGTCGATCCGAAGAGAATGGTTGCTGCCTTTGGAGCGGTCTCGACTGGCAAAGATTAGTTTCATCTTCGTGCCAGGGCATGCGGGAGTACAAGGAAATGAGCGGGCTGACAAGCTCGCAGGTGAGGCTACTGTGGAGGGCGGACGCGCCATGGACCAGGCCGACATTCTGAATGCTCTACGAGAAGTAAGACTTTTGCGAGAACCAAGTGATGACTGTGAATCTACAACAATGGCCAGACTGCGAGAGCAGCAAATTAAAAGAGGAGTGGCCAAACAAGAACACTACGCAGGAAGCCAAAGAAGATTTATAAACCAACACAGAACTGGCGTCGTTAGCCGCTACACGTTGCGGGATTTGCTGAGGAGGGGATCCGAGCACTTATGGACTGAATGGTTCGATGTGCAATGAGGATGATCTGTCGACTAACTAACTAACTAACTAACATCAGTGAGATTTCATATAGGACCTGAGGTTTGCGTGAGTATTCGTTGTCCCATGTCTGGCTTATTGATGTGCAGACTGGTGGTTCCTCACCGTGCAGGCAGACACTCTACGACTTCGGAGGAATCAACGATCCTACTGACTTTAGCCAGGACCCAAAAGGGACCTGTTGCCCAGGACGCTCGACGAGGACGCTTCAATAGGTCTTGGCCAGTATAGAACCTGGTCCTGGTGCCTTGGAAACACCTCTGCGTCCCGCTATTGGTATCATCGAAATATACAAGCGCCACAACTTCTTCCAAGTGGAGACAACAAAGGGCCTACACATTCTAAACATTCAACTTTTAAGCGACTTTTTAAACATCTAAGACAACTACAAGGTATTATGCTATTGAGTGGTACAACATCCGCTACCGCTATGGGTTGTAGTTGTTGTGCCTTGTTACAAGCGCAATGTAACAAACTATCGTCTGTCAAGACGGCCAGGTGCCAGACAGAAGACAACTTCATCGTAACCACCATCATGTCTCGGAAACTGAAACAATTTAGTCATACAAAACGTCACGCTGGCTTAAAACAAACGGTAACGGGACGCAGGGTTTCAGGAAGAAGATACCAGGGTCGGCCAGTACCATGGCCACAGGACTGTGAAAATAACTTGAGCATAACAGTGCTTAAGTTGGGAAACTGGCACTGGATCGACAATATGTTTGATGGGGTGTGGTGAGAGCGAAGTTCTGCCACCATCTGCTAACTGATGATGATGAATATGATGAATATGATGATGATGATGATGATGATGATGATGATGATGCCATTTAAGTTCTTTTTTTAATTTTTGCTCCAGACTGAACTGACTGTTTGTTTAGCCCGTAGTATCCGTGCTAATATTTACTGCTTATTATAATACTTGATGATGTCGTGTAGCCGTTTGTAAATCCACTGCATGGCTAAATATTAACCCTTATGTCTGCTGCTTTGGCATTTACGTCGTCTTAGTCCTGCACATAGCTTGCGATTATCGGAGTAAGGTTGGAGCAGATTTCCCCCCGACCCGTTACCAACGTACCATCTCGGTGGGGGGTGTGTTGCAGAGTCCCCCTCCCCAACCTCAGAAATCAGCAAGGTATGCAACTGTAGGATATCAGGATGTAATCAATTCACGATTCCGCACACAATATAGACTAGCTGAGATTAGGGAAATGCATCCTTCGATGATTTTAATAATTTCACTGTGGACAGATTCCGAGGAAATGTCCAGAGGGGCTTCGTGTCACACTAGATTGACAACTCGAGCGGCGGGGTTCAGAAGTAAACGGACAAAACAGGCCCCATTAGTGTAACATGTTGCATATGCAGGCCACATAGTGTAAACGTGGTTTTGTGTGCCAGTGGGAGTACATATAAACATCATCAAACGCATAAGAATATTCCGTTTGGTCTCGCCGGAAATAAAATATTCTCCCTTTCCGGAGAACCAAATCACCGGAAAATACGCAACCATAGATCCGTGTTTATTCAAGGACAAAATCTGTTAAGTGTGTGTCTTTAGGGACGGTGGTGGGGTGGGGGTGGGTGGAATAGATATTCAAATTTAATGAGAAAAGTGCATGGCTATTTGCTTCATCCTCTCGACACTGTGGCTCAGCGTTTCTCAATGTCCCGACACACCGAGTCGAGAATTCGAAATCAGCTACAGGCGATTTGGAAGCAGGCCACCTTGCGTTGACTTCCATGGTATGAAGTGTCGGTCGTTCAGAAAGCAAAGACAAACTCAGTCATTCATCATGTGCCATGCTGATAAGCGTAGGCGGTCGTGTTTCGCCATTTCACTTCATCACCAGAGTCGTGGATCGGCTCAGTGTTCTTGTCTCGACCATACCACGTAGCCAAGCCATCCAGGTATTTACTTTTCTGCCTTCCCCTTGTTCTCTTCCCCTCCATCTTGTCAGTTGTCACCAAGTTCTCCAATTGATTTCTTCTCATAACGTGACCAAAAAAAAATTTTGACGGCAAACTTTCATTTCATTGGCACCTTCCATATTGACAGACGATAATTTGTTACATTGTGCTTCGAAAAGGCATAATAACTACTACCCATGTCGGTAGCGAATGTGACTGATAAGGCTAATACCTCTCCATAGCACAAAGCCTGGGCTAAGATATAGAGACCATGTGTTGCCTATGCAGCATGATCCCTTTCTCGACCTGCCTAGTTCACTCCAGAGGAATGGTAATACCAATATATCTGGAACAAGACGTGCAAATAACGTTAACTTCTTCTGCTTTATTATGTTGGGTACGTTTGGAAAAACTGAGGCTCCCAAACTGAATCAACTTATGCAGGATTTTGCTATCTAACCAGTGAAGCGATTCATAATGTTATTCCGGTGAAATTCCATGCATTCATTGTCGCTATTGTCACGTGTGCTTTAGCTAGTATAAATATTTTCATTTTCTCCAAAGTTGTTCCTGCTCATTTCTGAATGGCTAGTACAAATACTTGGCTCGTACAAATACCTGGCTCGTACAAATACCTGGCTCGTACAAATACCTGGCTCGTACAAATACCTGGCTCGTACAAATACCTGGCTCGTACAAATACCTGGCTCGTACAAATACCTGGCTCGTACAAATACCTGGCTCGTACAAATACCTGGCTCGTACAAATACAAGACGCCGTTGCTTATATCGTGAACTACGGCAACGCAGTAGCTAGAATGCATGCATACCAGTTGGCCCTATTGAATCCCTTTTGAGATAAGGATTTATTTTCATTTGTCTGGGCGCCCAGTTCACCCAAGCCTAAAATGGGTACCGGAATATTTACATAAAAGTAAAGACGTCCGGCGTAACACTAGCAACCCCCCCCCCCTCCCCACCCATTTCGCATGTATCTTGGTCTAGCAATATAGGTTCATATTTCCCTATGTTACCAGGGCCCAATGAAAATTGACATATTTTGGTCACTTGAAACGTCATGACAGTTTGGAGAGAACAGTAATGGAGGGGTATATGCCCTGGAAGAGAGGAAGAGGAAGGCCAAAGAGAAGATGGACGCAGGATGTGGCGGGTGATTTCTAGATGGGTGTATCGGACGCGGGACATCTTGCTTATGACCGGAAAGTTTTCCGTAAGGTTGTTATGGGTGCGAGGTTCTGCAAAGGACATGCTACTGAATGAATGAATGGCCAGGACCCATAAGGAAAGCAATAAAAATGGTAACACCGCAGGAGGCGACTAAGGAGGGCTGGTGTAAGACTTGCTGCCTCATCTCGTAGAAAAGTTAGCTGGAGACCACAAACAGTCGTGAGCTTGGCGTGAGTTAGTTGAGGGGTTGGCTACATAAGAAGTGACAGGCTGCAGAAGAAGAGGAAAACTACATATTCTCACATCGTAGAAAAGGAATATTTACTTCTCTTTACGGACGCAGTTCGTGATCCCACATACCCGCGTTCGAACACTGCTGCGCGCGATTTGGCAGCAGACCGGAATTCTTGGTAAGTTTGATATCAATACCATCGAACATTGAAACGTAGTGTGGAAAATCCCAGCGGTGATTAATAGCCGATGTATCTAAGTTTGCATGATGCTAGTCTGCCCAGAATAGGGTTGCCAGACGTCCGGCAAAGAGAGGATATGTCCTCCTTTTTAAGCTAATGTCCTCCGTCCGGCAGGCAAAGCTAAAAACCTTTAAAATGTCCGGCTTTTTAAATTATTTTATGTTATCATTTTTTATGTATTGTTGTTACAACTTACAATGTATCTACACTCTACCTTGTGTTTACATATTTTACTAACACCCATTGCTTAATAATATTTATTTAATTTTCCTATTTATACCAAATGTGAAACGCCAATTATTTGTATAATTTGAATCTAACTGTTTCTCTATTCGGCAACACTAACAATGCTGTAATCTCTGTGGTCAAACTGTTAATGTTACTTCCGGTTCCGGTAGCAGAGACGTCACTTAAAATCGTTTTTTTAATTTGTAATTTGTGCCGTCTATGTTTATGAAAATGGCTTCTACACAGAGAAAATGCAAATTATCGAACACTATGAAATATGAGTTTCCATCCTTCGTTGAAGGACACAACGAGAATGAGACAAAGTGTACGATTTGCGATAGTTACTTGTCCGTTGCCAACAAAGGAACTACTGACTTGAAGCGCCATGTTGACAGTGAGAGACATAGAAACCTAATCAAAGTGTCCGCGTCATCTAGCACATTGACGTCTTGTTTGTTTTTTTCAGCCTAAGTACTCAAATGCTGAAAGAGCATGCGGCTGAAGCAACCTTGGCATTTCATACAGTTTGTCATCATCAGTCTTACAACTCGATGACCTGCACAGCTGGTTTGATGCACACATTATTTGAAGATTCAGAAATTGCTAAATATATTGCTCGTGCAAAAACAAAGACTGAAGCAATAATAAACCAGGTGATTGGCCCCCCACATTGTTGATGAATTGGATAAATCTTTAAGTGGTATTTCATGTTTCGGTCTTTCGACAGATGCTAGCAATCACAGTTCGCAGAAAATATTTCCGATGGTTGTTCAGTACTTTGACTGTAAAGCAGGTGGAATCCAAACTAAGATTCTCGAGTTAGACAACACACCAAATGAAACCTCAGAAACTATATTACAGTATATTTTGAGAACACTCCAAAAACATGATTTGTACTCCAAATGTGTTGCTTTTGCTGGTGACATTGTCAGTGTGAATTTTGGAGGTATTAACAGGAGAGAAGGTAGAAATGTGTTCTCGCATTTGAAGGAAGTCTTGAGCAAGCCATTGGTAGGCATTGGATGTTCTGCACAACTGCATCAAACACGGCGCAGATTTAATGCAGATTGACGTTGAATCTATTGTCTTGAAGATATTCAATTACTTTTCTATATACACTGTCAGAACAGAAACTTTAAAGGATATTTGTGACTATGCCAACATTAACTATCAGCAACTACACTATCACTCTAAAACTAGATGGCTCAGTTTGTCTCCAGCTGTTGAGAGACTGTTGAGGCTGTTTACTGCTTTGAAAGAATAGTTTCTTTCTGTAAACCAACCACCTGCTATGATAAAAAAATTTATTGGCAGCTATTGTAATAAAATTGTACTGATTGTGGGTTTAATCTGGAAAGATTTAAATCAAACATTCAATATGCCCTCTTTTGTCCTCTTTTTTTGTTTTATTATGTCCTCCTTTGTCCTCCTTTTTGTCTTAGTATGTCCTCCTTTTGGTGCCCACGAATCTGGCAACCCTAGCCCAGAAGTATCCACATTGCTAATTGTCGGATGAAATAAATGACACAATGACAAAGCCGAAAGAAAAGTCCGAGCAGTAACTCTCGGCGGATGTATGTACAGATTCATGATGGTGTGCAACCTAGACAAATCAAGATGCTCTGTTTATTAGCTGTAACTGGAGCGATAAACATTGGTTTGTGTAGTTTTGCAAGAGTAAAGAGAGAGAGAGAGAGAGAGAGAGAGAGAGAGAGAGAGAGAGAGAGAGAGAGAGAGAGAGAGAGAGAGAGAGAGAGAGAGAGAGAGAGAGAGAGAGAGAGAGATCCTTATCTACATCATCAGAAAAATCGACCACTCACTCTCCCCTTATTCCCCAATAACCTACATGTCAAGTGGAGACAGAAAATGGACACTGTAAAACAGAAATAGAATATCACGCCGATCGTCTTCACTTCCCAGACCACTTTCCTATATCCATTTTGGGATGGGTCAACCTGGGGGATCAGGTCATATTTGTTTTTTTATGTGTCGCTTTGAGGGAGGTTCAAACCCTTGAACTCTGGGTCGACAGGCATGTACACTAATCACTACACTACCGCCACTTCAGAATCAATGATTGTGTTTTAAAGAGTTAGTCTTGTGGCAAGAAACTGTCGTAGGCTTGAGAAGTATTAGTTTCACCCCATTGTGTAGGCCTGAATGTACGGAGGTGGTCAGTCTTTCGCTCCAGTAGAAACGCCGATAGCTGACATCGATCCATTATCTGACCACGCTCATACTATTGGCAACGTAGCGTCGTAACCATTACACCAAATAGTCCTCTAATCTAAACACAGAAGCCACACACAATATGTTGCACAATTTCTTGCCTGGCATATTTCGCTGCATCTCGTCAGGTGCATACTGCAGAGTTTTATATCATATACAGTTATTACATAAATAATATTTCATCTGAAACAATTAAAACACCTAGTCACAATTATTGGTCAAATATGGAACATTTGTTAGCCCGCTAATCAATTATTTCTTTGGTATTACTTACTACCCATTAGAGACATACACTGTTCATATCTCAGACACATACACACATCTTAGTATAGACGTGGCCTCTGCTCGATTGGAGGTCTAAATACACATCGTCAATCACATGAGAAAATTGAGTATGGTCTCGATGGAAATAAAACACTCTCCCTCTCATTTTAATTCCGGAGAATCAAACCGTCTGATAACACGCAACCGGAGCTCCGTTTGCAATCAGGGAGAAAATCTGCTGAGTGGGAGAAAAATTCACATTTTATGTGAAATTTCCCTAGTTATTTGCTTTATCATTTGGGAGGAAAGGGATTGGGTGGGGGTGTTCTCAAATGAATCGACTTAGGAAGGTCCCTGCAGTTTAATCAATGAAGCGATTCGTAATGTTACCGTAATGAAAAGCCACGGTAATTTTGACATTGAGCCGGTTGTCGTTTTACAGATAATAACGGAAGTGACAGGAGGAGGATTTGGCTTGCGACAGGAAGACAAATTCCTCTTGGTTCGTGTGTGTGTCTGTGTGTGTATCTGTATGTAAATGTCTGTGTGTCTGTGTTGTGTGTGTCTATGTGTGTATCTGTATTGTGTGTGCATCTGTGGTGTGTGTGTGTCTGCGTAAAGGTAGATAGGTTGGTTGGCAGTAACATAGTGATGTATATATGCGATGCATCATTCGATGGACGGGTGTATGGGTGTAGGCAGACAGGCTGGTAAGTAGAAGGTAGATATACAGGTAAGCGTCAGATTATCACGCAGGTGCCTGCATACATTTAAGCATGTGTGTATGCATATATACACATACACGGGCATGTTTTTATGACTGGTTGGATTTTTACAACTAAAGTTTTCTAGGGGTTAGAGTAATCAAGCACAGGCCAACCCTTCTAAATTTAGTCGATTGTTATGACGGAAACGAATGTGATTGATCACACCTATTCGCCCGGTAAATGATCATCCACAATGGATGCATGTGAACACATGGTCATTTCCACCATCATACACCATCCGACGTCTCAAACGCTCAGTGTGTCACCTATATGCAAATGTGCAGTCATGTTATCCTGTCTCTTTATTCAATTTCTGAGCTTTGTGAGAGAGAGAGAGAGAGAGAGAGAGAGAGAGAGAGAGAGAGAGAGAGAGAGAGAGAGAGAGAGAGAGAGAGAGAGAGAGAGAGAGAGAGAGAGAGAGTTTCGGGACATTACAATCATCCCCAATCCTTACTGACTTTTTGTTATTCAAAGATTGAGCACAACCCACTTCTGGCAACGTTGATCATATTCAGGAATACGATCAGCGTTGCCAGTAGTGGATTGTGCTCAAGCTTTAAACCTCTAATCGCGAAACAACCAAATAAATCAACTTTATTTTATTTACTAGACAATTGTACGGTCAGTACTTTACCATTGCTCGCTGAACTAGAAGTCAACATTTAAAACACACTTTTCTGTTGCTACCCCTATCATCGTAATTGTGTTTTATGACACCCACACACTTCGCACAATTTGTATGTTATTTTTGTACATGCCTATTGTTTATCATCATTTTACATTTTCGCTTGAGTTTTGTTTTTCGTTTCTATGTCTGAATAGACAGCGATAACACAAAGCGGAACTCATTTCACATATCAAAATGTCACAGACGTTGTTTTTCTTGTTCCTACGGATTCAGGGGATTGTTTTGTTGATATGATTGAATTAGTTCTGTAGCTGTTATTATTGACTTGCCATTAGACTAATATTTTTCATATCTCGGACGTTTGTGGATCACTTGATGTAGACGTCGACTGGGGTCCACTGGGAGTATAAATAAGCATTGTCAATCAAATTAAATTAATTTGTGTGGTCCACGTGGACGTGAAATACTTTTATCTGATTTTCATTATGAAAAACTAACAGGCTGTCGACTGCGGTGAGAAATAGATTATTGAAGTGCTACATAGAATGTATACTGTTATATGAATGTGAAATATGGACAATTAACAGACAAGTTGAGAAACAGCTGATGGCAGTGGTTATATAGTTTCTGAGGAAAATGTTAAGATTACCATGGACGGACAGAAAAATTAACAAAAACGTTCTAGTAGAAACAAATGAAAACTGTTCATTATTGAAATTAGAAGAAGATAGTCAAGATTTTTGGACAATTTGTAGGGAGAAATAAACTAGAAAACTTGGTGACAACTGACAAAGTTGATGGGAAATGAGCAGGGGGAAGGCAGGGAGATAAATACCTGGATGGCTTGACTATATGGTATAATCAGGAGACGAATACAGGCTTGATCCAAGACTTTTGATTGAATGAGTTGGCGAATCATTATTGCGCATTCGTATCGCAATGGCACAAGGTGGTGAGAATAAAATCATCTGATAACACACAACCAGACCACTGAATGTCTTCTGTTTCTACTGCCTTTCATCTGATAACACACAACCAGACTATTAATTGTCTTCTTTTCCTTCTGCTTTTCATCTGATAACATACAACCAGACCACTGAATGTCTTCTGTTTCTACTGCCTTTCATATGATAACACACAACCAGACCACTAAAAGACTTCTTTTCCTTCTGTAATTCATCTGATAACACACAACCAGACTACTAAATGTCTTCTTTTGCTTCTACCTTTCATCTGATAACACACAACCAGACTACTAAATGTCTTCTTTTGCTTCTACCTTTCATCTGATAACACACAACCAGACCACTAAAATGTCTTCTTTTCCTTCTGCCTTTCATCCGATAACACACAACCAGACCACTAAATGTCTTCTTTTCCTTCTGCCTTTCGTCTGATAACACACAACCAGGCTACTAAATGTCTTCTTTTCCTTCTGTCTTTTATCTGATAACACATAACCAGACTATTAAATGTCTTCTTTTGCTTCTGCTTCTACTGTCAGTACCAGGAAAACTTTTTTGTAGCATGTTACTTGAGAGATTGAAAAAGTCTGTAGATGAAAGGTTCAGATAAGAACAAGCTGGCTTCAGATCAAAACGGTCATGTATAGACCACATTTTCATCCTTAGAATAATCATTGAAGACTCTGTAGAATTCCAGTCGAAATTAATCACCAATTTTGTCGACTTTCAAAAAGCCTTCGACAGAATCCACCGTCCTTCACTTTGGAATCTACTTAACATCTATGGTTTCCCTACCAAATATGTCAACATCATAAAATGTTTCTACAAGGAGACACGTTGCTGCGTGAGAACAGAATCGGGCAACTCTGACTGGTTCTTAGTGGAAACGGGAGTGAAACAAGGTTGTGTCTTGTCACCGATGTTCTTTGCAATAGCTATCGATTGGGTCATGCACAAATAACACAAATAGGGGTATCCATTGGATTGACAAAATTCTAGAAGACCTGGACTTTGCCGACGACATAGTGCTTTTAAGTTCAACACACCCAGATGCCCAAAGAGAAAATAAGCCATCTCCAAAATGTTTCAGGACAAATTGGTCTCCAAATTAACACTGCAAAAACAAAAACTATTGATCTTACCAACAGTTCAGACGACACCAAATTAAACAACCATGTTCTTGAAAAGGTCAACAGCTTCACACACCTAGGAAGCAAAATGACATCTACAGGGGACTTAACGCCAGAAATATTATCTAGAATCGCACTGGCATCTGGTGCCTTCAATAAACTGTCAAACATCTGGAAGTCAAAGACACCCAGCAAACATACGAAATTTAAAATCTTCAACTCTTGTGTGATTCCAGTGCTAACGTATGGATGTGACAGTTGGATATCAACGGTAGTTTTAGATTTAAAAAATTAGATAATTTTGAGAACAAATGTCTTAGAAGAATTCTAAATCTCCTGTCCAAACAGATTTCAGAGCCAATACGCAAATAAGACAAGAGACTAAGCAAAATATTGTATCAAATTTTATAAGAAAACGCCGTTGGAACTACATCGGCCATGTACTCAGAATGGACAAGACAAGACTCCCCAACCAAGCCCTCTTATGGTCACCAGTAGGGAAAAGAAAGACCAAGAGAGACCCGGCGTAGAACCATCATCAGAGAAGGCTCATTCAACGGCCAAGTGAACATCCAGGATCTACAACAGGTAGCAGCGAACCGCCGGACATGGAGAGCCATGACTTCTGCCCTATGCGTCGCCTTAGGCTCAAGAGGAAAGACTAACTTACTAACTTTGCTTCTGCCTTTCATCTGATAACACACAACCAGACCACTAAATGTCTTCTTTTCCTTCTGTCTTTCGTCTCCCAAATAAGCACAGGTCCTGAACCAACTCAAGCCAAGCCTAGCGGCTTACATGACAGTATGCATCTTGTAGCTAACATCTTCTGCGGGATCAGGTGGCATGTCCCAAGACAAACACTATCTAGTCGCCTCTTACAACATTCTTGGTAGGAACTATTTTACTATTATTTGCTTTTCTTGTAATGAAGTGGGAAAACCTGTTCCTTTCCTTGTCGTCTTCACTTCGCATACAGTTCCCGGCACATTCTGAGAGTTGTCCAGCACCCATCTTGTAAGACTGGGTTAACGCCACCGATGTAAGTAATAAGTAAACCTAACAAAATAAATAAAATGTAAGTAAATTATCCCTGCGGTTTATTGGGTATAAGGTGCTAGCCATATATTTGTATACACCAAAGGGCAATCAATGTGTGATGCGGTCAATATTATGCCCACCACCTTTACTTCCGAGAACATTTTGTGGTGCACATTTTAGGTTGAGCGATCTAAGAGCCAGATCGATTTTTTTTTAAATCCCGGTTTGGAGGGGGATTCGAATGCCTGACCACTGAACCGGCAGATAAGCGTGCTAGCCACTGTACTACTGCGGTTCTCTGGCGGAGGGTCTGATGAATAAATATCTCGAATGTTTTCTCTTCCTGGTCTACCAGTTAGGCAAGAGGTGTGTGTATTACTTTTATATTTATCAAGTAAATACGCGACCTTACTACGTGAAGCTGTAACTGGTTCAATAGTCAAGTTTAACTAACGTCCAGCCGTCTGAAGTAATGGAGTGGACAATGATATAAATGCCTCTATAGCAGCTGTTTTATGAAGGGTTAACACCCTCCCATCTGCACCTCCCAGTGCTAGAGAACTTGCAACGCACTAGATTGTGACAAAATCGGTTCAGAGGACCGATATCCTCCGGAAGAAGTGGACAACTTCGCACCTAGGCAAAACCAGGAACTCACATGTTTTGACAGCCGGACATTTCTGTCACATGAGAGGTCATAAAATTTCCCTCATAGATACAGAACTCAAACCACCACATCATCTTCCAAAGGGTGGATTATTAATAGCTCGCACGTCTGGAATGAGGGAATGACAGATTTCAGAAGGTCAAAGCAGTTTTCTAACCGAAAAAGCAGATATGACACAACCAACTCTTGTTTCTTCTTCTTCGTGCCATTGTAGTTTTGATTATTACGCCTGTCAGAAGAGTTCGCATGAGGAAATCGGCCGTTTTGTTAGAGTTCCTCTCCAGTTATATCGGCGCTCACCAATCCCGACAACCCAAATTGTGTCACGGGCTTCGGATGGAGGCGTGCAATTGGGAGGATACAATCCTTATCCTAGTGCAAGGAAATGCAACATAAAGATTAAATGTCATGGCTGGGCAGATCAGGCCTAAGACTTGGTCGGCAACTGGTTTAGGATCGAAGCTCCGACAAGCAGACAGTTAGATAAATAAACACACATAGTATTGTTTGGCGCTCACAGAAGAAGAAGAAGGAAGTAGAGACTAGGGGAGGCACTAGACAACATAACATTTGAAAGCTATAGTTACCGACCGGGATTCGAACCTGTCACCTCCAAATGCCGACAGCGCCTCGCTTCAGGAACAAGCATGACCAACTAGACACTCCGACAATTAGAGCATTGCTTTGCTGATCCGGCAGCTTCTGCAGCTTGTCTTGTTCCAGATATATTGATGTTACCTTTCCTATGGAGCAAAGCGAGAGAGGGATCTCTAAGCAAACCGAGAGAGGGATCATGCTGCATGGGTAGAACGTTGTCTCTACAATTTATTCCAGGCTTTGTGCTATGGCGAGGTATAACTCCATCCCTGGCCCTACCGCCATGGGATGTAGTTACTATTCCTTTTTTTATGACAATGTAACAAACAATTGTCTGCCAAAACGGCATGGTGCCAGTGAGTGATAGTTCTATACAGCTTAGTTTCTTGTTGGTGTTTTTTTTTTTTTTTTGACTTCCGGTCCCCAACATGGCGGATAGGCATTTGAACCGTTAAGGTCTCTGGAATGTTTACACTTGTGGCTACGGTTTGCATTCGTATTTTCCTCATGTTGCACTGGTAGTGCATGGTTCCGTTGCCCTAATACTGAGTTAGTGCGTGGCGCGACACTGTGAGCTGTGAATTTCGTGTGGAATGCTTGTACATCTGTTCGCGTTTGTTTGTAGCGTGAACTGCATGTTTGGAAGGATGGCGGCCAGCTGCCGCTGAATTATCTGGTTTGCTTTTTTCTTTACACGAGTGAATTTTTCAGGAGACTCCTATGAGTCGTCACTGGAGCTACGGAGATCGTGCTTTGTGCGGCGCTTTCGGCGAGTTGCCTTGCGGAAAGAGACCTAGCCATATGGGATAAAATCCGGGTCAATGAAGTCTTTCTGGTAACTGCCGATTCCATCGACGATGAACTGTATTTTTCGTCGAGGACTTTTGTGTTGGCATTCTGGCGGCGGCATTATGCACGGTCTAACTAACTGTGCGGGATGTTGGCTTGCCGAGACTCCTATCTGTTCCACTGTTCACATTGGGCAGTGAGGAGCATTTTGTGTGATGTTCACTGGCACAGGAATGAAGCATAATGGGGAGGACCCATTGCCGTGAAGTTGGAACCGCGAGTAACTACCTAACAATTAGTTTTTTGTTGATTCAGTGGGAATCCCTAGGGAAAATCCTGCAGATTATGTTCAACAAGTTTATAGTAAGTTAAAGTAGGTAAGGGTCCCTCTTACACGCAGGTCGACCTAGCCTAAAATCTATACCAAGAATGCCTTGGGAACTAAAGACGACTGACCCGACATGACTCACCGAGTGTCGATGGGTTTATACAAATAAGGACCAAGTGCAGTGTTCCGGATGCACATCAAGGCATATAAAATGGTCCTTTACTTCACTTACATTCATAGTTCTAAAGCAGACCGAGCAAATTTCTCATGCGTTACTGTATCTATTCAGTCCCAATAAGAGAAGAAGAATAGTGGTCTGTGTCTGCCAGTCAAAAGTGTAGTGGTTTTCAGTGGGTTGGTTCTGCTATAAGCTACGTATACACAGAATACAACGAAACGTATGAGTTAAGACCTCAAGTTTCAGTACGAACACTCCAGTGCCAACGTGTATGATTGTAGAAATCTGTCTTCGTGTGCTAAGTCCTGAATCGTGACATTTAATCTTGCCGAATGGAAATTCCGGACTTCAAAAGAGATAACAGTAATGATTTTCGTCTTTCACAGACGATAGATCGCGGCATTTCTAAATGTCAAATGCTCTTTAAAAAGTCAGAGACGGCACTAGAACCAAGCAGCCTTAAGAACATGTTGAATGTTTTACGGTTAACTGTTTTTATTGATAAATACAAGAGAGTTTAAACATTTCAGATACGTGAAACATTATAAGCTTCGGCTTTCTAGTGTATTCTTCGTGCAGGGAAAACTGCAAGATGATTGATGAGGGACGACGCGGCCCACTTTTGTTGCACGCGAAGGAATAACGATTCACTGAAATATTTATAATGCTGAATGATGATGATACACAAAGTCTGGTAACGATATACTTCATCATTGCCTAATGCTTGCTGTGTGCAAGTATACATGATTATCGTCATAGCCTTGCAAGCTCTATGCAGGACGTCGCTTTCAACACAACCAGCCGGACAGATTCTTGATCTTTCGCTTGTTCCCCGTGCCTTTGGTGTCTTTAATGTCCGGTGTTCATCATCGTGTGGGCCCACCCCTACCTTTTCTTCCACTAATGATACCTTTCAATGTCTTTCTTTCTAACATAATGTGACGTTTTCAGCAGTTAAAGTATTTCAGTTTCCAAATTATATTTTCAAGCCAATTTTCTTGGATGTTCGTATTTTATAAAATGTCAGAATTGTTCGCCTTCTTGATCCATGGTATTCTACGAATTGTTCTGTATTTCTTTTAGAGATTGCGGAAAAAAAGGGTTTAAAGCTGTAAATATAACTGGGTAAAATATCTCTGGGTCGGCCTCTACTACAATACAAAGATGTGTGTACGAGGGACATCATTGATATTGATACAGGCATTGCTATTGCACTGCTGATCGCGTTGCATGAAATGCAAAGATCAGAAACGAAATAACGACAAAGGAGAAAATGATTGCAGATATGTCACACACTGAGCGTGTGAGACGTAAGATGGTGCAGGATGGTGGAAATGACCATTTATTCACATGCACCCATTATGGACGAACATCTACAGCCTGAATTGGTCTGATTAGTCACACTAGCTGGGTTGTAGTTAATATGCCCTTTCTAATCACAATGTAACAAACTATCTACTGTCAAGACGACAAGGGGCCAGACTGAGACAACTGGGAAACTAGCATTATCATGTAGCAGATCCATTGCAGAAAGTCGCTCTCATCACGGTACGTTAATACGTGCCTCGATCCCTTGCAATTTCTGCCGCCTCATGCATCCTTATGTCAGGCTGTCTGCAATGTCCTGTGTCCATCTCCGTGCTGCTCAACCGCTGTCTCTTCTGCCAGGAACCATGCCTTCCATGACTGTTCTTTTCAAGTGACTGCGAAGTTTAATCTGGACGAAATACTTCAGTCTCCGAGACTCGATACAGTTATTGAGCATTGAGCCTAGTTTCTTCCTTGTTCAGATTTGGTAGAATTTCAGTAGTTTTATTCTTCTTGGTCCGTGATATTCTTAGGACTTGTCTTTAACATTTCAATTTAAAAGGCCAAATGTTCTCTCTAATTCTTTTGTTGACAGTTGCATATCCTTTACCTGGATGGCTTGGCCACGTGGCATGGACGAGACAGGACCACTGAGCTGATCCACGACTCTGGTGATCGAGTGAAATGGCGAGTCATGACCGCCCACGCTTTCCGGCATGGCCCATGATTGTTTGATTGATATCCTTTACAGGACGTTGCAGTCAACACCAGCATTTTACTGCCGTTATTGATGTCTTGGCAAGTTTTACGTTCAATAGTTTACCATTGATTTTTGAACTACCGGCTTCCAAATCAACACGTTAAAACAAGCGAGACACGGTTTGCTGCCAAATCGGTCACCACTGTGTTTCGAACGCAGGTAAGCGGCATTACAAATATCGTCCGCAACGCCATCGTCACGGAGACCGGCTCTTCTAATTACATGATAATGATGATGATGATGCAAATGATAACACTGATACTGGCACCTTGCCGTCTTGACAGACGATAGTTTGTTACATTTGCTTTAAAAGAAGGCATAATAACTTCTTCACAGCACCAAGCCTGGGCTGACTTGTAGAGACCGTGTGTTATCCATGCAGCACGTTCAGCCTCTCGGCCTGCCTAGCTTAATCCAGAGGAAAGGTAACACCACTACATCTGGAACAGGACAAGCTGCAGAAACTGCCGGATCCGTAAAGCAATGCTCTAACTAACCGCCTATCGGAGATTCGGTCCTAGACCGGTTGCCGACCAAGGCTTAGCGCTCGGTCTGCCTTGCCATGACGCACCTGATAAAGCTTGTTTGTACCCTTCCAATTGCGCTCCTCCGCCTGAAGCCGTAGGGACAAGGTGGGGTAACGGGTTTGGTGAGCGCCGCCCAACATTCGGCGCTAACAGAAAGCAGGTAGTACCGTAGACTGTTATACGGTAGCTCAGTAATACCTAAGATCTGAATTATTGCAAATGATGATGATGAATACAATAATGATGATAAATATGATGATGATGATTATGACGATCATGGTGGTGGTGATGATGATGAAAATGATTAGGATGATGATGACTTTAATTTTGGTGATGATGATGATGATGATGATGATGATTTAATATTAGTGATGATGATGATGATGATGATGATGATGATGATGATGATGATGATGATGATGATGATGATGATGACTTTAATTTTGGTGATGATGATGATGATGATGATGATGATGATGATGATGATGATGATGACTTTAATTTTGGTGATGATGATGATGATGATGATGATGATGATGATGATGATGATGATGATGATGATGATGATGATGATGATGATGATGATGATGGTGGTGGTGGTGGTGGTGGTGGTGGTGGTGGTGGTGGTGGTGGTGGTGGTGGCGCTGATGATAATAATTGTGATGCTAATGATGACGCCACCACCCATAATAATGATGATGATATACCAAACAGTACTACTCCAGCGGCATTACCCGCACACAAGAAGGCTGACGTGACGCATCCAACAGCCTAGCAAACTCCACCAGGCTCTTTGTGAAGCTAAGCCTAATTACAGCAGCCAGGTGTTTGGTATTTCTCATTAATATCCCTCTTGGTACAAACCCCCAACAAACCAGTAATTACATAAAGTAGCGCAGGAGGCTGCTTACGTGAGTGAGTGTTTGTATGGGAGATGCGGAGAGGCGAATTCTTCTCATCTTACAGGTCGTGTCTGATGTGACTGCAGCTTATGAAACTGTTCAGGTAGCCCCTCAACTGACACTGTCTGTGGTTTGTGACATGGTAGGATTTAACACTTCCCGTTCCATTCAGTTGTGGCTTTAACTAGTTCTGTTCTCCATGCATTTGTTGCTTTAAGTCGTTATGTTCCCCGAGCAGTTGTTGCTTCTAATCGTTCTGTTCCCCAAGCAGTTGTTACGTTAACTCATTCTGTTCCCAAGCTGTTGTTGCTACAACTCGATCTGTTCCCCAAGCAGGTGTTACTTTAACTCGTTCTGTTCCCAATTCATTTGTTACTTTAACTCTTTCTGTTCCCCAAGCAGTTGTTACTTTAACTCGTTCTGTTCCCCAAGTAGTTGTTACTTTAACTCGTTCTGTTCCCTAAGTAGTTTTTTTTTCTTTAACTCGTTTCATTTCAAACAGTTGTTGGTTATGAAACGAGTTACGATAACAACTGTTTGGTTATAGAACGAGATAAGATAACAACTGTTTGGTTATAGAACGAGATAAGGTAACAATGTTTGGTTATAGAACGAGATAAGGTAACAACTGTTTGGTTATAGAATGAGATATTGTAACAACTGTTTGATTATAGACTGAGATAATGTAACAACTGTTTGGTTATAGAACGGGATAAGGTAACAACTGTTTTGTTATGGTACGAGATAAGATAACAACTGTTTGGTTATAGAACGAGATAAGGTAACAACTGTTTGGTTATAGAACGAGATAAGGTAACAATGTTTGGTTATAGAACGGGATAAGGTAACAACTGTTTGGTTATAGAACGGGATAAGGTAACAACTGTTTAGTTATAGAACGGGATAAGGTAACAACTGTTTGGTTATAGAACGACATAAGGTAACAACTGTTTGGTTATAGAACCAGATAAGGTAACAACTGTTTGGTTATAGAACGAGATAAGGTAATAACTGTTTGGTTATAGAACGAGATAAGGTAACAATGTTTGGTTATAGAACGGGATAAGGTAACAACTGTTTGGTTATAGAACGGGATAAGGTAACAACTGTTTAGTTATAGAACGGGATAAGGTAACAACTGTTTGGTTATAGAACGACATAAGGTAACAACTGTTTGGTTATAGAACCAGATAAGGTAACAACTGTTTGGTTATAGAACGAGATAAGGTAATAACTGTTTGGTTATAGAACGGGATAAGGTAACAACTGTTTGGTTATCGAACGAGTTAAGGTAACAACTCTTTGGTTATAGAACGAGATAAAGTAACAACTGTTTGGTTATAGAACGAGATAAGATAACAATTGTTTGGTTATGGTACGAGATAAAGTAACAACTGTTTGGTTATGGTACGAGATAAGGTAACAACTGTTTTGTTATAGGACGAGGTAAGATAACAACTGTTTGGTTATAGAACGAGTTAAGGTAACAACTGTTTGGTTATAGAACGAGATAAGGTAACAACTGTTTGGTTATAGGACGAGATAAGGTAACAACTGTTTGGTTATAGGACGAGATAAGGTAATAACTGTTTGGTTATAGAACGAGATAAGGTAACAACTGTTTGGTTATGGTCCGAGATAAGATAACAACTGTTTTGTTATGGTACGAGAAAAGGTAACAACTGTTTTGTTATGGTACGAGATAAGGTAACAACTGTTTTGTTATAGGACGAGATAAGATAACAACTGTTTGGTTATAGAACGAGTTAAGGTAACAACTGTTTGGTTATAGAACGGGATAAGGTAACAACTGTTTGGTTATAGAACGGGATAAGGTAACAACTGTTTGGTTATAGAACGAGATAAGGTAACAACTGTTTGGTTATAGAACGAGGTAAGGTAACAACTGTTTGGTTATAGAACGAGATAAGGTATCAACAGCTTAGGATAGAACAGGTTAATGTAGACAACACAGCAACGTCATGTAAAGGATATACAGCAAACTATGGAGATAATTAAGGCCTATGCCTTGTGGCATGACATATGATGATGATGAGTAACTATTTGGGAAAGAATGAGTTACGGAAATCTGTTCATGTAAGGGTTATCCAGTAAATATAACATGTGTTGGTAGCGATAAAAATGACTTAGAGTTAAACATGACTTGACATAAACTAGGTTTCATTACAATATCAGGGTTGGGAATTAGCTTTCTTCCTCGCACCACTTCCTCGCGAGTGTAATCTCTGGTAACCATGTTAGAAGCCGGTTCGACCTACCAGGTGGGTGTCATCACCTTCATCATCATCTTCCACCTTTGCCGTCTTGCATCATGAAGAGGAATAGTTGTGTGGGGACATCGAATAGGTTTATTCCGTGTGATTGTACCATGTCTTTGATTTATTCGTGCAATTTTTTTTTTCGGGGGCGTCCTCTTGCTCTATTATCTTCTGCATTTCAATATATGTGACACAATGTGTTGATCTGATAACATCATTTCTTACACTGTCTACTGCTCGTGCAATGTGAAACCACCTCCCTACCAAAATCCTAAATGAGTATTGAACTGAACAGATGGTATGGAAAGCCTATAGGATACTCACCATACCACCACGACCTATACATTCTTCAGGAAGACGAATTTAAGGTTCACACACCCACTGATGTGTACTGTAAGAATACCCAGCTAAAGCTGTAGAACACAGAGTGATTTTAACGCACAAAAATCATAAATAAAAGGAAATTAGTAACGTACTCAAGTCAAATCCGGTCCACACAAAGAAATACCCTTTCTTGTTCCTGCATTGCACTTTAAAAAAATGACAGATCTGATTGTTTTTTTTACGTTTATATAAATAACAAGCGAATTTCACAGAAACAAAAATTAGAGGTAAATATTATTTTGGCAGTTGTAAGGAATGCATTCTTAACTATGCCAAGTGAAAACTAATGTAAATAGAGAGGCTGCAAAACTGACGGATAAAGATAAGCCACTTGACGATAATGTTGAACTTTGTGGAATGGTAACGGAATTCTCGGCTTTGTTTGGTTGGGCGTCATGGCACTTATCTAGAGAAGGTAAACCTGACATAAATGCATACCAAAGTCAGACACACTGTCCTTAGAGCTGCATAACTTGGTGTGACGAATTAAGATCGATTAATACCTACCTGAAAATGTCATCACAGATAGCCTAACATGACTGGGATAGTACAGCAGCCAAATATTTAACTTTATCTCAACGTGTCTCAAATTAAAAGTGGAGTTTGGTAAATTTTTACAATTGTTTAGCCACTTCAGTGTATATTGACTGAGCTCTGAGTAAATTCTAACAATAACTTTAATAATACTGAGTTAATTATAATAAAATAACAAGAATCCACAGAAGAGAACAAGTGTGGGAATACCCCTAGTAAAGATATGTTGATTCTTGATTTCATATTCATTGAATAACAATCTAAATAACTGGGAATACAGTCCAATGTTATGTAATCAACAAAATTCAACTTGGGTATGTTAGACCTTGGAATAAATTATGGAATAATAATGGAAGATAATGTCTCTGTCCTTGTCTTGCGATGATCAGTCTTTAGGCGAATCATAATGCACCAGGCACTTTTAAAGAGGTAGTTTGCCGTTGCTTTCCTCCATGGCAGTAACCATACTGGTCATGTGACCGCAGCCATTGTCTCGCGAAGAGATACTCTGCCTGCCGTCGCGAAATTTGAGACCATAACCAACAAACATCTGTCGGCTGCCCTCAAAATTTCATCTAACACCTGCCTTCCGTGGCTCTTTTGAACACTTCCAATAAACGAATACGAAATAGCACCACATAGTCCACAGGAAAACACTAAACAGCGTCTCCCACAAAATAAGTGCGTCACGTCGTCGCCATTTTACCGGAAGAAATGGATTAGAGAACTTAGTGACAACTGGCAAGATGGAAGGGAACAGACCAAGAGGAAGACCGAGAGGAAAATACCTGGATAGCTTGACCACATGGCATGGACGAGACAGGAACATTGAGCTGATCCACGACTCTGATGATCGAGTGAAATGGCGAGTCATGACCGCCAACGCTTTCCAGCATGGCACATGATTGATTGATTGAATGGAAGATACGTAATTTATATTGATCTTTAGTAAGACGTTAATGTTACACACGGTATTGGTGCAAAACATCAACTATGTTAATCTTTTTAAATGTCTAATTTAAACAACGTGACCATGCCATGAGAAGGGGAAAGCTGGAGTAAGTCGTCACAAAGGGAAAGCTGCAGGGAAGGAGAGGCATGGGGTACCAAGAGAGAAGATGCTAGGCAGTTTGATATCACGGCATGGAGACACATATGCATCAGATGTGACTGGCAATACACGAGACAGAAGGCTGTGGACAGACATGATCACCAAGACCGCATTGCATGGACTACGAGGATAAGAAATTTAAGAATATTATCTTATGCAATACGTGAGATTTACAAGAATCTCTATAACCAAACATTCTATTCCTACAAGGGACATACCACGACAAGTATGAAATTCCACTTTCTGAAGATTATGTATGTGAGGTCGGTTCTGTATGGATGCGATCGTTGGTCAATGCGTAAAGAAATAAAGAAATTGGAGACAGTAAAGGATAAAGAAATAAAAAGAAATCGGAGGTAGTAAAGATATGGTTTTTGAGAACAATGCTAAGAATACCGAGGACAAAGAAGAAAACATATGGTGAGGTATGAAGAGCTACAGGTATTACAAGACCACTCATCAGAACCATAAGGAAAAGATAATGCAATTGATTATGCATATCAACAGAAGATGGGGAATAGAGAAATTCTGGAATCTGTTTTATGTTAGCGATTTTTTGGCGGCACTAACCAAACTCGACGCCCCATTTAGTGCCAACGGCTTCGGGTGGGGGTTCGCAATTGGAAGGGTGCAAGCACTTACAATAGTGCGAGAAAATGCAACCAAAATACTAAATATCATGGCATGACAGACCAGACTTAAGCCTTTGTCGGCAACTGGTCTAGGATCGAAGCTCCGACAGGCTGACAGTTAGAGCATTGCTTTGCTAATCCGACAACTTCTGCAACTTGTCTGTCTTGTTCCAGACATATTGGTGTTACCTTTCCTCTGGGGTAATCTAGGGATTTCGGAAGAGGGATCAAATTGCATGGGCAATACAAGGTCTCTACAAGTCAACCCAGAATTTGTGCTATGAATAGTTATATCTCCATCCCTGGTACCCTTCATAGGTTGCAGTTGGTATGCCTTTTTGAAGCAGAACGTAACAAACTATCGTCTGTCAGAAAGGTCAGGTGCCATTACAGTACTATACGGGAAGTGCAGAGTAAGGCATAAAAAGATGTATGTATAAAATAGAAACACTTTAGCAGCTAATACTGTCAGCTGCACGAACTAAGTCGAAATATCAATTGACAGAATCATGGTCCCCAATTTCCTGCTACAGACCAGGCCTCTTGATGAGAAGAACAGGAAGAAGAGAGGGGAAGTGTGGGAAGAAGGAATACGAAGGCAGAAAGACGAGGGAAGAATAAAGATATAGTAGTCAACCAGTCATATCTCACTATCTGTCTGTCTGTCCGTTCGTCCGTCCGTCCGACCGTCTGTCTGTCTGTCTGTCTGTTCCCCCCCCCCTTTTTTTTTTCAAGCCCCCCTTCATCCCTTACACATACACACAATAATATAATTAAAATCATTAGAAGAAATACTGTAGGCACTTTGTGATGACACAAATGAAGGCATGCAATTTTTACTTCCAGTTATTTTCGTGTATTCACCTATTTTAATATGTAAAATGGAAACAACTATGTGCCTTCAATGATCACTAGTAATGAACGCTATTGTATGAGAGACATGTACAACGAAGCATTTCTGACATCACCACCTTCATGTGTACTACGAATCGCCCAAGCCATGCTGATTTTAGATCAGATGTATTATAGACACATTTTTTTGTAGAAAATATGTCACAAAATACCAATATATAACCCACTTGTTAAACCATATTTTCTGTCCATGTTGAGAAAATTACCGTGTAAAATCTTCAAATTTACACATCGTACTTTAGCTTCACTTGTAGCAGATTCCTCGTCAGAAAATGTACTAGTTCTTGGAAAATAAATATTAAAACGTAAACTTCAAAATATTAAATTCTGAGCTAACCTGGGCTAGCAGCTTCAAACAGACATTAACAATTAAGTCGTTAATTTCCAGTATCGCATCTACGCCTTACCCCAGGTTGGCAGAGTTAGAAATACTTAACGTGAATTTTGAATTCTAAGAACGTGTGTACGAAGAGCTTCGGCGGATGAGACGTTCTCATTTACAACTACAGCCTTCCTTACCTGAGGAGAAAGTTATTTTTGTGTAGTGTGTGAAATGTGATAACTTGCGGTAAGCCTGTGCTGTGTGATAAAAATAAGAATATAACCTATATTTTATAACAGTATCTAGTTGTTGACTACCAACAATTGTTTCATTCAGTTTCAAGTTAATTTCTAATTTCGGCGACGGCTTTAGTGCGTCTAAGACATTGTATTCATCATTATCATCTTGTGCTATGCCGAGCGTCATAAGCGATCATACTACTCCACAAACTTATATGCTCTGTATTTGCAGTAAGTCAGACCACTGATCGTCTTGCCCGTCACTCTAATAAAACATCCAGCATGTTCTTCTCTGTCGACCTCTGTCTCTAACACCCCAGATCTTGCCCCCTGTCACAAACCTTCTCCAAACACTCGTCTCATAACAAGACCAAAAACACAACGACTGTCTTTTCCTGGTGTGAGTAATCAAATGTCTCTCAATTGATTAACGAAAGACGAGTGAATTAGAAGGGCCGAATGTAAATCGGGCCTGACTGACTGCCCAATTTCATCATCATCATCATGTGCCATGCCGGTAAGCGTGGGCGGTCATGATTCACCATTTCACTCGATCACCAGAATCGTGAATTAGCTCCGTGTTCTTGTCTCGATCATACAACGTGGCCATGCCATCCAGGTATTTACTTCTCTGTCCTCCCATTGTTCTCTTCCCATCGATATTGCCAGTTGTCACCAAGTTCTCCAATGTATTTCTTCTCATAACGTGACCAAACAATTTTTACTGTCTACGTTTAATTTCTCTAATCAGTTTACGGTTTTTACTAGTTTCTTGTAGGACTTAGTCGTTGGTTTTTCTGTCTGTCCATGGTAATGCATTTTCCTCATAAGCCACATTTCCACAGCCATCAGATGTTTTTCAGTTTGTCTGCTCATTGTCCACGCCTCACATCCATACAAAAGTACAGGTTCTATTTAGCACCTCAATACTCTTTTTCTCGTTGCAAATGACATCTTTTTAATGTTCAGTATATTTCTCTTCTTGCAAAAGGCTGCCTTTGTCATGGCAATTATTGTTCTAATCTCTTCAAGGCATCTCCCATCAGATGTTATGACTGTTCCGAGATAATTGTACCGATTCACTTGTTTAAGAATATTCCCATTTATTTGTATATTATATTGTTGTATTTCCTTCTTCTTAGTGACGACCATAATCTGTGCCTTCTTACAATTTAATTCTAACTCAAGTTGTTCACTATGTGCAAATATCGCATCTGCTAAATTGTCACAAAATGAAACCGTGCGTTTACCCAGCTAATTGTTAGGGAGGATGTTTTGATTAACCGGACTATCTGCTAAGCAACAAGGGTTTCAACGAATACAGAGAAAACATTCATAGTTGTGGCTACACGTGTTTCCAAAACAGGTCGGGCAGAAATAACAGTTGTACTGGTACATCTGGTTGACGGATTGGCCACTGTCGGAAGTGCGGGAGCCGAATCCCGACATCGCCTTGACAAGGTTGTCAACATTTGAATACAAATGGAAGCCGTGGGGTCAGCCCATATACACATTTGGTGGTGAGTGAGGAGGAAGTGAGTGCGCTGAATCTTACATCGTTTTGACAAGTCAGATGGAAAACGGAAGTACTCAGCAAGGAAGTAAACAGTCCATATGTCATATAGTTTCCGGACATCACTCAGAGGGGCAGATTGCTACTGACAGCTTGTTGAGGAAAACTCTTTGTTGGAACTCGACAGCAACTCGCTGGCTTGTTTTGAGAATCTAAACTATTACTGACAACTTTGACAGGACTTAAGCCAGGAAAATAGTTTCCTGACAATGGATGATATGCGCAAATAACACCTGCAGGACGTCACCCATATCACGTGACCAATTTTAGGAGTTTGCCATATAAACCCGAGTTGGGATCAACTAGGGGGGAGTTGACCAAGAACCGTGGATTATGATGGACGTGTTTGTGGGAGAGCTCTACAGTGTTAGATTAATTTAACATTAACTAGCATGTGCCGTTATGGCAAAGTGTAGTAGCCATCCCGGGAATGAGGCGGTTTTTACATAAGGTTCCTCTGGTTGGAATGAAGAACCCGGAACAACTAAAAAATCCGATCCCGGATAAAGTATGATGTGGAGAGATGGGCCAGCAACTTTCGCAACGGAAGAAGTTAAGACACATTGCTCGGTGGAGTCTAATGGTATATGTATCCTACATGAGTGAATACCAATCGTTAACACACCTGAAGTGATGGAGGTTCAGCCCACGTGGAACTAGATCAGTAGGAACTGATGTTCACATTAGATGAAACCAAACATTGAAGTGTAGTTGTGCCACGTATCAAGGAAATCAGAACTTTCAGACTATATCTAGTGAATAAAGCAAGCCATTTTATTCTAGATACAATAACTGTTTAATAGTGAGAACTAGTGAACATTTATCAAGAGACAAAAAGTCTTGTTCATAGGACAGTGTTCCATGTTTGTTTTCACCGCGCCGGAATTATGAAGCCGGAGTTTCTATAAACTGTTAGGAACAGTTGTGTTAGGAACAATAACAGTTTTTTCCACGGATTATATATTTACATGGGATTCAGATCTCATGGTCATCAGAGTTCCTGGAGGAGGACATGTCTGGAGAGAAGGATACGACTTCGGTGAGGTTTTTCGTACTGACTCGAATGATGTCGTGTGATCCTTGCCATGATGTGTACACTATGATCCTGAACTTTGAAGGCTGACATACACATTTATGTTATAATACACGACACACTTTTTTCTTCGCATACACGTCTCATATACGTTACACTTTTCTTTTAATAAATTAGTCTTTATTAATTTTTAGAAGCAATAGTTGTTGAGTATGTTGCGTTGGGGAAGTATGAGAAGGGGGGCATAGTACGACAGTGAGAGAGTGATAGGAAAAGGTGTCCATAGGCTGATGGAGTGTGTTGGACGGAAGCTGGTGGATTCTCCAGAATATTGAGAGGAAAAAAAAAATATTATAATGTGGGTGTCGACTCTCTTCATTCCAGGGACGACACTTTAAAGGAGGACACGACATTATTGGGGGCTCGTCCGGGATCTTTGGACAGCGGGATCTCTCGTAAACGGGATCTTTGGACAGTGGGATCTCTCGATAACGGGATCTTTGGACAGCGCGATCTATCGTAAACGTGATCTTTGGACAGCGGGATCTCCCGTAAACGGAATCCTTGGACAGCGAGATCTCCTGCAAGCAGGAACGTTTGACAGGGGGATCTTCTGACAACGGGGTCTTTTGACACGGGATCCTTAGTTATTAGAGGGAGATATCATTTTGGAGAATCCAGCTAGAGTGAATGTGGATAGGGGTTAGGACTAATATCTTACCTGTTCACACTTCACACGTCTGCATAGGTCTGTGGTCCTGATTCTACTCTTGTCACTGAGTGAATGTGCTGTGTGTAGTAATATCTAGATTTATAGTACTTGTTCATATATCTGTATAGTAATTTGCAGTTATATTGTACTAGACCTGCTAGCTTACCTCTCTGTATAATGGCCACCCCTAAACTTAGCACGTTAGAATTAAAGGCCAGGGGGGAAGAAATGGGATTGGCTGGGTCTTCTCTAACGGATTACATACAGGAAGTGGAGAGAGAGTATCGTCAAGCGGAACGGGAAGAGCGAAAGGCCGAGTTGGAATTGAGAAGGGAAGCTGAGCAAGCAGCTAGGAAATTTGAAGCTGAGCAAGCAGCTAGGAAATTAGAAGCTGAACAGGAAGCACAGAAAAGGGAGCACGAGTACCGGATGAGGGAACTCGAGCTCAAGAGTCAATCTAATGGAGAAACTGAGGGAGCAGTTGGAGGTTCCTCCATCCCAGGCTCAACACCAGTAGGTGGACATGGGTACCAGGCCATGAAGTTTCCTTTAGCGGTCTACGAGGAGGACAAAGAGAAGATTGACCAATACCTTCAACGCTTCGAGGCTATGTCAGTTGCTATGGGTCTGGAGCGTAGCAAATGGAATCTTAAGCTATCCCAGGGATTACGCGGGACCGGATACGAGGTTTATACTCGCCTGCCACCAGGACATGAGAACAATTATGACGAGTTAAAGACGGCTCTGCTGAAACGATTCGAGGTTACGTCACATACCTACCGGAAAAAATTTCGAGCAGCGAAACGAGAACCGGGGGAGTTGTTTGCCGCCTACAGTTTGCGTCTAAAATCTTATCTCCACAAGTGGATGGATTTGGCTGGGTTCGCACATGACTATGAGAGTCTGGAAGAGCTCATGGTGGTCGACCAGCTGAAGAAGCAAATGTCTAAACCTCTCAGGACGTTCCTGGGAGAACAAGGAGCGGAACGTATTGACCTCGTGAATAAATTAGCAGAACGGTTCGTCGAGGTACATGGGGAGGCAGGGGAGAACCTTTCCACCAACTCCAAAAGTCAAGAGAAACATGACAAGAAGAAAACCAAAAACTCAGGAACAAAAAAGTGGGAACCTTATGTGCAAAAATCAGAGGATAGTTCAGAGAAGAAGGAGGAGGGAAGCAAGAGCACTTCAAGCTCTACACCTAAACGACCGTGGTCGGAGAAGTGGTGTTCAATTTGTAAGTCACCCTCTCACAATACGAGGGACTGCAAATCGAAGGCTAAGAACCCTCACTTCGCAGCATGTCAAGTGACTTCCAAGGAGGTTGTCACGGAAAATGCCAAGGTCAACAAGGAAGCTCGCCACCAGGAGAGCTCACTCAAGTCTGGCAATAGAAAATCTAGGACAGGGAAATGGTGCAACCAATGCCAGTCGAATACGCACAATGCTATTGACTGCAGAGGAGAGTCAGGAGACACTCAATTCGTCGTGTGCTCAGGAAAACCTAAGGTGGAGCCCACCGAACAGGTCGAGGCCGAGGAAGAGACTCCAGACCAGGAAAAACCACCTGTAGTGGAATTGGTAGAGGTTAACGGTCGTCAAGTGGAGTGTTTATACGACACAGGACTGGACGGGGAGGCCGTGATTTCTGCGGATCTGGTACATCCAGAACAATTCACAGGTGAAACATTGGACATACAGCCTGCACAGAAGAGTGCTGTAACCATGAAGTTGCCCATTGCTAATGTGGAGATTCGGTCAAGGTACGTCACCGGCACCATCAAGGCCGCTGTATTGACCGATCCCATTTTTCCAGTCATCCTAGGTTGCCGGTATGTCTTTCTGGGAATGCCCAGGGAGCCAATCCATATGGGAGCACTGCAGACTCGCTCTCAGACGAAAACGGAAGAGGCAGACGCAATTGTGACTAACCCAATGCCGGGGGAGCTACGAACTGCCCAGAGTGAGGATGATACTTTACGTCCTTGCTACAAAAAGCTGCAGAAAAGTGCTGATCCACCAGGACGGGGGCAGTACTACATGAAGAATAGGATACTCTACAGGAGAGCAGGAAGGGGAGACAACCTATACGGTCAGTTGGTCGTCCCGAAAGCTCACCGGTCCCAGATTCTTCATATGGGGCATACCATCTCCTTTAGTGGACATATGGGTATTGCCGCCACCATGCAGCGAATTTCCTGCCACTACTATTGGCCGGGAATGACAGATGATGTGCGTCGGTATGTGAAGTCATGCCCTGAGTGCCAGAGGGTGGCACCGAAACACTGGACAGCACCGGTGATGTTGGGTGAGATGCCCATCATGAACTCTCCTTTCGAGAGGGTAGCCATCGATATCGTGGGTCCACTTCCCAGGACTAGGAAGAGGAACATGTATATACTCACAATGGTGGATTGCTGTACAATGTGGGGTGAGGCGATACCGTTGACCACGATTGACTCGAAAAGAGTGGCGGACGCACTGATGGAGGCCTTTACCAGATTAGGCTTCCCGGATCAAATTCTGACGGATAATGGATCTCAGTTTTGTGGAAAACTCATGGAGGAGGTATTTAGGGTGTTTCACTCTAACCACATACATACCAGCCCTTACCACCCTCAAGCCAATGGACAAGTAGAGCGTTTCAACGGCACGTTGATGACAATGCTCAGGAAATTAGCGCAGGAAAAACCTGATAGGTGGGATGAATATATCCCAGCAGCACTCTTTGCCTATCGGGAAGTTCCTCATGGCTCAACAGGACTACCACCCGCTACGTTGCTGTTTGGTCGTCCAATCAAAGGACCGTTGGAAGCCATGTTGAGGAGTTGGACTGAAGAGGGGACGTCAGAAGAAGTGATCTCATCCTATCAATACGTGGAGGAACTGAAAGAAAAACTCCACAAGGGATGGACTCTGGCAAATCAAAACTTGAAAAAGGCCAGGAAAAGACATGCGGCTTACTACAACCGTAGGTCTAAAGAAAGATCTCTAGAGGTGGGAGACAAAGTCTTGTTGCTACTCCCAACGGGAAACAACAAACTGGAGATAGGTTGGCAAGGACCATTTCCCGTGGAAAGGGTGATATCCAGAACCAACTATCAAATCCGGATCCGGGGAAAGTCGAAGATTTTCCATATCAATCTCTTGCGGAAATACGAAGAGAGACCCGGAGACAAGGCAGCGCACCTCATGGCAATGGCAGTTGCAATGGAGACGGAAGTGGGAACCAGCGAGGGCAGGGAATATCCCTTGGTACACCAGGAAACCTATAGGGATGTGAAAGTGAACCCTGATCTGACCTCCCAGGAGAGGGAAAGGATAACCCAGGTTCTCAAGTCTCATAAGGAGATACTGACTGATAAACCAGGACGAACGAGGTTGGTTGAGTTCGAGATGACTTTGACCACACAGGAGCCTGTTCGCCAAAAGGTTTACCCCGTGCCATTCTCTAAAGAAAAGGCCCTGGGGGAGGAAATACAAAAACTGCTGGAGGATGACGTGATTGCACCATCCACATCCCCATACAATGCGGGGGTAGTTTTGTTACGCAAACCAAGTGGAGAACACAGGTTGTGTATAGATTACCGACTTCTGAACAGTCATACACAGTTTCAGGTGGAACCTTTGCCGAATCCAACTCAGTTATTCGCTAGGCTCCATAGGGCTCGGTACTTTTCAAAGGTGGATCTGAGTCGGGGGTATTATCAGATACCAGTCAAACCGGAGATTCGACCACTGTTAGCTTTCAGTACACCCAGTGGACACTACGAATTCAAGGTCATGCCCTTTGGACTCAGCAATGCACCTAGTGTGTTTACACGCATGATGAGGACTTTACTAGATCCGTTACAGGATCCGTCCATCATCTCATTCATGGATGATATTCTGATTTCCAGTGATAGCTTGGATGACCACTTACAATCCTTGGAGAGAGTGTTTAATAGACTCAAGGAAGCAGGGCTTACTGCTCGTCCAACCAAGTGCATGATTGGTTACCAGACTCTGGAATTTCTAGGTCACACCATCACTCCAGGACACATTGTTCCAGAAGAGAAGAACCTGGAGAAAATCAGAAATGCACCAAGGCCAAAAACGAAGAAGGATGTGCGATCTTTTCTCTCGTTGTGTGGGTTCTATCACAAATTTATCCCACATTTCACTGAACTGGGAGCTCCGTTGACGGAAACCTTGAAAAAGGGATTCCCGGACCAAATCATTTGGACACCAGAATGTGAGAATGCCTATAGTCAGTTAAAGGAGGCCTTGGTCAGCAAACCTGTATTACAGCTCCCTGACCTTTCCAAACCATTTGTGTTGAGAATGGATGCAAGTGCGATTGGAATTGGAGCCGCTTTGTTACAGGAAGGAAAAGACGATGCTTCGGTTTTGAAACCTGTGGCATACGCAAGTAAGAAACTTCTACAGGCGGAGAGGAATTATTCAACCGTCGAGAGAGAATGCTTGTCCCTCGTATGGGCAGTGCAAAAATTTCAGCCATATTTGTATGGAGTTAAGTTTCGGGTCCAGTCGGATCATCAGCCCCTGATGTTCCTGGCTACTTCTCAGAAGCTCAACGCCCGTTTGATGCGGTGGTCGTTGTTACTTCAACCGTATAATTTCACAGTAGAGTACATTCCTGGGAAGGAAAATGTTGGAGCGGATTTCTTATCAAGACACCCAGCTCCTGAAGAAGAAGAATGAATCATCTGGATTAAACTCACGGTGGAGAAGAGTGAGATGGACTACTCTCTTAAGAGGGGGCCTATGTCACAAAATGAAACCGTGCGTTTACCCAGCTAATTGTTAGGGAGGATGTTTTGATTAACCGGACTATCTGCTAAGCAACAAGGGTTTCAACGAATACAGAGAAAACATTCATAGTTGTGGCTACACGTGTTTCCAAAACAGGTCGGGCAGAAATAACAGTTGTACTGGTACATCTGGTTGACGGATTGGCCACTGTCGGAAGTGCGGGAGCCGAATCCCGACATCGCCTTGACAAGGTTGTCAACATTTGAATACAAATGGAAGCCGTGGGGTCAGCCCATATACACATTTGGTGGTGAGTGAGGAGGAAGTGAGTGCGCTGAATCTTACATCGTTTTGACAAGTCAGATGGAAAACGGAAGTACTCAGCAAGGAAGTAAACAGTCCATATGTCATATAGTTTCCGGACATCACTCAGAGGGGCAGATTGCTACTGACAGCTTGTTGAGGAAAACTCTTTGTTGGAACTCGACAGCAACTCGCTGGCTTGTTTTGAGAATCTAAACTATTACTGACAACTTTGACAGGACTTAAGCCAGGAAAATAGTTTCCTGACAATGGATGATATGCGCAAATAACACCTGCAGGACGTCACCCATATCACGTGACCAATTTTAGGAGTTTGCCATATAAACCCGAGTTGGGATCAACTAGGGGGGAGTTGACCAAGAACCGTGGATTATGATGGACGTGTTTGTGGGAGAGCTCTACAGTGTTAGATTAATTTAACATTAACTAGCATGTGCCGTTATGGCAAAGTGTAGTAGCCATCCCGGGAATGAGGCGGTTTTTACATAAGGTTCCTCTGGTTGGAATGAAGAACCCGGAACAACTAAAAAATCCGATCCCGGATAAAGTATGATGTGGAGAGATGGGCCAGCAACTTTCGCAACGGAAGAAGTTAAGACACATTGCTCGGTGGAGTCTAATGGTATATGTATCCTACATGAGTGAATACCAATCGTTAACACACCTGAAGTGATGGAGGTTCAGCCCACGTGGAACTAGATCAGTAGGAACTGATGTTCACATTAGATGAAACCAAACATTGAAGTGTAGTTGTGCCACGTATCAAGGAAATCAGAACTTTCAGACTATATCTAGTGAATAAAGCAAGCCATTTTATTCTAGATACAATAACTGTTTAATAGTGAGAACTAGTGAACATTTATCAAGAGACAAAAAGTCTTGTTCATAGGACAGTGTTCCATGTTTGTTTTCACCGCGCCGGAATTATGAAGCCGGAGTTTCTATAAACTGTTAGGAACAGTTGTGTTAGGAACAATAACAGTTTTTTTCCACGGATTATATATTTACATGGGATTCAGATCTCATGGTCATCAGAGTTCCTGGAGGAGGACATGTCTGGAGAGAAGGATACGACTTCGGTGAGGTTTTTCGTACTGACTCGAATGATGTCGTGTGATCCTTGCCATGATGTGTACACTATGATCCTGAACTTTGAAGGCTGACATACACATTTATGTTATAATACACGACACACTTTTTTCTTCGCATACACGTCTCATATACGTTACACTTTTCTTTTAATAAATTAGTCTTTATTAATTTTTAGAAGCAATAGTTGTTGAGTATGTTGCGTTGGGGAAGTATGAGAAGGGGGGCATAGTACGACAGTGAGAGAGTGATAGGAAAAGGTGTCCATAGGCTGATGGAGTGTGTTGGACGGAAGCTGGTGGATTCTCCAGAATATTGAGAGGAAAAAAAAAATATTATAATGTGGGTGTCGACTCTCTTCACTCCAGGGACGACACTTTAAAGGAGGACACGACATAAATGTTGCAGATCCTGCTTATTGTCTGCAGTCAATTCTGTATCATCCGCATATCTAATGTTGTTTATATTATGTTCCCCAATGATGACTCCTTTCATGTCGTTCCTGAATTCATTCCTGAATATATTTTCACTATACAGGGGGGGGGGGGGAAGGGGGAGAGACACTACACATCCCTGTCTCACATCTCTCGTAATAGGCTGATATTGACCTACTGCAGCTTGTTGTTTCCAATATATGCGTCTAAGGTTTTTCCCATCAGTTTGTAGATTTGCTAGCATCTCCATCATGTATTAGTTTATCGAAAGCCTTTGTGCAGTCAATAAAGCAAATATGTGAGTCTTTATTTACTTATATAGAACGCTCAATTAATGTTCTCAGCACATACACATCATTTACTGTGCCCTTGCCTTCTACAAACCCACATTGGTCTTCTCATATTTCGGGTTGTATTTTCTTCCTCTTTGCCCAATTTATGACCCTTTGAAAATAAGGTTCGTTAGTTCGTTCGTTCTCTTGTGAATTGTTACACGAAACAAGCCCAGAAGCAGGAACCTGCAAAGGGGCTGTGGAGTTGTGTAGGATCATCACTTTCTGTAGGCCTGAATGCGTGGAAGAATAGATGACCAATCTTTCCCTCACTTAGTGGACGACGAACATAGGCGTGGAACCCTCGTCCGACAGCCCTCATGCCATTATCAACGTCACTTCCTGTGATTACATTAACGCGCTGGCTCCCTTCTGAATTGGGCTGTGTGAGTTGGTCTCTTCTGATATCTAGGTATTGGTCTTCTGAGCGGTCCATGGGACTCAACGAAGAAAACGCGAACACAATTTATATTAATAGTTTATAAAGGTGGAATATGGTCTATTACTAATTATTCCTAACTGGTATTGGTTTCATTTAGTCTAACGCCATATGTTGGCTGTTAAATTAAATAGTAACTGATTTATTTATCTAACGTGAATTATCACTAAAGCAATGGTTTCACTCAGCCTAACGCCATTTGTTGGCTGCTAAATAGTAACTGATTTATTTAACTAACGCGAATTATCACTAAAGCATTGCTTTCATGCAGTCTAACACCATGTGTTGGCTATTACATGGTAACTGTTTTATTCGTCTACCACGAATTATTACTGACGCAATGATTTCATTCAGTTTAACGCCATTGTTGGCTGTTAACTGGTAACCAATGTATCCATCTTACGCCAATTATTTCTAAGGCAATGGTATCATTGAGTCTAACACCACCTATTACTCGAAGACAACGCATTTATTTCTCTAACTCTAATTGGTTCTAACTGCCAACTATTTTGTTCAGTACAACGCTATTAACCACTACGAGCCGGAGCTGTGTCTTAGAAGCAGTTAATGCGTTTCGCAGTTACCCGACACACCAAGTCCGGGGCTCTAAATCAGAGCAGGCAATTTGTAAACAGACTGCATATATGTAGATCATATAAGTGTCGGTATTTGAGAAATCAGTGCCAAACTACTCAACGACAAAATTACATAGTACATACAAACAACCCACAAATCCTGAGGTTGAGTGCAACGTACTGTAAGGCATGCAACTAACTTTGACTACTAAATAGTATCGGATTTTTTTGTCTAACGGTAATTACGAGGGGAAATTAATAAGTAAGTCACAAATGGCTGTCGAAAAATAACTAAATATGATAACAACTTGAAACCAGTTTATTTCTATACATACATTGTCCCTTTAGTTCTCAACATAATTTCCACCAACATTGAGTTACTTGTCCCATCGTTTTATCAGTCCTCCCAAACCAGCTGCATAGAACTGCGTGCTCTGTTTTCTAAACCACCTTTTCACTTCACATTCAACTTCGGCGTCATTAGCGAAATGTCTCCCGCCAAGGTGGGTTGGACCAAAAAGGTGGAAATCGCTAGGGGCTAAGTCGGGGCTGAAAGGTGTATGTTCCAGAACTTCCCACCTTAGTTGGTTAATTTTCTCTTGAGTTAATCGAGCCGTATGTCATGAATAAGCAACACTCCTCAAGTCAGCAGTCCTGGAAATTTCAATCGATCATGCATTATGCTGTATGCTGACCCATTTGAGCACCCTATTGAAGATGCTACAGAGTTTATCGTTACTCGCCTGTCACCTCTAATCATCTCCTCCACCGCTGCACGGATGCTTCTGTTGCAATCTCAGTAGGACGACCAGATCGGATTTCATCAACAATTTTAGAGCGTCCTTGAGAAAACTTTTCTACCCAGCTATGCACCGCTTTGCGGGACAAACATTTGTTAGCATAAACAGGAAGCATTTCCTTATGATTGTCCTTTGCAGGCATTCCTTTCGCCCACAAAAAACGCACAACATCACGTTGCTCTTTGGTTGTACACTCCGTAAGTACAGTCGCCATTTTGTTTATGCGCTGTGCATGCGCATGAGACACCTAGCTCCACCTGACGAACGGGAATATAAAGTTCGATGTTGATGTCACCTAATGACATCTGTAGAAAACACCAACTACATTTGCCTGCCATCCCACAGAACTTTGTGAATTACTTATTAACTCGCCCTCGTATTACCAACTGACAATGAGTTAATTCTGTCTAAACCTACATATTGCTGAATTGCAAATTGCGCCATTGGGTTTAATATTTATTAAACTGTACTAACTAATTAAATTAAAAAACTATTGAATTATACTAACATTTGCAGATGATGTTATTGCATATAGGCAGGGTAGAAATAGGGATCAAACAGCCCAGGAGCTACAGGTGACAGTAGACAAAGTGATTGACTGGTGCACTGAAATGAGAACTGTCATCCACCCGGAAAAGGTGGCTGTTTTGTGGTGCTCTCTGGACAACAGGAATGTGAGAGGTGATGCCCCAGGCCTCACGATAGATGGCAGAAGCGTCAACAGAGAGAACATACTGAAGTATCTGGGAATCACATTTGACAGGAGTCTGTCCTTCAAGGACCATGTGGAGACGGTTGTGACAAGATCTCAAAGGGGACCCAATGCACTTAAAACTATGGCTGCAATGGACACAGAGCAGAGAATGCTCTTCACAGTATATCAGCACTTGATCCTCTCAGTAATTGATTATGGACTAGGACTGCTCACTGTTTCAAAGAGTCAGCTGGTGAAATTAGAGCGCATACAGAACGAAGCTATGCAGGTCATTCTGGGATGCACCAGAGACACCCAAGTAGTGTGTATGCGTTACATCCTTGGTCTGCCGGCTGTTGCTGGTAGGCTCAAGGTGATGCAGGCGAAGGCATACCTCAGAGTAGCTGCAGACACAGATCACCCGTTTCATGAGGCGCTGGACGAAGTTAAGGGTCAAAGACTGATAAGAGGGGAATCATGGATGGCTCAAGCGGAGGATACGATCAAACAGGTGTGCCCCCTGGAGAACATTAGGCGAGGAGAGGAGTGAGTCAGTGTGCCAGCCGAGCAGTCAGACTTGTGCAGGGTTATAATCACATTGAGCCGGGAGTGCAGGGAGTGGCCAGCAGAGGCCACGGAAGTGGAAATCCATCAACTAATTCAGGATAATGCTCGCCAGTGATGTGATTATCTACACGGATGGCTCGGTGTTGAGAGGTAGGAGAAGTGCCTGGGGATTCTTAGCAAAAGCTAATGGTCGACGTTTGGTGCAGGAGAGCCTGGCGTATGATGAAACAGCATCTAGCTTAAGAATGGACGTGGAGGCGGTCAGTGCAGCTTTCCGCTGAATGGAGAACATGATACATACACACATTGTGATTGTAACTGACTTAGAAAGCATGCTGAGGAGGGTGAGGACAGACAGGCTTTGTGCAGAGTGGCTTGCTTCGCTTCGGAGGTCACGGGTAGCAAGCATCACCTGGATCTTTTCTCCGGGACATGCCGGTGTGCTGGGGAATGAATAGACGGACAGATTGGCTGGCTCGGCAAAACTTGGCGGAGTATTGATGCATGACAAGGCAGAAGTGGTTGCGGCCTTGTGGGAGCACGTGTACACCTCGGAGGAGCAGATGGATCACCATAGTCTGGTAAGAATGCGGCAGCGAGGTGTGACGAGGGGATCTGGCCGACGCTCGACGCTCAGAGGAAAGGCGAGACGGACATATAATCAGATTGCTACTGGAACTATTAGTGTTGGAACTCTTCGCTGGCTGCTGAGGATGAGGACGGAGCGCTTATGGGAATGCCTCGAATGCTGTGATGTCGGTTCCTAAATCAATCAATCAATCAATTTATTACTAGTTAGTCAGGTCTTAGTCAGTTATGACTGAGCTACTATATGACAGTAGATGGTACATCTGTTAGCGCCAAATGTTGGGCGGCTCTCATCAAGCCCCATCACCCCGCATTGTGCCAACGGCTTCTGGCGGAAGAGAGTAATTGAGAGGGCACAAGCTTATCCTGAGGCGAGGAAAGGCAGCCTAAATACTGAATGTCTTGACAAAGCAGACCAGGCCTAAGCCTTAGTCGGTAACTGGTTTAGAATCTAAACTTCGACAGGCGGAGTTTTAGAGCATTGCTTTGCTGATCCAGCAGCTTCTTTAGCTGGTCTTGTCCAGATGTATTGGATTTACCTTTCCTCTGGAGTACACTAGGCAGGCCTAGAGGGGGATCATGCTGCTTGGGCAACACATGGTCTCTACAATTCAGCCCAGTCTTTGTACTATGGAGAGGCTTTTATGCCTTTATTTGGGTGGGTGGAGGGGGTGTGGGGGAAGCACAATAACTATCATTTTTTTTCTTCAACAAGGCAAGTTGCCAGTGGAGTAAATTCATTACTAACTAGCAAGTATTTAGTTACAATATAACCCTATGTGCCAGATCTGTGCCAGTAGAGTACACTCATTACTAACTAGCAACTATTTAGTTACAATATAACTCTATGTGCCAGATATGTGCCAGTAGAGTACACTCATTACTAACTAGCAACTATTTAGTTACAATATAACTCTATGTGCCAGATCTGTGCCAGCAGAGTACATTCATTACTAACTAGCAACTATTTAGTTACAATATAACTCTATGTGCCAGATATGTGCCAGTAGAGTACACTCATTACTAACTAGCAACTATTTAGTTACAATATAACTCTATGTGCCAGATCTGTGCCAGTAGAGTACATTCATTGCTAACTAGCAACTATTTAGTTACAATATAACCCTATGTGCCAGATCTGTGCCAGTAGAGTACACTCATTACTACTAGCAACTATTTCGTTACAATATAACCCTATGTGCCAGATTTGTGCCAGTAGAGTACACTCATTACTAACTAGCAACTATTTAGTTACAATATAACCCTATGTGCCAGATCTGTGCCAGTAGAGTAAATTCATTACTAACTAGCAAGTATTTAGTTACAATATAACCCTATGTGCCAGATCTGTGCCAGTAGAGTACACTCATTACTAACTAGCAACTATTTAGTTACAATATAACTCTATGTGCCAGATATGTGCCAGTAGAGTACATTCATTACTAACTAGCAACTATTTAGTTACAATATAACTCTATGTGCCAGATATGTGCCAGTAGAGTACACTCATTACTAACTAGCAACTATTTAGTTACAATATAACTCTATGTGCCAGATCTGTGCCAGTAGAGTACATTCATTGCTAACTAGCAACTATTTAGTTACAATATAACCCTATGTGCCAGATCTGTGCCAGTAGAGTACACTCATTACTACTAGCAACTATTTCGTTACAATATAACCCTATGTGCCAGATTTGTGCCAGTAGAGTACACTCATTACTAACTAGCAACTATTTAGTTACAATATAACCCTATGTGCCAGATCTGTGCCAGTAGAGTACATTCATTACTAACTAGCAACTATTTAGTTACAATATAACTCTATGTGCCAGATCTGTGCCAGTAGAGTACATTCATTACTAACTAGCAACTATTTAGTTACAATATAACTCTATGTGCCAGATCTGTGCCAGTAGAGTACATTCATTACTAACTAGCAACTATTTAGTTACAATATAACCCTATGTGCCAGATCTGTGCCAGTAGAGTACACTCATTACTAACTAGCAACTATTTAGTTACAATATAACTCTATGTGCCAGATCTGTGCCAGTAGAGCACATTCATTACTAACTAGCAACTATTTAGTTACAATATAACCCTATGTGCCAGATCTGTGCCAGTAGAGTACACTCATTACTAACTAGCAACTATTTAGTTACAATATAACTCTATGTGCCAGATCTGTGCCAGTAGAGTACATTCATTACTAACTAGCAACTATTTAGTTACAATATAACTCTATGTGCCAGATCTGTGCCAGTAGAGTACACTCATTACTAACTAGCAACTATTTAGTTACAATATAACTCTATGTGCCAGATATGTGCCAGTAGAGTTCATTCATTACTAACTAGCAACTATTTAGTTACAATATAACTCTATGTGCCAGATATGTGCCAGTAGAGTACACTCATTACTAACTAGCAACTATTTAGTTACAATATAACTCTATGTGCCAGATCTGTGCCAGTAGAGTACATTCATTGCTAACTAGCAACTATTTAGTTACAATATAACCCTATGTGCCAGATCTGTGCCAGTAGAGTACACTCATTACTACTAGCAACTATTTCGTTACAATATAACCCTATGTGCCAGATTTGTGCCAGTAGAGTACACTCATTACTAACTAGCAACTATTTAGTTACAATATAACCCTATGTGCCAGATCTGTGCCAGTAGAGTACATTCATTACTAACTAGCAACTATTTAGTTACAATATAACTCTATGTGCCAGATCTGTGCCAGTAGAGTACATTCATTACTAACTAGCAACTATTTAGTTACAATATAACTCTATGTGCCAGATCTGTGCCAGTAGAGTACATTCATTACTAACTAGCAACTATTTAGTTACAATATAACCCTATGTGCCAGATCTGTGCCAGTAGAGTACACTCATTACTAACTAGCAACTATTTAGTTACAATATAACTCTATGTGCCAGATCTGTGCCAGTAGAGCACATTCATTACTAACTAGCAACTATTTAGTTACAATATAACCCTATGTGCCAGATCTGTGCCAGTAGAGTACACTCATTACTAACTAGCAACTATTTAGTTACAATATAACTCTATGTGCCAGATCTGTGCCAGTAGAGTACATTCATTACTAACTAGCAACTATTTAGTTACAATATAACTCTATGTGCCAGATCTGTGCCAGTAGAGTACATTCATTACTAACTAGCAACTATTTAGTTACAATATAACCCTATGTGCCAGATCTGTGCCAGTAGAGTACACTCATTACTAACTAGCAACTATTTAGTTACAATATAACCCTATGTGCCAGATCTGTGCCAGTAGAGTACACTCATTACTAACTAGCAACTATTTAGTTACAATATAACCCTATTTGCCAGATCTGTGCCAGTAGAGTACATTCATTACTAACTAGCAACTATTTAGTTACAATATAACCCTATGTGCCAGATCTGTGCCAGTAGAGTACATTCATTACTAACTAGCAACTATTTAGTTACAATATAACTCTATGTGCCAGATCTGTGCCAGTAGAGTACACTCATTACTAACTAGCAACTATTTAGTTACAATATAACTCTATGTGCCAGATCTGTGCCAGTAGAGTACACTCATTACTAACTAGCAACTATTTAGTTACAATATAACCCTATGTGCCAGATCTGTGCCAGTAGAGTACATTCATTACTAACTAGCAACTATTTAGTTACAATATAACCCTATGTGCCAGATCTGTGCCAATAGAGTACATTCATTACTAACTAGCAACTATTTAGTTACAATATAACTCTATGTGCCAGATCTGTGCCAGTAGAGTACACTCATTACTAACTAGCAACTATTTAGTTACAATATAACTCTATGTGCCAGATCTGTGTCGAAGGGGTTACGGACGCAATTCGTTAACCTGTCTTCCGCGTTAGAAACACAATAGCGGGAGATTTGGTAGCAGACTGCCTTGCATTGTTTTTCACAAAATGATATAACTGCCGGTCGTTCAGAAAGAAATAGCAAACTACTGAATGTAAATTTGCCAAGAAATCACAAACAGCCAAAACATTATGGGGTTGACAGCGACATCCTGTAAAGGATAAGTAACTAACTAATAACCATATGTACTGCTAACTGTCAGCCATTTAGTTACAGTATAATTCTAAGTATTACTAGCTGGTAACGGCATCCTTCTGAATAACGTTAATGGTTTCACTTAGTCTCAAACAAACAATTTTTCCGAAGCAGCTTTCTGCTATTGACATGTGATGTGATAGGGCTATCACATGTTGTAGGTCTGAATGTACAGGGTGTATTTTTAATGACTGTGCAGTGTTTGAAAATATTGCCGGTCTAAGTTTTGCATTTACCTATTCTGTTGTATGAACTTTACAGAAGGTTAATACAAGATTTGGACCGGCAATATTTTCAAACACTGCACAGTCATTAAAAATACACCCTATATGAAGCCAGTATTTCTCTCACTTTAACATGCGACGAGCCCAGGCGTCAAACCCGCGTCCGACCGTTCTCATAACATTACCAGCGCAGTTCCCTCAACTTCGCTAATCGGCCGCTACCAATTGATTATTCACTGACATCAGTTTCGCTCAGTGTAACGATCATTATTACTAAGAGACAGCAATTCTTTTATCATGCCATGCCGGTAAGCGTGGGCAGTCATGTTTCGCCATCTGATACGATCACCAGAGTCGTGGATCAGCTCTGTGTTCTTGTCCCGACCATGCCTTGTGGTCAAGCCATCTGGATATTTACTTCTCTGCCTACCCCTTGTTCCTTTTCCCTCAATCATGCCAGTTGTCACCAAGATCTCTAGTTTATTTCTGCTCATAACATGCCAAAAAACGTGTTCACGTCTAATTGCTCTAATCAGTTTGCGGTTTTCATTTTCCTCTCGTGAGACTTGCTCATTGGTTTTTTCTGTCTGTCCATGGTATTCTTTGCATTTTCCTCAGACACCACATTTCCAGTACCATTAGCTTGTTACATTTTTGTTGTTTGGTTTTAGTTACTAAGGCAACAATTTCCAATCAACAATTCTTACTCTGCCGATCTCTGTCCCCTTACTCAATATTTCTTCCTCTGGCGACCTCTAACACTCGATCTTACCCAATATGTCTTCCTCTGACGACCTCTGCCCTCTAACACTCGATCTTACCCAATATTTCTACCTCTGACGACCTCTAACACTCGATCTTACCCAATATGTCTTCCTCTGACGACCTCTGCCCTCTAACACTCGATCTTACTCAATATTTTTTCCTCTGACGACCTCTGCCCTCTAACACTCGATCTTACCCAATATGTCTTCCTCTGACGACCTCTGCCCTCTAACACTCGATCTTACCCAATATGTCTTCCTCTGACGACCTCTGCCCTCTAACACTCGATCTTACTCAATATTTTTTCCTCTGACGACCTCTGCCCTCTAACACTCGATCTTACCCAATATGTCTTCCTCTGACGACCTCTGCCCTCTACCACTCGATCTTACTCAATATTTCTTCCTATGACGACCTCTGCCCTCTACCACTCGATCTTACTCAATATTTCTTCCTATGACGACCTCTGCCCTCTAACACTCGGCCTTACCCAATATTTCTTCCTCTGACGACCTCTGCCCTCTAACACTCGGTCTTACTCAGTATTTCTTCCTCTGACGACCTCTGCCTTCTAACATTACTCAGTATTTCTTCCTCTGACGACCTCTGCCCTCTAACACTCGGTCTTACTCAGTATTTCTTCCTCTGACGACCTCTGCCCTCTAACACTCGGTCTTACTCAGTATTTCTTCCTCTAACGACCTCTGCCCCCTAACACTCGGTCTTGCTCAGTATTTCTTCCTCTTACAACCTCTGCCCTCTAACACTCGATCTTACCAAATATTTCTTCCTCTGACGACCTTTGCCCCCTAACACTCGATCTTACCCAATATTTCTTCCTCTGAAGATCTGTCCTCTAACACTGTCTTACCCAATATTTCTTTCTCAAAGACCTCCGCCCTCTAACACTCGGTCTTACCCAATATTTCTTCCTCTGACAACCTCTGTCCCCTAACACTCGGTCTTACCCAATATTTCTTCTTCTGACGACCTCCGCCCTCTAACACTCGGTCTTACCCAATATTTCTTCCTCTGGCGACCTCTGTCCCCTAACACTAGGTCTTACCCAATATTTCTTCTTCTGGCGACCTCTGACCTCTAACACTCTGTCGTGTCCAATATGTTTTCCTCTGACGACCTCTGCCCCCTAACACTCTGTCAACCCAATATTTCTTCCTCTGACGAACCCTGCCCCCTAACACTAGATCTTATCCTATATATTTCCTCTGAAGGCCTCTGTCCCCTAACACTGGATCTTACCCGGTGACACAGCCTTTTCCAGATCATCTCGTTTCATATCGTGTCCAGACATTACCATTGTCTTTACTTGATGGGATAGTCAGATGTCTTTTTAAATTCGCCTCTTGCAGTACTTAGATATTTGGTTTCTTAGCCGCCCAATGAGATTCCTATCACTCTTTGTAGAATCCACATCTCTGTGGTCTCCACGTGTTTTTTTTTTTTTTTTTTTAATTCAGTGTCCATACATCGCCGCTTTACAGTAGTATTTAGTAGTATATAAGTGAGACAAATTGGGTATATGGTCTAGCTCCATGTTTTTAGACTAATCGGATGACGTGGTCAATACGACATCCATCGCCATTGCTTCCCATGACATTTCCTGGTACTAAACTTAGACTTGATAGATATGAAAGCCCAGGTCAGTTAAGGAAGAACACTCTCCGTCTCGAAGGAGGTTCGAACGCATGACTTCCTTGTCGGCAGGCAAGTCCTCTAACAACTGAGCTACCCACGGGCAGTATATCACATCCTTCACATCGCTGTCTGACTTCCGTGGACACGAATAAGTTACACAGAATATCCTTTATTTGAGGGAATTATGTCTCGGCTTGAATTATTATGGATATCAATACCTCTTAATGTATTCTCTAGCTATTTCAACGGCTTCATCTTTTCCCAATTAATTAATATTTACGTCCTCCCCCAGTGGCGGGTTTCTGTGGCGAATACGTCCTAGGGGTCATGGCTGGAGATAAAGACATTCGTGCTTTATGTAGTGTTCTCTGGAGGCCGCTTGCGGTTCCCGGAGAAAAACCCGGTCCCGATGAGCTGACACCTGGGGCAATGAAGTTAATCCTCTCGCCTTTAAACCGTTTCTGTCATAAGCATATATGTATATATATTTGCGTTGGCTCGCTTTGAACTCACGCGTAGTCCATACACTTGCTACTACTTCTAGTGCACTGGGCTGATTTGTGCCTATGGATGGGTTTCCCTATTACCAGTGTCCCTGGCCATTAGGCGACTTCAGAGGTACATGTAATTTACGACCTCAAGTCATAGACGAGAAGTCAACATTTTAGTCCAGCTGACCAGTGCAGGGGTTGAACCCGCTACCTCGGCATCAGCACACCAGCAGTTAAAGAACGATGGCTTTTATCCATGCGGTCTTGCAGACCTCATCATCACTATATAAGAACCTGTTTGTATGGACTCTCAGCGCGTAATATTATGCTACACTGTCTGGGATTGGCATTAGTGTGTGAGATCAAGGTAGACAATTAAAAATCTTCAGTCATATAAAGTGGCAAGGATTCGAGTTAAAGGGCATGATAAAGGGAAAAGTTGAGGGTAAGCGTATAAGAGGATGACAACGTTACACGTGGGCAGACAGCATAAAGAGACGAACAGAAAGAAGCCTGTATGAGTGCGCCATGAAGACAGGACAGAGGGTGTTTGAGACAGTGCAACCGACCTACCATGCAGAGATGGCATTTGGGAATGTGATCCTTACAGAGAACATGCTGTTGTAGATAAGAAATGGTTAGGCTCTTGCCCAATGGTGTGTTATAATACATGCTAGTGTGAGGAGCTGCGTGGTCTCGAGGTATGGAGTCCGCCTCGAGTGCTGGAGGTCCCGGGTTCAAGCCCCGTGATGCGGGGATTTTTCACGTGGACTTCTAGTAATAAATTTCCCCTGGTCTCTAGGTAGCGAGATCGGACGCCCGTGTGTATTGTTGCGCACGTAAAAAATCCCTTGGCAGTTGGAAATCGAAAAAGAGTAGGCAAAATTTCGAGTTAAACATCTACCCAAGGTATTTTCAGGATCCTCGCCGGTGCTACGGAGTTCGTGCACTGAGCTGAGTTTGTCCAAACTCAGATTTGAGTTAGGAGGAAAACGGAACACTTATGGGTTGCACCCGTGTGCCGTGATGTTGATCCACCGACTAAACTAAACTAAACAAGCTAGTGTCTATCATGTGTTGCTGCGTTCGATATGAGTTCTTCTTCTTTCTCGTTTCTCTGTCGAGGGGGAATATATCACAGCAAATTATGCACCTTAGATGTTAAATAAACTCTCTGGGATGCATCCATCCAGCCGGAATCAATACTGTTGTGGATGCAACTGTATAGCTCTGCTGACTTCCCTCTATATATTCATATCTGACTGTTTGCACACCTTTGACCACACATTTCTTATTTGCACACCTTTGACCACACATTTCTTATTTGCACACCTTTGACCACACATTTCCTATTGGGCACTTTCACAGCTGTGTGAAGAAAACGAGCACCTTTCAACCCCGAACTGAACCCAACTTTTGTGCTGCCTGTTTGACAATGAAGGAGTTGTGTCTTACTATTATTTTATAATTTTATGTTTTATCTTTAGATCTGTTTGTGTTCTCCCGTCCTTGATGAAGATTTGTGAAATCGAAACGTCGTTTGTTGTGTCCTAGAATACTTATTTTTATTTTATTATTTTATTATTATCTTCTCTCTTCTTCTTCTTCTTCTTCTTCTTCTTCTTCTTCTTCTTCTTCTTCTTCTTCTTCTTCTTCTTCTTCTTCTTCTTCTTCTTCTTCTTCTTCAGCGGTCCGAGCCATTGAGGTTCTTTGCTGCAGATACAATCCGTCTCCATTCGTCTCTCTGGTTGACCTTCTCTTGCCAGTCGTTGATTCCAAGTGCTGGTAGGTCTGTATATATATATTATCTCTCCACCGGTCTTCTTGGTCTACCTCGAGGTCTACGGTCATTTATTTCCTGAGTGTAAGCGAGTTTTGTTTCCCTATTATCTTCCATTCTTTCTATATGCCCCAGCCATTGCAGGCTATTAGTCTTCATGATACCAGTGATTAGCGGGGACTTAAACAGATCATAAATGTCTTTGTTACTTCTTCTTTTCCACTCTCCATTTTGTGTATCCCTAATGGGTCCAAAGATGCGTCTTAAAACTTTGTTCTCAAAGGTTTGTAACAAGGCTTCGCCTCCTTATTATGTATTTTTTTAAATTTGTCTCTTGTTTTGGGGATTTCAACTCTGTGATTTATGTTCACCTTTATATATTCCATTGTAAGGTATGTACAATGTGTTCGTGTTCAGTATGTCTCATTTTTTTGCAGGGACTACGGTATACCTAACTGTGTGTATTTTATACCTTAGATGTTAGAGTGTCAAACTTTGTTATGCATGTATGTCAGGTTTACTTTCTGTAGACGGACTCAATGTAAGGTAACAGGATCTCTCCGTCCAGGGGTAGATTTTCTTACTTAATAAGTGTGCCAGTGCAGCGGCCATGCGACCTGCTCTTTGCGATTTCCGACTGCGGTAGGCATATCTAAGTTTGCACACGGACTTCCTGTTTTATAGCCGTATCCGAGGAGACCAGGTGTCCTATCTCAATACTCAAGAGTTCAAGGGGAAGTGTGATATTAATAGAAACCAATAGCTCTTGTAAAATTTCCCAACTCTTAAGGTCGAATTTGAACCCAGTAACACCTGATTTTGAGATTGACACAGAAAGCTGTTCAGCCACACCATCTGCAGATAAAAGTATTTCATTTATTTGGCTTTCGTGGAAGTCACATTATCTTCTAACCCCTACAGCACAATCTGTCATTGAGCTGCTGTTAATTTTTACTATATATGTATACCAGTGGTTCCAAATTATTTCATCTCGCTTTCCGGACTGCATCACGGCCAGGCACGAGAGACACATCGGGAGAACGAGGGGCCTCGTTAACCAACACAGAACTGGCACTATTAACCCCCGGACACAGGTGCATATATTTTTTTTTAAAGGGGGGGGGGGGATCTGAGCATCTATGGACTTGTCCGGGGTGCAAGGATGATACCCCAGCAGATTACCTAGTTCTAACATACACACAAACGAAAGCTTCTTACGCGGTATTAAATCTGCAGCATAACCTCACCGCCTACCCTAGATCTTTCTTTCGCCAGCTATCCCCAACTTTGGGATCCTGTGGCGTAGACTAGCATGTGAGAATTAATCGGTGCTTTCAAGCTGGGACTACTAAGGATGGGTGGAATGCTTCACTGGGGAAATCACAATGCACGTTATTGATTGTTTAAATACGAAAGCGCATGCCTAGCTATTGTCATTTTCATAACTTATAATGTACACTTCTTACAATTGTTATTCAAGAAAACGGGCTTACTCGGGGTGGGGGAGGGGCGAACTGATATTAGTTTTATATTAATTATATTAGAGACCGGTCTCTGTGGCTAAGGGCTTGCGAACGCGGTTTGTGAGCCCGTATACCCGGGTTCGAAACACGGCGATGCTGGTTTTTTCGAAAAAGGTATAGGGGCCGGTCGTTCAGAAAGCAATGGCAAACTACTGAACGTAACACTTGCCTAGTACATCAACAGCAGCTGAAAATGCTGGTGTTGACTGCAACGTCCCGTAAGGGATACGCAACACAACTTATATATATATATATATATATATATATATATATATATATATATATTAAATATGTGTTAAATGACTTTCACCGTAATCCCGTTTATCCCCGTAAGGTAACGCAGCGCGCGAGAATTGGAAGCGGTTCTTGCCGCGTTGGTAACTTATGGGATAAGTGAGCCGGCCGCTCAGAATGCAATGACAAACTACTGAGCGTAATCTTGCCAAGAAATCAACGACAGTGGTAAAATGCTGGTGTTGACAGCATCCTGTAAAGGATATGCGAAATATATATATATATATATATATATATATATATATATATATATATATATATATATATATATATATACTAGCTGACACGCTCCGGCTTCGCCCAGCCCCTGGCGGGGATCAATCTGTCTGTCTGTCTGTCTGTCTGTCTATGTTTGGCCCTTTCCCGTTCCCGTTGCGGGAAAAATTGCGAAAATTTTCACGTATCTAAAATAGTTCCATTATTTTTACGAAAACTTTGAAGATGCAAAGTTTTTATGACTGTTTATACCAGACACGACTGCCCTTTCCAGTTCCCGTTGCGGGAAAAATGGGTTCGAAAATTATCACGTATCTAAAATAGATCCATTAATTTTATGAAAACTTTCAAAATGCCTTAAAGATTTAATCATTATATTATAACGCATATGACTGTAGATAACTACTTTAAACATTTTATTAAACTTAAGAAAAATACAACAATTATTTAAATTACATAATACTAGCTGCTACTAAAAGTTATGTCCCTTGATATAACTTTTCTTAAGTTAAGTCATCTTGTAATATTATAATTAAATTCAATTTAATACATAAATAACTGTTTTTAAACTAACAAACTATGGAGGTTGGCTTGGCGGGAATGAGAAGAACATCTGTAGAAAATTCCATCTCAATCGGATGGACCGTTCGTGAACGTATAAGGGACACACAAAGACACAAACAAAGACACACACAAACATTCTCTTTTATATATATATATATATATATATATATATATATATATATATATATATATATATATACATATATATACATATATATATATATATACACACACACACACACACACACACACACACACACACACACACACACACACACTTACTGTTCAAAAATAGAAACGCAACATTTTTGGTGTTACTTTTATAAAAGATATTCGCTGATTGCTGATTGGACATCAGTCAACCTATCGACTGTGGCCATCTGGTCATTAACTTCCCGTAGTTACCTGAATTGTACTCACCTCATGATTCGTGAGGTCATGAAAGAGGTCAAGGTCAAAACATTTTTGACAATACACTCGTAACAGGTTCATGATAATTCCGTTTACTGAACATAAAGCTCTCTAACCATATTATATAAACCATGTCTATAACAGATTGATGTTCCTCGAGTAAATTCTGTTGAGAATTCAATGCGCAAGTATGGCTCATCTTACTACAGATCGACGACTCATCATCATTGGACGTTTACGAGCTGGATAGTCCCAAAGTGTGTTAGCCAGAGAATTTCATTTGGTTAATAGCACGATTTGTCGCCTTTTGAGGCGATTTCAAGAAACTGGCTCAGTGACAGACCGGCCGCGCAGTGGAAGACCCAGAATCACAACTGCTGCCGAAGACCGCTTCATACGGCTGCGTCATCTTAGGAATCGATTTGCATCTGTGTCCTCCACAGTCCAGTCAATGCCAGGAGCTGGACGAATTTCAGATCAAACGGCTAGAAGACCCTACAGAGGTCATATTCTTACGGACCAGCATCGTCAGAACCGACTGCAGTGGGCGAATCAGCAGCTTCAATAAAATGTTGGTACAAGTTTGCAATTGAAACTGCAATAATGTTGCGTTTTTTTTTTTTTTGTTATCTTTTACACACACACACACACACACACACACACACACACACACACATATATATATATATATATATATATATATATATATATATATATATATATATATATATATTGATTATTTGGTTGTTTCGGGATTTGAAATTTAAATATTGATCACAACCCACTACTGGCAACGCCGATCGCATTCCGGCACAAACCTAAGGCCTATCCACGTCATGGAAGCACTATACTCGAGTTTCGCCCTCGTTTGAGCTCATCAGTAGTGCATATCCCTGACCGGATCCGGAAACAAGCCCCGGATCACGCGTGTGAAGCGGGTGTGTAACCACGCGGCACACACTGGACACGCCAAATTATCACACCGGAATACCACAACGCTACCCATCGTAGGCTATGCTCAAGATTGCCCAATCGCCGCGACTGACGTCCGTCAATCGATGTGGACCCGAACGATCAGAACTTCTCACTGGCAAGGAACACCAGGCCTCCTAAATCCAGTGAGCAACGATAAAATTGATTATTTGGTTGTTTCGGGATTTGAAATTTAAATATTGAGCACAACCCACTACTGGCAACGCCGATCGCATTCCGGCACAAACCTAAGGCCTATCCACGTCATGGAAGCACTATACTCGAGTTTCGCCCTCGTTTGAGCTCATCAGTAGTGCATATCCCTGACCGGATCCGGATAGCCTACGATGGGTAGCGTTGTGGTATTCCGGTGTGATAATTTGGCGTGTCCAGTGTGTGCCGCGTGGTTACACACCCGCTTCACACGCGTGATCCGGGGCTTGTTTCCGGATCCGGTCAGGGATATGCACTACTGATGAGCTCAAACGAGGGCGAAACTCGAGTATAGTGCTTCCATGACGTGGATAGGCCTTAGGTTTGTGCCGGAATGCGATCGGCGTTGCCAGTAGTGGGTTGTGCTCAATATTTAAATTTCAAATCCCGAAACAACCAAATAATCAATTTTATCGTTGCTCACTGGATTTAGGAGGCCTGGTGTTCCTTGCCAGTGAGAAGTCCTGATCGTCCGGGTCCACATCGATTGACGGACGTCAGTCGCGGCGATTGGGCAATCTTGAGCATAGCCTACGATGGGTAGCGTTGTGGTATTCCGGTGTGATAATTTGGCGTGTCCAGTGTGTGCCGCGTGGTTACACACCCGCTTCACACGCGTGATCCGGGGCTTGTTTCCGGATCCGGTCAGGGATATGCACTACTGATATATATATATATATATATATATATATATATATATATATATATATATATATATATATATATATACGCACGCACGCACGCACACAAACACACAAGGTGTCGCCTGGCCCTGCAGCCAGAAGGGTTAGGATCGGCTAGCCTCACCAAGGAGGGGTGAAAAGTGAAAATTAGTAGCCTGCTGATGACCCGCAGACTACACAAGTCAATCCCACCTCGCCGTGGTGTAGACAGGGAAACCATGACCTCGAGGTCATGGGCCAACGGGGTTATGGCTCGCCAGGGGGGACCGGACTCCCCTTGGTCAGATTTTTGTCCTAAACATGTCACTGGCCTAGCAAGCCGGCAGGAAATTTCTAACTGCTCGTAGACAAACTAAGAAGTATAAAAGGACTGGCACAAATGGATATAGACACAGCGATTCTTAAAAACAAAAATTAACATCTGCGGTTTTAATAGTAAAAAAAGGGAACTCATAGAAACAATGGAAAAGAGGGAAATTGGACTGATGGGCATAGCGGACACCAGAATAAAAGTGAGATGCTGCAAGGAGTTCCGCCACAGATATACGTTTGCCAACTCCGGAGAGGAACAGCGAGAAAGGACAAGACACGGTGTAGGAATAGTCATTGAACCCCGGCTAGCAAGAAGAATATTCATTCACTCATTTAGTAGCATGTCCTTTTACAGAACCTCGCTCCCATAACAACCTTCCGGAAAACTTATCGATCATAAGCAATATGTCCCGCGTCCGATACACCCATCTGCAGATCATCCGCCACATCCTGTACCCATCTTCTCTTTGGCCTTCCTCTTCCTCTCTTCCAAGGCATATAGCCCTCCATTAATGTTCTCTCCAAACTTTCGTGAAGTTTCAAGTAACCAAACTATTTCAATTTTCTTTGTTTTATCGTCTTTAGTGGCCAACCTTCTTTAATATTCAGCTCTTGAAGTATGGATGTATTTGTTCTTTTCTTTATCCAAGATATTCTTAGAACTCGTCTATAACATTTATATTCAAAGGCGTTTATGCGCTGTTCAGCTTATTTAGTAAGTCACCAGGTCTCACAAGCGTATGATGCAATGGGAAAGATGCATGCTCTTAAAAATTTAATTTTTGTAGTTCTGTCTGTCCCTCTCCACAATTTATTCAATTGTTTTAGTCTTTAAAGAGCAATAAATATTCGTATTTTAACTTCTTTCACTGTGTCACAATTGTTGGTAATAAATGACCCAAGATATTTGAAATTTTCCACCACCTCTAATCTTTCCTCATTAACATATATTTCTATCTCCATAGCAGTTTAATCTGTAAGAAGAATATTAGACTTAAAATATACATCAGCGAGTATCATAACAGTGAGTATAAAAGAACAGACAATTACTACATGTGTACAAATATACGTACCACGTAATACAAACAAAAAGGATCAAGAAAGCGAGGAGTTCTTCCAAGACAACCATGACGTACTAAATAAAATACAGAAGCAGGACAACATCATAGGTATCAGAGACTTCAATGCAAGACTAGGACGTAACCACGTTATGTACAGACCAGAACAGGTCATTATTCTGCTCCTCAGAACAGGACACAATAGATTACGCATCCACATGTATACAAAATTCAAGATTGGTGACTCAGCCATGTGCACATGTGGTTTGGCGTCGCAGACAGCAGAGCACATACTCCAAGATTGCACAAACTACAACATATCCAGGCGAATCTTCTGGCCTAGAGAGACAACAGTGAACCGCTGAGTGAACTAAAAAAGACTGTTAGATTCATACAAGAGACAACATTGCAGTTATAGACATATTTCAAGCGAACGAAAGAAGAAGAAGAAACAACGGGCATAGACAAACATCTTGGAGCATATGGAGACCAACACAATGAAAGGAATAATAATGGAAGTAGACTGATAGAACTATGCAGCCAACTCAACCTCTGTATAACAAAATACATTTTATATAAACACAAAGTCTCACAAATAAACACCTGGTACAAATGGAACGATCTAGATACCGAAAGCCAAATTGATTTTATATTAATAAAAAATAACAGAAAGAGAAATATATTAGATGCAAGGGCAAAACAACTCTGCAGAGAATCCATCGATCTTCCCACAGTTGGTATCCCCCTGACAACTATTCCAGAGCGAACCCAGTGGAAAGATGAACATAGAATATCGCTACAAATCCAGTCAAAAGTGAGAGGAATATTTGACAAGGAAGAACAGAACAGTGTACAGCGCAGAACAGCCACTCTCAGCTTCCTTGATGATGAATACCCACATGACCTCTGGATCCGAGTCTACACAGATGGGTCAGCACAAAATGCTGTTCGAAATGGAGGAGCGGGAGTGTACATAGAATACCCAAATAATACTAGAGACACGGCCAGAATTCCAACAGGAAAGTACTGCCATAACTATGATGCTGAAATTGAGGCAATCAAGATAGCCACAGAAAAATTACAAAATACCAGCCATAGTACACAACCTGTCGTGATATTGACAGATGCAAAATCCGTAATAGAGGCGCTCCTGTCTGGGAAATTGCCAGTTCTGATGACACTACTTTCTGAACTTAGCAGTCAGCGTAAGATCACCATACAGTGGATACCATCCCACTGTGGAGTCCCCGGAAACGACAGAGCTGATCGATTGGCTAAGGAAGGAGCAACAGAAGAACAACCTGATGTGCCTATTACATACCACCAAAAGAAAAGAATGATCAAATCAATCAGAAAGCCACCAAACCTTACTCAAGACGACTACCACGTTATGGACAGACCAGAACAGGTCATTCTTCTGCGCCTCAGAACAGGACACAATAGATTACGCAACCACTTGTATACAAAATTTAAGATTGGTGACTCAGCCATGTGCACATGTGGTTTGGCGTCGCAGACAGCAGAGCACATACTCCAGGATTGCCCAAACTACAACATATCCAGGCGAACCTTCTGGCCTAGAGAGACAACAGTGGAAGATAAACTCTATGGACCGCTGAATGAACTAAAAAAGACTGTTAGATTCATACAAGAGACGACATTGCAGTTGTAGACATGTTTCAGGCGAACGAAAGAAGAAGAGGAAGAAGATGCAAGGGCAGTGCTAAACTTAAGTATAAACACAGGCCACAAAGCAGGTATTGGCCAAACTTAAGTATAAACACAGGCCACAAAGCAGTTATTGACACAATAAGAACCAACAGAAGAAGAAAACAAAGACAAGACAAATGCATACTATGCGAATCAATCAATCAATCAATCAATCATCTGTCATGCCGGAAAGCGTGGGCGGTCATGACTCGCCATTTCACTCGATCACCAGAGTCGTGGATCAGCTCAGTGTTCCTGTCTGGACCATGCTATGTGGCCAAGCCATCCAGGTATTTACTTCTCGGTCTTCCCCTTGGTCTGTTCCCTTCGATCTTGCCAATTATCACTAAGTTCTCCAATCGATTTCCTCTCATAACGTGTGCAAAAAATGTTGACTGTCTACGTCTAATTTCTCTAATCAATTTACGATTTTCATTTGTCTCCTGTAGTACTTGGTCATTGATTTTTCTGTCTGTCCATGGTACTCTTTGCATTTTCCTCAGAAACCACATTTCTGCAGCCATCAGATGTTTTTTCAGCTTGACTGCTCATTGTCCAAGCTTCACATCCATTCAAAAGAACAGGCTCTATGTAGCACCTCAACACTCTTCTTCTTGTTTCAATTGACATCATTTTATTGGTCAGTATGTTTTTCATCTTGCTAAAGGCTACTTTCGCCATGGCGATTCTTGTTCTAATCTCTACAAGGCATCTCCCATCAGATGTTTTGACTGTTCCCAGATAATTGTACCGATTCATTTGTTGAAGAATATTCCCATTTACTTGTATATTACATTGTGGTATTTCGTTCTTTCTAGTGACGACCATAATCTGTGTCTTTTTACAATTTAATTCTAATCCTAGTTGTTCACTGTGTGCACCAACCGCGTCTACTAATTGTTGCAGATCCTGCTCATTGTCTGCAATCAATACTGCATCATCTGCATATCTAATGTTATTGATGTTTCGTCCTCCAATGCTGATTCCATTGATATCTTCTACATTTCTGAAAATATTTTCACTGTATAGGGAAAAAAGATCTGGAGACATTACACATCCCTGCCTAACACCTCTCTTAATAAGCAGATATTGTCCCACTTCATTATCAATCCTTATGGCAGCTTTTTGTTTCCAATATATGTTTTTATAAGTCTAATGTGGGTGCGAATCATGTAAACCATGCGAATCAGTAAACTTAAAAAAACCTCAGACGAGACAGTGAGGAAAATGTATGCGAAAGAACTAAGTGCAATATTTTAAAAACTTCCTATAGAAGGAAAAACAGTGGAAGAAGAATGGGAGATGTTAAAATCAAGCATTTTAAATACTGCAAAAACATGTGGAAACACGAAAAAACGACAAACACGGATAAAGAAAAAAAAAACAAGTCGGTGGAACGCGGAAGTAAAGAAAGCTGAAAAAGACAAAAAGGAAAAATATAAAAAAAAATGGGTGAAGAGCAAACAGGAACGTGATTACAAAGAATATAGAATAGCACGAAGGCATGCGAATAGAATAGTAAAGAGAGAAGAATAAAAAAGACTGGGAAGAATATGGAGAAACCCTAAACAAAAACTACAAGGAAGCAAGTAGAACCTGCGTGAATTAATGTGAATTGCAGAACACATTGAACATCGACATCTTGAACGCAAATGGCGGCCTCGGGTCCATCCCGAGGCCACGCCCGCCTGAGGGTCGTTTCTCTCCCGTGTGTTGCCGGGGCCCATAAGGGAAGCAAAGAATATCAACACTGTAGCCTACCACGCATGTCGTAAGAGGCGACTAAGGCATGCTTGATGGTTCCGTCGCCCTGCTACTGAGTGAGTGCGTGGCGCGACACTGTGAGCTGTGAGTTTCGTGTGAAATGCTTCTGAATCTGCCCGAGGTTTTTTGGAACGTGACTGCATGTTCGGAGCGATGGCAGCTGGCTATGTCCCAGAGTTGGCCGGTTTTTGCCTTATGCAGAAATTCGTGGCTGCTGGGCTTCTGGTTGACTGCCACTGCCATCGACGATGCACTGTATTTTTTTTTTTTTTTTGGTACTGTGTGGGTGAACATCTAGGAAACATCCAGACTGCCGATTCCATCAGAGATGAACTGGATGTTTCGTGGGGGACTATTGTGTTGACATTATGGCGGCGGCATTATGCTCAGTGTATCTGTGCGGGCTGTTGTTTGTAGAGACTCCTGTCTTTTCCACTTTTCACATTGGGCAGTGGGGAGCGTTTTATGTGATATTAACTGGCACAGGAACGGAGCAAAATTGGGACGACCCGTTGCTGTGAGGTTGGAACCGCGACTAACTAACTAACTAAGTAGAACCTTCTACAAAATGTCGCTTTAAAAAGTCGCTTAAAAGTCGACAAGGTCGACTTCATCGCACCGGGTTTTATCCCATATGGCTCAGTCTCTTTCCGCAGCGCGGAAAGCGTCACACAAAGCACGAACTCCGTAGCTTTTAGCGACGACCCACAGGAGTCTCCGAAACATTTAACTCGTAACCCGAAGGGTGCGGCCCGGAATCGAACCCACAACCTTCGGAGCACGAGTCAAACGGCTTGACCACTTCGCCACAGAGACTCCCACCTTCTACAAAAAAGATCCGTGCAAGGGGAATCAGACGAGAACCCTTTGACCCAACCGAAATAATTAACAGCGAAAAAGGAATAACCAATAAATGAACAAAAACAAATCCTAAATTGGTGGAGGCAGTACTTAGAACATCTTCTCAACATTCCATCAGATGTCACATGAATTCAGGAAACGACACAGATGCCATCGAAGTCTTAGAATCAGACATATTGAAAGAAGAAATTAGAATAGCCGTCAGATTAGCCCCATTAAATAAATCACCGGGACAAGACTAAATACAGAATGAACTAATTAAAGCAGCAAGAGAAGTAGGAAAAGTATGGCTACATAGAACATTTAACCATGTTTGGGTAGAACAACAGACACCATGAGACTGGGGAAACGCCATAATTATTCCAGTTTAGAAAAATAAAGGCAGTAAAAGAGGCTGCACACAATAAAGAGGTATTTTCCTTTTGAGTCATACTGGAAAATTATTTTGCAAAATATTTGAGAAAAGATTACGCATTACAATAGAACCCCAGCAAAGCGAAACGCAACTTTGATTTAGGAAAAACAAAGGATGTCTGATGTCATCTTTGCTCTTAGACAACTTATTTTTTTTTTTTAAATCAATCGAGTTTAATTAAACACTCTATTTAGCCTTTGTCGACTAAGAAAAGGCATTGATAGAGTAGATTGAAATAAGCTGTGAGAAATCCTTAAACGATATGGAGTGAGTGCACATCTAATAAACTTATGTGGAAGCTTATACAACAACAGTGAATGCATAGTGATAACAAATGGCGGACACTCAGAACCCTTCACCATTAGATCCGGAGAATGACAACATTGTGTCCTGTCCCCCCTCTTGTTTATAACCTATATAGACAGCATACGTAAAGACACCAGCCAAACAAGGACAGCAAGAACATCGCATGACCAACAGAACACAGAAGAAGAACCAACGGCAAATTACACCATTAAAGAACTCCTATTTGCGGACGATCAAGCAATCAATCAATCATGTGCCATGCCGGAAAGCGTGGGCGGTCATGATTCGCCATTTCACTCGATCACCAGAGTCGTGGATCAGCTCAGTGTTCCTGTCTCGTCCATGCCATGTGGCCAAGCCATCCAGGTATTTTCCTCTCGGTCTTCCTCTTGGTCTGTTCCCCTCGATCTTGCCAGCTGTCACCAAGTTCTCCAGTCCATTTCTTCTCATAACATGTCCAAAAAATTTTGACTGTCTACGTCTAATTTCTCTAATCAATCTACGATTTTCATTTGTCTCTTGTAGTACTTGGTCATTAGTTTTTCTATCTGTCCATGGTATTCTTTGCATTTTCCTCAGAAACCACATTTCTGCAGCCATCAGATGTTTTTCAGCTTGACTGCACATTGTCCAAGTTTCACATCCATACAAAAGAACAGGCTCTATGTATCCCCTCAACACTCTTTTTCTCGTTTCAATTGACATCAATTTATTGGTCAGAATGTTTTTCATCTTGCTAAAGGCTACTTTCGCAATGGCGATTCTTGTTCTAATCTCTTCAAGGCATCTGCCATCAGATGTTATGACTGTTCCGAGATAATTGAACCGATTCACTTGTTGAAGAATATTCCCATTTACTTGTATATTACATTGTGGTACTTCGTTCTTCCTAGTGACGACCATAACCTGTGTCTTCCTACAATTTAATTCCAACCCCAGCTGCTCACTGTGTACAACCACAGCGTCTACTAATTGTTGCAGATCCTGTGCATTGTCCGCAATCAATACTGTATCATCTGCATATCTAATGTTATTTATGTTTCGTCCTCCAATGCTGATTCCATTTAGGTCTTCTACATTTCTGAAAATATTTTCACTGTATAAGGAAAAAAGATCTGGAGACATTACACATCCCTGCCTAACACCTCTCTTAATAGGTTGGTATTGTCCTACTTCATTATCAATTCTTATGGCAGCTTGTTGTTTCCAATATATGTTTTTTATAAGTCTAATGTCTTTCCCATCAATTTGTAGATCTGCAAGCATATCCACAATGTTGACATGTCTTACTCTATCAAAAGCCTTTGTGTAGTCAATAAAGCAAAGATGTATATCCTTGTTTACTTCTAAAGCACGTTCAATAACTGTTCGCAGCATATACACAGCATTTACTGTACCCTTTCCTTCTACAAAACCACATTGTTCTTCCCCTATTTCAGGTTGTATTTTCTTCCTCACTCTTTGCATGATAATTCGTAACAAAATCTTTGTGATGTGACTCATTATACTAATTGTTCTATGTTGATCACATTCTAAGGTTCCTGATTTCTTTGGGATTGCAATAAATACAGAATTACATAATTCAGAAGGTATATCTCCAGTATCATATAAAGTGTTCAGCAGTCTAGTGACTTGCACTAGTCCAAATTCTTCTAAAGCTTTAATCATTTCTGTTGTGATGTTATCTGCACCGGGGGCCTTGCCAGCTTTCATATGCTTAAGAACATTTTGAACCTCCATCTTTAAAATTGCTGGTCCTTCATTATTAAATCTAATAGAATACTGTTCCTCTCTGTTATCATTATACAGGTCTTTCACATAATCTGTCCATACATGTAGAATCTGATCTTTTTCTATTATGATTTTGCCATCTTTAGTTCTTAGACAGCCTGTTGATGTACTTGTTCTTTTATTAGTAAGTTCCTGAATCCTTTTGTGCACTAATTTGGTATTTTGACTGTTGTGTTGTTTTTCAATTTCTAAGCACTTTTCCTCAAGCCATGATTCTTTTGCCTTCCTACATAATATTCTGACTTGTCTGTGAATTTCTTCATATTTGGCAGGATTATTTTTGTTGAGTCTTCTTGTTTCCATTAAGTGTAAAATTTCCTCAGTCATCCATTTCTTACGACCCACCTTCTTTAATTTTGGAATAGTTGTTTCTGCAGCCATATTGATTGAATTCTTTAACATTTCCCATTGATCATCCACATCCTGGAATAGGATCTCTAGATCAGACAATATTTCAAATCTGTTCTGTACTTCTATGTTGAATTTGTTTTGTATTTCCTTGTCATTACTCAATGTACACAAATCATATTTAGTGTTCCCTGTTGTATACTTGACTTTCTTCAACTTTATCCTCAATGTTCCTGTGAGTAATCTGTGGTCACTATAACAGTCAGCACTGGGAACTGTTTTTGCTACTGTTAGGGCGTTTCTAAATCTTCTGCTAATGAGAATTTAGTCAATCTGGTTTCTAATCCTGCTATCAGGACTCCTCCAGGTCCATAATCTTCTAGGGTGTTGCTTGAACCAGGTGTTTCCTACAATCATTTCCTGTTCTTTTGCCCACTCTACTAGTCTGTATCCTCTTTCATTTCTCTCTCCTAAACCATAGTTTCCTACTGTGTATCTATCCCCTTGATTTCCTACTTTTGCATTGAAGTCCCCTATTATAATGTTTATTTCTGAATTTTTACATTTCTTTAAGGCAGACTCTATGTCATTATAAAATTCCTCTACACTATCTTCACTGGACTCTCCTGTTGGGGCATATACTTGAATAATATTTATGTTAAAAGGTCTGCCACTCAATTTAACTAGTAGTACTCTGTCCGACACGGCCCAATATCCCTGAACAGACGTTGATGTTTTCCGGTCCAAAACTATTGCCACTCCCCCATGCCGATCCTCACCTCCAGAATAAATAATCTTAAAATCTTTATGTATCTTGATGCCTGCTCCTGTCCATCTCGTTTCGCACATACCTAATATATTAATTTTTTCTCTTTGAATTTCTTGTGTTATGTTCTCTAATTTTCCGTCGTTGTTTAGCGTCCTAACGTTCCATGTTCCTAATTTTAATGTCTCTGTCCTTGTCTTGCGATGATCAGTCTTTAAGCGAATCATAATAAACTAGGCAATTTCAAAGAGGTAGTTTGCCGTTGCTTTCCTCTATGGCAGTGACCATACTGGCCGGATGACCGCAATCAGTGTCTCTCGAAAGAGAGAAAGCTTGCCGTCGCGAAACTCGAGACCATAACCAACAAATATCTGTCGGCTGCCCTCATAATTTCATCCACCACCTGCCTTCCGTGGCTTCTTTTGAACACTTCCAATTAACGAACACGAAATAACATCACATAATCCAAAGGAAAAACACTATCCACACGAATTTCACGGGAATTTCCATAAGGAATCCACAGAAAAACACTGAACAGCTTCTCCCCCAAGACAGCGAGTCATCGCGTCTCCATTACACCGGATCAAGCACTAATAGCAAAATCAGAAGCAGAGTTACAAGACCACATAAATAGTCTAAGCGAAGTGTGTAAGAAAGATAACATGAAAATTAGCATAAGTAAAACAGAGGTAATGACTGTAGCCAAAGAAGAAATAAAACAACAAGGATTCGTCTAAAAGAAGACCCCTGAAACAAGTAAAGAGCGTCAGGTACTCAGGGAGTATTATATCATGGAATGGCAAATCAGAAGGCGATATTGAAAATAGATGCAATAGGGCAAACGAACTCATTGGACAAATGGCACCAACACTAAAGAACAAACACGTATCAATAGTTACTAAGAAAGCTATCAACAACACAATCTTCCTACCAACTCTATGCTACCAATGCCAAACCTGGACAATGACAGAAAAAGAGGAAAGAAAAATTACAACAACAAAAATGAGATTCATGAGATTAATACTCAATGTATGAAGAAGAGAGAAAATCCGAAATGAAAAATCAGGACTAAAGAGGGGGTTACAGCAGCGCTAGACTTCATCAGAAAACAGTAAGTTAAATGGTTTGGCCACATAACTAGATTACCAACCAACAGCATACCACAACAAGCAATGATGTACAGACCAAACGGAAGCAGAGAAAGAGGCCGGCCAAGTAAACGATGGACAGAGGGAATTAAAGTCCATGAGAATCTCGATATATGAAGCCCAAAGACGGGGCACATTTCCGCTGTTTATGCTTCACCTCGACACCTCAATGTACAAGAGGAATCAGATGAGATGAGATTATATATATATATATATAGTTAGAGCGGAGGGGTAAGTGAGTAAGTGGAAGATATGGCGGAAGCGGGAGAGGAAGCAGAAGTTAAGAAAGAAGAAAAATAAATGAATAAACAGGAGGAAGACGAAAAGAGGTGGCATAAGGAGAGCTTGAATGAGAGAACATTGAAATGAGGAAAGAGAATGAAAGGAAGAAGAAAAAATGAAATATAAGGGAAAGAGAACAAAGGACGTGAAAGGACGGGGCAAGAGAAGTAGTGGGAAGAGAATGAAAGAAAGGAACATTTAATTCAAAGAGAAAGATAGCAAGGAATATGAAAGGAAGAGACAGGAGATGTTGTGGCAAGAGAAAAAGAAGCAGTAGGTGGTCACTCAGAATGTGAAGGAGAGACAGAAACAGAAGCAGGAATAGAAGTTGGAGAAGAAGCAGAATGAGAAACAAGAGTATATCTATAAGGTGAAATTGAAGCAAAATGAGGAGCAGAAGAAGAAATAAGAAACAGAAGCATGGGGAACAAAAGATGAAACACAAGTAAAAGTATGAGACTCACAAGAGGAATTCGAAGCAGAAGCAAAACTAGGTGGGGAAAAAAACGAAAAAAAATAAATTACAAACAAAAGAAAAAAATGAGAAAGAGGTCTTGTTTGTGGTGGAGACGGAGGCGAAAAAAGAGCAGCAGCAGCAACAGCAGAAATTGAAGACGAAGCAGAAGGAGAAGAAAAAAAGATGTAAAGCAAATAACAGAAATTTATCATTTCCTTTTCGCACGATCAAACCACTAGATTTTTTCAGAATAGTGTATAACTTGTGAAGTAACGAAGGAACTAGAGTTAATTGTCTTGACGTTGAGAACTATTTGAGGGTATCCATTGTGCAATGTACGGTGTCTTGCCTGGGAAAGAACGAGTCATCAACCCGACTGTTGCTTGTATCATGTTATTTCATGTTTCATACCAGGATTTTGCATCAAGGACGCCACTCTATACTTGCTAGCACCGGATACTGTTGACAGGGGGGTTAGCGAATATTAATACCTGGACCAGATAGAAAGGCGTTCCCCGTTGTTTGAGATCGCATTACTTAAGATGTGTCTAGTGATTAATTAGTTTTTATCATGAACTGCCTTGTGTGTTTGCTCTGTCCTCTATCCTTCTGTTCGCCTTATCTCTTCTTTGTTTTAGTGTGAGTATATTTTATTTTGGGAGGCTTGGTAGCTTAGTGGCTAATCGCTTGCCATCCGCCCTGTTGTCACGAGTTCGAATTTTCATCGAGGCGGATTTGTAAAATGGACCTGGGCTCTTAGACCAACCCAGCCAAAAATAGGTATGAGGAAATATCTAGGGAAGAGGCGGCGACCAGAGTGATATTGTCCACTTCACTCCTGGATTGGCGATTGGTTTATAAAAATAACCGTCTGACACCATATGCCACCACGCCTTAAAGCGTGTAAACGGGTCCCATATTGTTTTATTTACGTTACTTTATATTTTATTTTTAATACATTGTCGTATTTGTTTGATTTTTATTTTCTTTGTTATGATGATTTCAGATAGATGTCTTGCTTATTGTACCCATAAACACTAAACCTTCACATGCCGGACTGAGAGCTGTATCTTATATCAAGATTATCCATCTTTCGTAATATTCGGCTAGATGTACAAACAACACTGAGACAGTATTGGCTGGTCCTGTTCCTATTTTCGCTCATTGAAATATATGAGATCTTGCTTGCTTGCTTGCTTGTGTTCGTTGGCTTGAGCTCCAACGCGAAGTCCTGTATGTCGGATGAAGGCATCCTGTTGTCCAACATCAGTGTGATATCATACAGGACCTGAGGTTTGCGTGAGTATCCGTTGTCCCATGTCTGGCTTATTGGTGTGCAGACTGGTGGTTCCTTGCCGTACAGGCAGACACTCTCCGACTTCGGAGGAATCGGCGATCCTACTGACTTTAGCCAGGACCCCGAAGGGACCTGTTGCCCAGGACGCTCGACGAGGACGCGTCAATAGGTCTTGGCCAGTATATAACCCGGCCCTGGTGCCTTGGAAACACTTCTGCGTCCCATATGAGATCTTGAAAGAATACACAAGGAGTGCAGACAGGCAGATAAAGAGACGAACAACAAACGAGATAGACAGACAGACAGATCGCCAGACAGAATTCATGGAAACGGGCAAAGAATGTGAGAGAAAGACAGAGGAACAAATAAATAGGCTGGTATGCAGCTAGATAAATAATTAGGCATACAGGCAGACACGCGGACAAACAGGCAGTCTTGACAGACAAAGGCAAGAAGCAACTGATGAAGATGACCTTTGCCAAAGCAAAATGCATATAAAAACTGATCAAGTGCAGGTTATATACGGTAATACATTAACTTCTCTAGAACGATTGCATTTTTTTTTATTGCTGAAAATAGTAACAACGATAATGGTGTTTAAAATGCTGCATGCCCTTTGTAGGACGTTGTGATGAATCCCAGGTTGATTTTATAGGCAATCGTACGTTCAGTAGTTTGGCATTGCTTTCTGAACAAGAAGTCAACGTTTGAGCCCAACTTAACGCCGGTGTATAGGGTTGAACCGCCTACCTCGCCATCGGTGCACCGAAAGTTTAAGATGGAGCCCTTTTATCCTGTCGAACACGTCGACGTCAAATAATGATGTACAGAAATGAAAGGATGTCCTTGTTCTTTTATTTCTGCTGCATATTAACAATTATGTGTATGTCTCTCAAGCGTATCGCAATATTTATTGGACTCGGAAATATATTATTTCATCATCATCATCATCATCATCATCATCATCTTTCATTTTTGCCGTCAAGCGTCGTAGTGAGAAATAATTAGGGCTCCAGGGCCCGATGAGTGGCTCTGGATAGTGTTATTCCGAGAGACTGTACAATGTCTTTGATGTCGTAAATCCATTTTCTTCTCGTGCGTCCTCTTGCACTCTAGCAGATCCTCTTGTATGTAGGACCAATGCTGGTAGTTGATGGTGTTGTATTCTAACGAGATGGCCAAACCATTTGATCGTCTGTCTTTCCATATATGTGGCACAAGGTGTTGATCACACTGTCTGTCTGATAACATGAGGAAATATGTTATTTAACGGGACGCTGAAGTGTTTCCAAGGCACCAGGGTCGGGTTCCATACTGGCCATGTCCTACTAACACGTCCTAGTCGTGCGTCCTGGGCAACAGGTCCCTTCGGGGCCCTGGCTGACGTAGTAGGATCGCTGATTCTTCCGAAGTCGGAGAGTATCTGCCTGCACGGCGAGGAACCTCCAGTCTGCACACCAATAAGCCAGACATGGGACAACGGATACTCACGCAAACCTCAGTCCGGTATGACATCACACTGATGTTGGACAACAGGATGCTTTCATCCGGCATACAGGACTTCACGCTGGAGTTCACAGCCAGCGAACGCAGGCAAGCATGTTATTTAACCCATACAAATAACATACAGTGATGTCGATGTCGAAATGGTCAGACTGCCCGTCTCTGGTCCTGATAATCATGATTTCGTTTTCGGAATGCGTCGTTAGGACCACCAGTGCATTTTTTCCAGAGACCTCGGGGAGGAGGAGGTGGGTGGGGGGTCATTTGGAGCTACAGAGTTCATGCTTTGTGCAGTGATTTCGGATTTCCACTTGTGATTTGCCATAATGTGGCGAGAGATTGAGCCATAATGTGTAAAACCCGATAAAATAAAGTCGATTCTCTCGCCTTTAACTTTATATATATATATATCCCACCATTCTCATTGTAGAAGGAAGCCAAAATAAACAAGTATTACACCATCTGGGATTCAAGAAAAAATTACTTACTGAGAGTGCGGTTGGTCAATGAAAGCTCCTTGTTGGGGTCAGTATGGGTGAGAGGATTAATACGGTACAACTGTTCTTTTCTTACCTCGGCGTAGTGGGTACGTTCGACACGCCGGTCGGTTGAGCTTAAATGTTGACTTCTCGTCCTTGTCTTGGGGGAAGGGGGCGGGGTGCGGGGGGCTAGACTACAAGTACTTCAGATGTCGGTGAGGGTTCTATTGATGGCGAGGGGTGCTAGTAGCAAAGAAAGCTAACCCTCACACAAAGTCAGCCCAGAGCACTCACAAGTAAACTAGTAGCAACTACTACCAGTTTAGTAACTCGTGGGTGGACTACGCTCGAATTCGAAATCGAGCGAACGCAGATTTAAAATTTAAAAAACTTCTGGTTAAAGCTCTCGCTAGTTGGAAGTTTCTTCTTCTTCTTCTCTTCTTCTTCTTCTTCTTCTTCTTCTTCTTCTTCTTCTTCTTCTTCTTCTTCTTCTTCTTCTTCTTCTTCTTCTTCTTCTTCTGCTTCTTCTTCTTCGTCTTCTACTTCTTCTTCTTCTCCTTCTTCTTCTTCTGCGTTCATCCGGAGAGTTTTTTTTTTCTTTTCCGGACGTGATTGCGTTGTGCCTGTGTACAGCAGAACTGCGTTCTTGCGCCGCTAGGCCGACCCATCCGACTTCTGTGGGCATTTGTTGACCGGGTTAACCTTCCCGGAACAAAAGGTTTGAAAAGTAGCGTACACTGTCTTGTATTTTTGTTATACAAGCATAGTTTGTTTTTGTTTTTGTATTATTTTTGTTATACAAGCATAGTTTGTTTTTGTTTTTGTATTATTTTTGTTATACAAGCATAGTTTGTTTTTGTTTTTGTATTATTTTTGTTATACAAGCATAGTTTGTTTTTGTTTTTGTATTATTTTTGTTATACAAGCATAGTTTGTTTTTGTTTTTGTATTATTTTTGTTATACAAGCATAGTTTGTTTTTGTTTTTGTATTATTTTTGTTATACAAGCATAGTTTGTTTTTGTTTTTGTATTATTTTTGTTATACAAGCATAGTTTGTTTTTGTTTTTGTATTATTTTTGTTATACAAGCATAGTTTGTTTTTGTTTTTGTATTATTTTTGTTATACAAGCATAGTTTGTTTTTGTTTTTGTGCGCGGCTTGCTTTGAACTCAAACGTAGTCCATTCACACTACTTCTAGTGGTGCTGGACGCTGGACTAAGTTTTGCATTGGACTGGCTTTCCATATTAACATTGTCTATCACCATCATCAGGCGAACCCACTCCATAGGTGTGGTTAATTATAATTTCATTATCTAGCTATACTGGTCTATTGATCAAAAATAGTTTTGAAATCCTGTTATGTAAAGCTGCATTTTTTCCCTCGCATATCTTACTTACAGGACATCGCTGTCAACATCAGCATTTTATCGCTGTTGTTGATTTCTTCGAAAGATTACGCTCAGAGTTTGCCATTGCTTTCTGAGCGACCGGCTCACATACCACCCGTAGGTAACCAACGCGTCGCGATCCGCTATCGAATCTCGTGCAGCTGCGTTACCCTACGTGTACATACAGGATTAGGGAGAAAGTCAATAACACCTTCGCCAGGGAGCCCGGCAAAGCTGCATTACTTAGTGTTATTTTATATTGTTTACAATATACCTTATATTATAAGTATGTGTCGTATCAGAAACATGAAAACCGTAAATTGAGTCGACAAATTAGACGCAGACAGTCAAATATTTTTGGGCATGTTATCCTTGTGAGGAGAAAAGTACAACAGGAAGATAGATGGCTTGACCATATGGCGTAAATCAGGTCGAGAGCACATGATCTATCAAGCTTGTCGGCATGGCACATGATAGTCATGATTTACATTTTAAAGCTATTTCATATTGTTGTATATAACTTTAATACACAACAATTACTAGAGAAATGAATACATGCCTAGAACAATCTTAAGGAAATTATGAAACACTATGATGAGAGACTCGATCGCAGACAGCAGGTGAACCGTGTGTACTTGTTTACATGTGACGTTGGGAGTGTAAAATGTTGAAAGAGGGAGATAGCTTTACATGTGAATAGACAACATCAAGAGATGGACCGGAAGAAGCCTGTATAAATGCATCGTAAAGACGTAATACGATGTGTTGGAGACCTTTAATGCGGAGATGGCACTTGATAATGGTGAAGTCTTGACGCCTAACTGTAGCATCTGCCATTTGATTACCTCTTGAAAGCATAGTACAGGCGCTGTTCCGTACACGCAAGTTGTGCAGTAAACACGTGATCTACATGCTGTTCCGTACACTCAAGTTGTGCAGTAAACACTTGAACAAGTCTAGAAATCTGCCGCTCAGTTTGTTTATGCGCAACCATAACAACATCTAGCTGCATGTAAGCACTGGGGATATAAGGGGGAGCACTGTTGACGTACAAGCCGGGGGAATGTCATTTTTTACAATTTTGAAAGATGATTTCAAACGAGATCTTGTCCATGTGAAGAATTAAAGTCATTGGCATTCGTCTGTGGAAAGTTTTGAAATTCAAGTATGGAGATATGTGGATTGAGGTCGGCGTAGCCGCATGGTTTAATGCGTTTGCGTTTAAACTTCCGGTTCGCTGACGGTGGGGTTATGATTTCAATCCAAACACCGGTCAGTTGGACTAGTAATTCAATATTGGGTTGGGGTTGCTCGCAATGTCCTGCAAAGGACATGAAACATGTTAGATACACGAATAACATCAGATGGAAGATGCATTCCAGGAACACAGAGCAAGCAAATACTGTATTCTATAAAATATATTTCATGTAAAAATTTCTATCACTGTTGTTGGAAGTTAGACAAAAATGCTTTTGTGTGTTAAATATAAACAACTTTAAACTCTGTTTATTCTGACAATGAGTAAACAAGCAAAGATTTCCGTTGGAAGCACAGAAATGGCGTTTTACAGATGAATTGTTAAAATAGTTTAGTCAGTCGTCTACTAAAGACAACTAATCATAAACATTTGGAAGATGTAGTGAACAGTATTGTTCATTCCAGAAAACTAGAACATATTAACAACCGTAAATATTAATGAAGAAAGAGATAGAGGACGGCAAAGTGTAAGGGTTATTTACGTTCTTCCATCTGCCACTGTCATCTGCTGCCTATAGTCTATAGTACCTTGCAGTGTAGGACAGTGGAGTCTTTAACCTGAGGAATTAAGGCCGCCTGGCTAGTGCAGTCGCCACGAACTGTGCAGGTTAGGATTTTCTTTTTGCCCCAAACAGAAAAAAATCCACACCTTATCGAGGATTCGAACCCGGGTCTCCCGAATTAGAACCCAGCGTTCTTATCACTAAGCCAGCCGTTCTTCCATCAAGATAAGAAAAAGAATCAGCAAGTGATTAAATACATTCTGTTTGAGAATGTGAGACAATGAGAAGCATTATCGCTCACACCAGTTGGTAAAGTCAGTCCTTGATGATGATGAAATATGTATATACCTTCTTTTACGAGCCACTAGAAGTTGTTTGCAGCCGCGACCAATTTGTGCAGCAGACCGTGTCGCTTTGTGTTATAACGTATTGGTATGGGAGCCGGTTGTTTAGAAAGCAATGGCAAACTACTGGACGTATAAACTTGCCTAGTACATCAACGGCAGCTGAAAATTGATGGTGTTGACTGCAACGTCCTGTAAGGGATATGCAACATTAAAAAATAATTTTTAAAAAAAAGAAGAAGTTGTTTGCATTATGGTTAGAATAACATTTTCAGCGCGTTGCACCAACGCAATGCAATATACCACACCCTTCGTTGTTACGCCAAATACTGACGGGTTGTCAAAAAAAAAAGGGGGGGGGGGGGTGTCTTTGACGCCAGTGAATCCGTATCATTGTCCAGAATGAGAGACTCGGGAGTAAGAATTGGCACGGCCGGACACGAGAGGCACATTGCGAGAACGAGGGGTCTCGTCAACCAACATATAACTGGCACTATCAGCCGCCGAACGCTGATGCATATGTTTGAGTGGGGTAGGGAGTGAGACAGAAAGAGATTTGAGCACCTAGGGACTTGTCCGGAGTGCAAAACTGATACTCCAACAGATAACAAAAATCTTACGGGATCTTCTTATGGCGAAGAACCAATCATAATTTATTGTTTCCATGGGTCATCAACAATAGGCCACTTCTCGTGCGTTATGGGGTGGAGTGGCTTGCAAGTTCTGCATCCGCCTCTCTCGAGAAGTGCCGGATAAGAGTCCAGTTTGTGAATATTAATTATCATCATGTAGTAAGTCCCTTACCGGCTCCATGGCAAGGGGTTACGGATCTAGTTCGAAACACAGCTGCGGGCGATTTGGCAGCAGACTGCCTTGCGTTGGTTTTTTACGAAATGGTATGGGTGTCCGTCGTTCAGAAAGCAATGGCAAACTACTGAACGTAAACTTGCCGAGAGATCACAACAGCAACAGATGCTGGAGTTGACTTCAATGTCCTGTAAAGGATATACTTTTAAGTAAGAACTTTGCCGAATGTCGCTCTCATCCAAACTCGCTGCCTGCAAAGACGCTCGCTCATTGGCCAGTTCTTCTGCCTCTCTCTCTCTCTTCATGCGCCTATCGTGACTTCCATGTCCCGTATACCCCCTGGAGTGGATTGACCTGTGTCTTTTCTTCTAGCAACCATGTTTTTACTGCTATGTCTAAACCACTGAGATATTTAACATGACCAAAATACGTCAGTGTTTGAGACATGATACTGGTCAATTGCATTCTGTGATCAGGTCTTGTAGAATGTTTAAGGCTCTTTCAACAAAATTAAGGATCCTGAATATATTGCATTGAATTTTTTTTTCTTGCGTTCGTTTGAAATATCTGCAATGTTGTCTCTTGTATAAACTTCACTATCTTTTTTCTGTTCACTATGTGGTCTATACATTTTATCACCCACTGTTGTTTCTCTATGCAAGAAGGTTTCCATAGATATGTCATATTCTGAGCAGTCTTGAAGTACGTGATCTGCTTTCGGCGACAACAATCCACTTGTGCACATGGCTGATTTGCCCATCTTGAATTTTGTAAATATGTTGTTTCGTCATCAATTGCGTGCAGTTCTGAGGCGCAGAATAATGATTTGTTCTGATCCTGAAGATGTTATACTTCTCCTGAACCCAAGGTGATGAATCATTTACGTAGTAGTCTTGAACTGAGGCGCAACAATAAGAGATCATATGTCAATGTTAAAAATCTCACGGCAGTCAGGAAACAGCCAGAGTGGAGCTCATGTGTTAGACCCCCATCGGGGCGGACATGTTTTCATTGTCCTTGGCTCCCAGGTCGATCCAGCTTAAAACAGGTACCAGGAAAAGTTTTTGAAAGTAAATGCGGCTGGAATGGTACTGATCATATCACCAGTCGAGTGTCGATTGATCGATAAAATATTTGCCTAGCACCGTATACATTTACGGGTCATTTACGGGAAGTTTGGAATCATAACGCATAGGCCTATCAGGCCACCGTCCTGGGTAAATTTCAATGTTAGAAAAGTCACCCACAAGAGAATGTTTATTGCATGTGTGATTGTGATATAAATACACTGAATTCTAGCTCTCCATACGTAGTTCGTGCACGGAGCTTAGGATCTTCTAGTGTGATTTAACACACGCTCACACAAAAGAGGAGGAGATCGGATCACTAACGGATAATGTCAAGTGTGATGAAGCTGAATCCGATCAATCTGTCAATCAATCTCACCCATTACAGAATTATAATGAGATAATGGAATTTCAGTATATGCGGGAGTGACCGGGAGGTTTTCGTGCCCGCCTCCTGGTCAGAAGATATTTGGGTCTAAAGAGCTGCATTTTTTTTAAATTTTTTTTTTTACAAAAACCATTGGTTTTAAATTAAATCAGCTGCCCATTTAATTTCTCGTGTAGTGACATCGGATATTTAGAATTCTTGGATAAGGGCCAAAAACACGAGTAAGCGTGTATGAGTTGCACAAGTAAAAAATCCATGATTTATAACAGCAATTCTAAATGCCATTAAATTTAAAGAAGTTTACAGGAGAGAATCGACTTAATTGCATCGGATTGTTATCTCATATACTCGGTCTCTTTCGGTAGAGCGGCCTGCAGAAAGCGTCATACAGAGCACTAACTCCGTAGCTCCAGCGACGACGACCAGAAGTCTCCGAGTCAATTGAACCAAATGACGGAGTCGGGAAACGAACCCACGACATTCGGAGTGCGAGGCAGTCGGTCTAACTACTTCGCCACGGAGAGTCGTCATCTTTATAGATACACTAACTGTACCACTAGCTCTCCAAAATGGTAATTCCCCATAACTTAGAGACACACGTTGCTGCCTGACAATCATCCATGCTGTAGTGGATACTGCCTCATTGTGGAAAGGAGGAAATGACAAGGCAGATAAACTTGTGAAATACGGAGGAGAAAATGTGTTAACTATGGTTATCCGGAATATCAGAATGGCACAGAATCTAGGGTCTGGCCATATAACTAGGCTACTATCTAGCAGTAAACCACAACAAGCAATGATGTACGGACCAAATGGAACCAGAAGCAGAGGCTGACCATTTAAACAATGGATAAAGTGAATAACAAGGTATAACACACTGAATAAACACAGGAATACGTTCGGTTTCTCTGCTTTACCAACGCAATGGTTTCATTCTGTCTAACGCCATTTGTTAGCTATTGCACGGTAACTGATTTATTTGTCTAACGCGAATTTTTACGTAGGCAATAGTTTTATTTAGTCTAAACCCATCTATTACTCAAAACCAACGCATTTATTTCTATAATGCTAATTGATTCTAACTGACAACTGTTTCGTTCAGTATAACGCCATTATCTACTACGTGCCGGCGCTGTGCCTTAGTTGCAGTTAACGCGTTTCATAATTACCCGATATACCGAGTCCAGGGTTCGAAATCAGAACCGGCGATTTGAACATCTTGGTGTGGACTATGCATGTGGAAGATGTTCTGTCGGATTGTCCTATGTACCGCGACCAAGGAAAGACATACCGGCCCACTGAATTAAAATTAAACTCCAAGCTGTTTGGAACTAAAAGGGAACTCCAAAACACGATCGCGTTCATTAGAACTCACATCATGGTGTAATCACGAAATTCACCGGTCGCATGAAAACAGAAGAGTACGTTAAAAATACCACGGTAGTTGGAAATTGCAAAATACAGCCCGTAAGACCCTCGCTAAGACAACATTACAGAGAACAAAAGCTACTCGCCATGGAGCAACAACCATTTACACAGTACGCCTCAGGGCGTGTAAAAGAGTCATGTGCCTACTTACCCACCCAGCGTCTGTCTGTTTGTGTGTCTGTTTGTTCGTCCATCAGTCCACCCACCCATCGATGAATCTATCTGTCCCTCTGTTTATCTGTCTATCTATCCACACATCCATCTGTCCGCCCATCTGCCGTCCGTCCTTCGGTCCATATGCCCGCACGACAGTATTTTTGCCAGTTGTAATTCAGTATGCAACAAGGGAAAAACAATAAAACCTAAAGAACTCGTTTCAGCGATTGTCGGCGTAATGAGTGTATTATGCCAGCCACATATGACAATAGACTATTTGCCACTTGATTGGTGGCTTCTTCTTCTTCGTCTTCTACTTCTTCTTCTTCTTCTTCTTCTTCTTCTTCTTCTTCTTCTTCTTCTTCTTCTTCTTCTTCTTCTTCTTCTTCTTCTTTTTCTTCTTCTTCTTCTTCTTCTTCTTCTTCTTCTTCTTCTTCTTCTTCTTCTTCTTCTTCTTCTTCTTCTTCTTCGTCGTCTTCTTCTTCCTCTTCTTCTTCTTCTTCGTCTTCTTCTTCCTCTTCTTCTTCTTCTTCTTCTTCTTCTTCTTCTTCTTCTTCTTCTTCTTCTTCTTCTTCTTCTTCTTCTTCTTCTTCTTCGTCTTCTTCTTCGTCTTCTTCTTCCTCTTCTTCGTCTTCTTCTTCCTCTTCTTCTTCTTCTTCTTCTTCTTCTTCTTCTTCTTCTTCTTCTTCTTCTTCTTCTTCTTCTTCTTCTTCTTCTTCTTCTTCTTCTTCTTCTTCTTCTTCTTCTTCTTCCTCTTCTTCTTCTTCTTCCTCTTCTTCTTTCATCAGGAGAGATGTTTCAGGCGTGATTGCGACGTGCCTCTTTATAGTAGAGCTGTGATACTTGCGACTTTCGGCCGACACTTCGACTTCTGCGGGGATTCGTTGACCTGGTTAACCTTCCCGGGTGTTTCGAAGGACTTTCGACTCTCGCTCGGACGTAGTTGCGTTGTGCCCGTTTACAGCAGAGCTGCGATATTGCGCCTTTAGGCCGAAACATCCGACTTCTGCAGGCATTTGTTGACGGGGTTAATCTTTCCGGGGGTGGCATGTTAAATATCAGCCAGGCCCCCTTGATTTCCCAGACTAGTTCCTGGTACCCATTTTGTTCTGGGTCGACCTGGGAGCTCAGATATTTTTGTTCATATTTACTCCTGGGTCTGGACTCGAATACTTGAGCCCCTGGTCGGCAGGCAAGAGTGCTACCTACTGTGCTATCGCGGCCCCCATATAAAAGATATCGTAAAGTCAGCAGTAAAGGACCTTTCTACACGCTTTAAGCTCATTTACCGGCACTATGGCGAGGGAGTTACGAATGCAATTCATAACCCTGCATACCGCGTTCGAACCACAGCAGCGGGCAATTTGGAAGCTGCGGTCTTGCGTTGGTTGCCATACAAAGGTATGAGTGTCGATCGTTCAGAAAACGATGACAAACTTTTTAACGTAAACTTGCCAAGAAATCGCAAGCGACCAAAAAACCGCTGGGGTTGACTGCTACGTCCTATAAAAGATATTCAACTAACTAAGCCCATTTGGCATACGGTGCTAGTCTATATTGTTATCGACCAATCGGCGCTTGCTGGGCAATGTAGTTATATCACACCTTCCGCCTCTACTTCCGAAGACATTTTCTGGTAGCTATTTGAGGCTAGGTCGACCCGCAAACCCAAGCTAATTTTAACAATACGCACACATGGGGATTCTAACCGTACCGCAAGCGAGCGTCTAACTACTACTCTACCAACTACTACTTCTCTAATTACTACTTCTCTTGTTTAATATTATTTACTACTCTATAGCTCCGCCATATGAAAATATTTGCGTGGTAAATTTGATGGAACAGCAATACAAGCCAGGTGTGTGTGGACGCTAAAAAATAATAATAAATGCCTTCATTTATTCATATTTTCACACAGGCGCAAACACATCCCTCAGGTGTGCATATTTATGTGTGCGCTCGTACGCGAATGTTAGTGTGCGCGTGTGTTTCTTCCAGTTCCCAACTGTTGTAATGCCCAGTATATAACCGTTACAAACTGAAGAAAAATCTTTTCAAAGTTGAATTATTGAATGTTTAAAGATATTAATCATTGTTATGAATTCAAAAACATTATTTGCTCTAGCCCTTTTAACCAATTGAAATTGCTAAACATAGAAGCAGGTAAATATGTGCTTTGGAAAGAGGTACTCAGGTAGAATTCTAATCACTGAGGGATATAGAAAGAGAAGAAATGTTGAGCAAATAAATATTTATTTTCAAAATTCGTGTGCATATTTGTTATTACTTTAAATCATGACATCAAATATCATTGAAAAATATGTCATTTATACAAAAGAGTGTATGACGGATTTTGCTGGCTTTACAATTTCCAGTCATTCACCCACATACCCATCACACCATATCTGTATGTTTGTCTGTCTGTATGTCTCTCTCTCTCTCTCTCTCTCTCTCTCTCTCTCTCTCTCTCTCTCTCTCTCTCTCTCTCTCTCTCTCTTTCCCCTCTCTCTCTCTAACTGTTTGCCTGTCTTTCTATCTGTCTTCCTGTTTTTCTATCTGCCTGCCTGCCTGCTTGTCAGTTGGCCGACCGTAACTAACTGCCTGCCTGCCTGCCTGCCTGCCTGTCTGTCTGTCTGTTTGTCTGTCTGTCTGTCTGTCTGTCTGTCTGTCTGTCTGTCTGTCTGTCTGTCTGTCTGTCTGTCTGTCTGTCTGTCTGTCTGTCTGTCTGTCTGTCTGTCTGTCTGTCTGTCTTTTTCTTTATAATGTTTGAAAATTCTGCACTTTAACAATGTCGCGTACATACATATTAATTTTAATAAAAATATTCAGTTCAGAATCTTTGCCGCCTTAATAAAACAGAATGCGATGAACACTTACGCTAGTAAATAAGATAATTGGCTATATATAGTTTACAAATCCCTTTTCCACAGACAAAATCACCATAAATATTAGCCACACCTTATGTCCAGCGGTCCTCTTATCTTTGGCCTGCATAGGCAAAGGACAATCACGCACATACTTCCCAGTTACATAATACGGAACAATACCTGACTGCAGCCGTCGTAAAGCAAATATAAACGACGCTCTTCAGCGTCTTGCGGATAATGGAGTATATATGTCGCTAGCCACATATGTTTATAAACCAATCGGCACTCTGGTGATGTGATCAATATCAAGACAGTCGCCATTACTTTTCTAACATATTCTGGTATCCGTTTTAGGTTGACTCTACCTTGGAACCCACGTCAATTAGAAAAAAAAATAATATCCGCCTGGCTGGGAAATCGCACACTTGGTCAAAAGCTAGCAGGCAAGTTTGCCAGAGACTGCGCTACTCGGTTGCCTGACTACAGCCGCATTCAACGATATCCATATTCGTTTTATTTGTGTGTAATTTAACTAAATATAGATTACTTCTTTTCTGTGAGGCTCTGGAGAATGTAAACAACGTCTTCATGGTCTCCACTCAATGAGTGGAAAGTTTCAAATGTTTCTCTCTGTTGTACAGCCCTCAATGAATGGAAAGTTCTGAATGCTTCTCTGTGGTGTACAACCTAATCAAAAGGGTCATCGCACAAGAGTTTAGCAAAGGCTTTTTAATATATAGGAATAAGTGCACAACTCTGTACCTGAACAAAGCAGGGCGCTCACCTGTCCTGAAAACCATGAATTGCTGTTAAAGGGGGAGTTCACAAAACATCCATATGGATATGGAAAGCAAGGTGAAACCATCACAAATATATTTCCTTGGATTATTTCTAAAAGCATGGCTGTATTTAATGTGTGAAAGCTGCAGAGATGTGATATTACATAATAATGGTGAGGACATCGTGCACAGATAATAAGCGTAGTAAAGACAACTTTAAAAAACTCACAAAGGTTACTTCATGAAAAGAATTGATTACTCACATCAGAAGCGGACAGTCTGTAGACACATCACGAGAAGGAGAAACCTGTGGTAGGTCGTGACAACCGAACAGTTAAAGAGAAAGAGAGACGGGAAGAGGTGATGAGAAAAAATGATGGCATCATGACATGGAGGACATGTGCATCAGAACTGATTGGCAGTACACGAAACAGAAGGTTGTGGACAGACATGATTATCAACGCCACACGGGGTGGACTATCAGAAGAAGAAGAATGAAGAAACCCTTCAGTCTGGAATAGAAGAGTGACATGTTCAGAAACTGGATAACAGTCTAGCTGAATACCCTACATGACGCATTAATTCTATGAAGAGTGGATGTACAATGGGACAAATGCTTACTACAAGAGCAAATGATATGTCCGTGACGACGACGAAGAAACAGTCTAGAACTAGATCTCATAGAACCGCATGTTGTTGACTGCAGCTATATTTTAAGGAAACAGTTGTTCTTGCAACAGCAATCTTTACATGATTTCAAGCTGCAATACAAGAAGTGTGGTGATTCTGTCCAAAACACATGCCTCTGAAAACTGAGTGCTATCATTGTGGGATGTTTATTTTATCGTTGTTGTTGTTGTTTGCAGGTCCATGAAGTGATGCAAAAGCCTCAAGCTACTGATGACAGCTCATCTCATCAGCATGAGCTCGAGCAGAGGACAGAGGTCATGCTTACCACGCCTTCCACGACGCCACAGCAGCTGCCATACCCCGCCTACTCCAACGCCAGCACAGGGTTGGTTGAATATTGCACTATATTGTCTTCTCCTTCTTTATCCTTCTTTCTAGGTCATGCGTCATATATCGTTATTTACCAAAAGGTCATTGTGTCCGATTCGACATGCATATGGTAAGATGTGCTTCCTCTTGGCAGATTCATTCAAGGGTAACGGCTCTATCTATCTGAGGTAGGTGTCTCTTTCCTAACAATTTTGCCACAGCTGCAGAGTTACCGCCTACTCTTTGTTATTTCCAATTGTGGTGGAATGTTTAATGTGCATAACTAACACAAGGGACATCATAGTTTTCGCTTTTAACCGAGTAGGCTACATATACGGGCTTACTGCCCAGGAGATCAGCAGACAGCGTGTTATGATTAGACACCAATGATTGTTGGGAAAATGTTCTAGCCCTATGCTGAAATCCAACTAGTTACCCTATAATTCTGAGGCTAATGCCGTGTCCTCTCAGACACGGTTCTCTGTATTGTAGTGTTATACATTACGAGTAACAGGAACATGCTCATACCAATGCGGTGTAACCTTGACATCGCCTCCCAATTGGATCATCTTAATAATGTCCTCGACGTTGCATTAGGCGGGAAGGTGGTGAGAAGGATACTAGCCACTCCAGCTTACACCCTCCTATAGCAATATGAATCTAGGGGCAGAAAGGAATTATTCCATTCGTGTTGCGATCTTTTAGAGGCGGGCGTCTATATCCTAAGACACCCTGTCACCTAAAATGGACACATATAATCCTTTCCCTAAAGGTGGACATCGGACCTCTTAGCATTAGATGTCTAGAGGCCATCCCCCTTCCCTAGAGTCGGACGCCAGGCCTCTGTCATGCAGTGCCCAAGATACAGAAAGCATTTCTCTAAACCACTCAGTCACCAACATACAGAGGGCATATCTCTCAGTCAATCAGTCCCCAATATACAGGTAGCATATATCTAAGTCAATCAGTCCCCAATATACAGGTAGCATATATCTAAGTCAATCAGTCCCCAATATACAGGTAGCATATATCTAAGTCAATCAGTCCCCAATATACAGACAGAATATCTCTAAGTCAATCAGTCCCCAATATACGGACTAAATATATCTAAGTCACTCAGTCCCCAATATAAAGCCTGCTAATGTCTAAGTCACTCAGTCCCCAATATAAAGACAGCATATCTCTAAGTCAATCAGTCCCCAATATACGGACTAAATATATCTAAGTCACTCAGTCCCCAATATAAAGACTGCATATATCTAAGTCACTCAGTCCCCAATATAAAGCCTGCTTATATCTAAGTCAATCAGTCCCCAATATAAAGACAGCATATCTCTAAGTCAATCAGTCCCCAATATACGGACTAAATATATCTAAGTCACTCAGTCCCCAATATACGGACTAAATATATCTAAGTCACTCAGTCCCCAATATAAAGCCTGCTTATATCTAAGTCACCCAGTCCCAAATATACGGACTAAATATATCTAAGTCACTCAGTCCCCAATATACGGACTAAATATATCTAAGTCACTCAGTCCCCAATATACGGACTAAATATATCTAAGTCACTCAGTCCCCAATATAAAGCCTGCTTATATCTAAGTCACTCAGTCCCCAATATACAGACAGCATATCTCTAAGTCAATCAGTCCCCAATATACAGGTAGCATATATCTAAGTCAATCAGTCCCCAATATACAGGTAGCATATATCTAAGTCAATCAGTCCCCAATATACGGACTAAATATATCTAAGTCACTCAGTCCCCAATATACGGACTAAATATATCTAAGTCACTCAGTCCCCAATATACGGACTAAATATATCTAAGTCACTCAGTCCCCAATATACGGACTAAATATATCTAAGTCACTCAGTCCCCAATATACGGACTAAATATATCTAAGTCACTCAGTCCCCAATATACGGACTAAATATATCTAAGTCACTCAGTCCCCAATATACGGACTAAATATATCTAAGTCACTCAGTCCCCAATATACGGACTAAATATATCTAAGTCACTCAGTCCCCAATATAAAGCCTGCTTATATCTAAGTCACTCAGTCCCCAATATACGGACTAAATATATCTAAGTCACTCAGTCCCCAATATACAGGTAGCATATATCTAAGTCACTCAGTCCCCAATATACGGACTAAATATATCTAAGTCACTCAGTCCCCAATATACGGACTAAATATATCTAAGTCACTCAGTCCCCAATATACGGACTAAATATATCTAAGTCACTCAGTCCCCAATATAAAGCCTGCTTATATCTAAGTCACTCAGTCCCCAATATACGGACTAAATATATCTAAGTCACTCAGTCCCCAATATACGGACTACATATATCTAAGTCACTCAGTCCCCAATATACGGACTAAATATATCTAAGTCACTCAGTCCCCAATATACGGACTAAATATATCTAAGTCACTCAGTCCCCAATATACGGACTAAATATATCTAAGTCACTCAGTCCCCAATATACGGACTAAATATATCTAAGTCACTCAGTCCCCAATATACGGACTAAATATATCTAAGTCACTCAGTCCCCAATATACGGACTAAATATATCTAAGTCACTCAGTCCCCAATATACGGACTAAATATATATAAGTCACTCAGTCCCCAATATAAAGCCTGCTTATATCTAAGTCACTCAGTTCCCAATATAAAGCCTGCTTATATCTAAGTCACTCAGTCCCCAATATACGGACTAAATATCTCTAAGTCAATCAGTCCCCAATATACGGACTAAATATATATAAGTCACTCAGTCCCCAATATACGGACTAAATATATCTAAGTCACTCAGTCCCCAATATAAAGCCTGCTTATATCTAAGTCACCCAGTCCCAAATATACGGACTAAATATATCTAAGTCACTCAGTCCCCAATATACGGACTAAATATATCTAAGTCACTCAGTCCCCAATATACGGACTAAATATATCTAAGTCACTCAGTCCCCAATATAAAGCCTGCTTATATCTAAGTCACTCAGTCCCCAATATACAGACAGCATATCTCTAAGTCAATCAGTCCCCAATATACAGGTAGCATATATCTAAGTCAATCAGTCCCCAATATACAGGTAGCATATATCTAAGTCAATCAGTCCCCAATATACGGACTAAATATATCTAAGTCACTCAGTCCCCAATATACGGACTAAATATATCTAAGTCACTCAGTCCCCAATATACGGACTAAATATATCTAAGTCACTCAGTCCCCAATATACGGACTAAATATATCTAAGTCACTCAGTCCCCAATATACGGACTAAATATATCTAAGTCACTCAGTCCCCAATATACGGACTAAATATATCTAAGTCACTCAGTCCCCAATATACGGACTAAATATATCTAAGTCACTCAGTCCCCAATATACGGACTAAATATATCTAAGTCACTCAGTCCCCAATATAAAGCCTGCTTATATCTAAGTCACTCAGTCCCCAATATACGGACTAAATATATCTAAGTCACTCAGTCCCCAATATACAGGTAGCATATATCTAAGTCACTCAGTCCCCAATATACGGACTAAATATATCTAAGTCACTCAGTCCCCAATATACGGACTAAATATATCTAAGTCACTCAGTCCCCAATATACGGACTAAATATATCTAAGTCACTCAGTCCCCAATATAAAGCCTGCTTATATCTAAGTCACTCAGTCCCCAATATACGGACTAAATATATCTAAGTCACTCAGTCCCCAATATACGGACTACATATATCTAAGTCACTCAGTCCCCAATATACGGACTAAATATATCTAAGTCACTCAGTCCCCAATATACGGACTAAATATATCTAAGTCACTCAGTCCCCAATATAAAGCCTGCTTATATCTAAGTCACTCAGTCCCCAATATACGGACTAAATATATCTAAGTCACTCAGTCCCCAATATACGGACTAAATATATCTAAGTCACTCAGTCCCCAATATAAAGCCTGCTTATATCTAAGTCACTCAGTCCCCAATATACGGACTAAATATATCTAAGTCACTCAGTCCCCAATATACGGACTAAATATATCTAAGTCACTCAGTCCCCAATATACGGACTAAATATATCTAAGTCACTCAGTCCGCAATATAAAGCCTGCTTATATCTAAGTCACTCAGTCCCCAATATAAAGCCTGCTTATATCTAAGTCACTCAGTCCCCAATATACGGACTAAATATATCTAAGTCACTCAGTCCCCAATATAAAGCCTGCTTATATCTAAGTCACTCAGTCCCCAATATAAAGCCTGCTTATATCTAAGTCACTCAGTCCCCAATATACGGACTAAATATATCTAAGTCACTCAGTCCCCAATATACGGACTAAATATATCTAAGTCACTCAGTCCCCAATATACGGACTAAATATATCTAAGTCACTCAGTCCCCAATATACGGACTAAATATATCTAAGTCACTCAGTCCCCAATATACGGACTAAATATATCTAAGTCACTCAGTCCCCAATATACGGACTAAATATATCTAAGTCACTCAGTCCCCAATATACGGACTAAATATATCTAAGTCACTCAGTCCCCAATATACGGACTAAATATATCTAAGTCACTCAGTCCCCAATATACGGACTAAATATATCTAAGTCACTCAGTCCCCAATATACGGACTAAATATATCTAAGTCACTCAGTCCCCAATATACGGACTAAATATATCTAAGTCACTCAGTCCCCAATATAAAGCCTGCTTATATCTAAGTCACTCAGTCCCCAATATAAAGCCTGCTTATATCTAAGTCACTCAGTCCCCAATATACGGACTAAATATCTCTAAGTCAATCAGTCCCCAATATACGGACTAAATATATATAAGTCACTCAGTCCCCAATATACGGACTAAATATATCTAAGTCACTCAGTCCCCAATATAAAGCCTGCTTATATCTAAGTCACTCAGTCCCCAATATACGGACTAAATATATCTAAGTCACTCAGTCCCCAATATACGGACTAAATATATCTAAGTCACTCAGTCCCCAATATACGGACTAAATATATCTAAGTCACTCAGTCCCCAATATACAGGTAGCATATCTCTAAGTCACTCAGTCCCCAATATACGGACTAAATATATCTAAGTCCCTCAGTCCCCAATATACGGACTAAATATATCTAAGTCACTCAGTCCCCAATATACGGACTAAATATATCTAAGTCACTCAGTCCCCAATATACGGACTAAATATATCTAAGTCACTCAGTCCCCAATATACGGACTAAATATATCTAAGTCACTCAGTCCCCAATATACGGACTAAATATATCTAAGTCACTCAGTCCCCAATATACGGACTAAATATATCTAAGTCACTCAGACCCCAATATAAAGCCTGCTTATATCTAAGTCACTCAGTCCCCAATATACGGACTAAATATATCTAAGTCACTCAGTCCCCAATATAAAGCCTGCTTATATCTAAGTCACTCAGTCCCCAATATAAAGCCTGCTTATATCTAAGTCACTCAGTCCCCAATATAAAGACTGCATATATCTAAGTCAATCAGTCCCCAATATAAATGTTTTGCATATCCTTTATAGGACATCGCTGTCAACATCAGCATCTTTCAGCTGATTGTTGATTTCTTGGCAAGATTACGCTCAGTAGTTTGCCATCGCTTTCTGAGCGACCGGCTCTATACTCTCATAAGTCACTGGCGCGACTCGAACCGCTTCCAATTCTCGTGCGCTCACGTCAACCACGAGAGTATTCGGAGTTACAGAGAAAGCTGCGAACTCCTAGGCCAGGGAGACCAGCTAGTCCCCAATATACAAACTGCATATATCTAAGTCAATCAGTCCCCAATATACAGACTGCATATATCTAAGTCACCCAATCCCCAATATACAGACAGAATGTGTGTAAGTCACTCAGTCCCCAGGATACAGGCAGCATATCTCTAAGTCACTCACTCCCCAATACACAGACAGCAAATATCTAAGCCCCTCATTCCTCAATATACAGGCAGCATATATCAAAGTCAACCAATCCCCAATATAGAGGCAGTATTTCTCTAAACCACTCACTCCCCAATATATATATATATAAGTCACTCAGTCCCCAATATACAAACATCATTTCTCTTCTACAAAACACCCAGTCTCCAATTTACAGACAGCATATATCTAAGTCATTGAATGTAAACAATACAGTGCTAAAGTGCTATATAGAACCTGTATTGCTGTATGGCAATGAATCTTAGAATGTAAATGAACAAATTAGAAAGAACTTGAAAGCATCAGAGATGTGGTTCCTGAGACGAATGTTGCGAATTCCCTGGACTGCCAAAGTAACTAACAACGACTGTCTGAAAGAGGCTAATGAAACTAGAACATTATATACAACAATAAGAAAGAGACAAACAGCCTTCTTTGGTCATGTGATGAGAAGAGGGGCATTGGAGAACATCGTGACAACTGGAAAGATCGAGGGGATGAGAGTCAGAAGTAGACCGAAAGAAATTATGCTGGATGGATTGAGACGGTGGCATGGAGGAATATCATCAGCAGAACTGATCCAGAAAACCAGAGACCGAGATCTGTGGAAAGTCATGAATGCCTATGCCAGCCGGCAAGGCTCTTGGTGAAAATGAAATAACTTATCCTCCTGTTATACTTCACTAAGTACCTTACTCTCCAATTATCCGTCACTAAATACCTTACCCTCCAATTATCCGTCACTAAATACCTTACCCTCCGTTTATACGTCAGTAATTACCTTACCCTCCAATTATCCGTCAGTAAATACCTTACCCTCCAATTATGTGTCAGTAAATACTTACCCTCCAATTATCCGTCACTAAATACTTTACTCTCCAATTATCTACCAGTAAATACTTTGCCACAGTTTCGAATATCTTGGGTCATTAATTACCAACAATGGTGACACATTGAAAGAAATTAAAAGACGAATATCTTTCGCTCTTAAACAACTAAAAGAACTGAATACATTGTGGAAGGGGGCCAATAGAACTACAACAATTACATTTTTACGAGCATGCATCTTTCCCATAGCAACATACGCCTGTGAGACCTGGACACTTACTAAACAAGCTGAACGGCGTATAAATTCATTTGAATATAAATGTTATAGACGGGTTCTAAGAATATCTTGGATCCAGAAAAGAACAAATGCATTCCTACGACAAGAGCTGAATATTTAAGAGGGTTGGCTACTAAAGAAGATAAAACAACAACAAAAATTGAAAAATGTTGGTCACCTGAAACGTCATGGCAGTTTGGAGAGAGTAATCATGGAGGGGTATAAGCCCAGGAAGAGAAGAAAAGGAAGGCCAAAAAGAAGAAGGGTGTAGGATGTGACAGATGATCTCCGGATGAGTGTATCGGACACGGGACATCTTACTTATGACCGAAAGTTTTTCGGACGGTTGTTAAGGGAGCGAAGTTCTGCAAGGGACATGCTACTTGAATAATGAATAAATGGATATAAATTTCATCCATTTATTCATTCATTCAGTAGCATGTCCCTTGCAGAACTTCGCTCCCATAACAGCCGTCCGAAAAACGTTACCTTACCCTCCAATGTCTGCCCTGGACATTGGGTTGGAGTCTGCTGACAATGAACACCTATGGCGCAAATTACCAGCCTAGACCTAATACCATCAAGTCTCTCTCTCTCTCTCTCTCTCTCTCTCTCTCTCTCTCTCTCTCTCTCTCTCTCTCTCTCTCTCTCTCTCTCTCTGTGTGGGTGGGTGGGTGTTGTATTGAGTCAAAGCGTACGATTTTGCTTCAAATGAAAATCTTAAAAGTGTGATAGAAATTACAATAACCATGCATTGTCTTGTAGCCTGTCAATATTGTTGTTAAAGGTATCAAGAGTGTTAAGCACCTGACATCACGGTGCGGACAAATACAGTGACGTTAAAATGACAATTTAAAGATGGCCGAAAACTTTTGACATGCACCAAAGAGAAGCAGATTTCTGTTATCTGTTGTTTGATCAGTGAAGAAATGAAACATATAGACATCCATCGGCGAATAAAGGTCCAGTATGGTGATGCATGCCTGTCAGTCCAGCAAGTGTATAAGTGGAATAGGAAGTTTCAAAACGGCGGGACCTCTTTGAAAAGATACAGCAGGTTGTGCTTGCGTGGTTACACACGTGACCAAGAGACCTTTTTCTACAGGAATCCAAGTACTTTATTGGCGCTGTAGAACAGGCATTGAACGCAGTGGTGACCACATCGAAAAATAATACATTTATTTTGTACTTTTTTCAGAATATATTCACCAAAGCAAAACCCATAACAATTTAAGGTTGTCATTTGAAGCCCAGTCGTAGCTACAATGTAATTTAATTCACAGATGTGAAATTCCACTACCAATCTTGAACGCCATACTGGTCTCAGGGCTTGGAGAGGTGAAAGGGAGTCATACAACACAGTCCCCTTAGACTTTGATACCAGGTCGGGAGAGAAATCTCTTCACTAACCTCACTCCAATAGATGGGCGCACTTGTCAGGGCAAATATGACCTGAGGTAAAAGTCAGTCTTTCGGGGGATTCACAACTAACCATCCTCTTGTTTCACAGCGTGATTAATCTTAGTGTATTCTCTTTCATTCTCAGCACTCTTATCTCATCCGACAACGGTACACTGGTGGTCCACGTGAAAGCCGATGCGTACAACAGTAACATCGGCGAGTTGACAAGCAACAACACTGACCTCGTCTACAACACTACCGCAATCAACTATGAGCATCTAAGCCGCCAATTTTATCAATCATACGATCCTTCCATTGGACTGCATACCGCAGCTGTCCTGGGCGGGATTCTTGTCTGGCTTGTCCTATATGTAATCTATAGGACAAAAGTCCGAAAGTGTGTTATTCGACTTGTTAAAAAGAATTTTGGCGAAGAGGAGGAACTCGATCCCAAACATTCAAACAGTGACATAGATTTCTGTGGAGGTGTTAACCCTACGATGGTACGAGCTTTAATTAACCCTAGTATTGTGATCGACGAATCCCCTGCACAGTCGCCTCTAACCTATGAGCATTATGTTATGCCTGGCGATCAGGACTGTTTGAGCCCATACTCTCTTCCAGAAGTTGGGATTCATGAAGACGGTTTGGTCTTCCATTATCCTTATCCCAGTCATGGCGGTGCGCAGCAGCATTTAAATTACTACCACCAACATTCCTACTCAGAACAAGACGAAAGGCTTCATCAGTTACCCAAATCGGAAGTTGACATTCCCACGGCCACTGCTCACTGGGTCAAAAACACACCTTTGCAGGCCAGAAGTCACCAAGACTTTGCCAATCTAATGTTCGCAATAAAGAGTCGCGGATGTCTGGCAATGAACAAGCCCTGCAGCTGTCCAAATATGTGTCCCAAACCACAGCAGCTTCTACCTCTCTTGGAAATGCCTTATTCGTGGAGTAAGAGTTTGCCAGTGCTATCATGCCCCTTGTCCAATCAGATCTTAAGTGCCTATGATACTGTCCTCAACCAGCAGGCCAGTAATAAGGATATCAAAGATCTCATTAATGCTAAACGAAAACGAAGAAAACATAAACATGATATTCACACCAGGGATGATGGTGAACACGCAGCTCTTATTGAGAAAGGCTTACAGTTGAAATGTCAAAGCAATCGTCGGCATAGTCTTTCTGGTGTTAGTTACCGTAGAGATAAATGTAGAAATAAGAAAAAGAAGATACCGCCAAAGTTAACAATACAAATTCCTGACACAAAAGAGAATCTTCCTTTTGTAAATATGTCCAACGTAGTTCGTTCTCCTGTGCCTATTCCATTCACGCCCACAATCATGATTCAGAATTCACAGTCTACGCCTAGACGTGGTCAACGTTGTGATAGCAACACCTCAGTTAGCTCATGCTCCTCTACGGACATGTTGTTAATCTCCCACCAAGGTCCCGCTATACAGAAACCTATCCCTGGATCTCCCAAACTTCTCTCTCCACATTTACTGTCACCATCATACGATAGCAGAAAACGAAGCCAGACCTTTTTCAACTGGAACCGCCAGGACATAAATCGATATAACGACGAATATCGAAAACTCAGTTCCGGATCCGGAAGCCCGTGTAGTATAACCCATCAGCAGTGTTCATTCGTGTATCCGAGGCGGGAAAGTAGGAGAGAACAAGAGTGTCATTTTCACAGCAATGATGAGATTTTCCGTCGACGCCACGGAAGATGCGGTGATAACGTCTTGATGAGTCAAGCCAGACACAGCGAACTATTTGACCATTACCGCAGTTTGGGTGACTGTAACTACAACAGTGAGTTCTTGTCAAACACGTCCCCAACTGGCAGTCACAGCCAGCAAAGAAGTCTGTCTGCAGATGTTCCATTTTCAGTTAATTTACAGGAAGAAGAGAACAGCCCAACGTGTTCAAATGAAAGCAATAAGAACTTTCTATCATATTCCCCTACTCCTTACTTACTACAGGTACCCGATCCTAGCAGCCTTCACCATTCCATGGCTCCTGATTGCGGAAGCGATAGTAAATTTTATCTCAGCACTGGGGGTCAGCCATCCATGCGTCACTGTGTTCACTCCGACAGCAATATCGCCTATTACACTGGTATGTACCTTCCAGGAGTACCCAATGTTGACTCTGTTAGACGGCATAGCGCATTCAACCCAGGAGAAATCAACCTCTCTTTCTGTGACGATACCACCGTCAGGCCGTCGTCATCGTTCGGGTCATCGGGCTCAAATAACTCACCTCAACATCATCCTCAGCTTCCTCGTCGCCACCAGAGTACTGCCCAGCATTCTGACCACCACCACCATCATCACAGCACCAGTACCCTGGGGCTGGAAGACAACAGTAGCCAGCACATCTCCTACGTCCCGCATCCTCAGTCTTATCTCAGTAGGTCCTATTCAGCCGTGGTCATGGAAACAAAATTGTGATGATAGATTATTGCTAATGACTACTCCATGATGTCATCAGTATTTCATGCAGCCATAGCCGCTACTGTCACCAGAACTAACTTGACATTATTAGTGTTGTTAGGAGTGGGTGTTATTCTTTAAAGAATATTACTGTTTTGTGATTAAAAGAATATTTTATACTGATATTCACACTCATTGATGTCTACTGACTAGTTACGTACTTAACCCCAGGCGATAGCCATTTTGATTTAACCAAACTGGCAATGCATAGAAGCATGCTGAGTCGTGCATTCAGTTCGGATCGATGCGTTCTTATTAAATCTCAAGAATACGACTTTAGAACGGATGCTGTGTGGTTTTGTTAACTGTAATACGTGTAAATATTATGTCATCTGTTTGAATGTAGAATGTCTTTTACTGTGCTACGAGAAATCACATATTGATTCATTTCAGTGCACTGAGGCGACCAAACATGTGGATAATAAATGTTCTCCAACCGCTTCTTTGCTTTAGCTTTCATCTATTGAAATATGTCTTTGCTTTTAACTCGTGTTCTAACCCCCTCGCCCACATACACACACGCACATACACGCCAGAGAGAACCACACACAACCACCATTTGTCAACTAGAAACTACCTACACAATCAACACACTCCCACCATTCTTCGAAGTCTAGTTTAGTTTAGTCTAGTTTAGTCGACGGATCAACACCACGGCACACGGGTGTAACTCATAAGTGCTCCGTTCTACTCCTAACTCAAGCCTGAGTCTGGAGAAAATCAGCTCAGTGCACGAACTCCGTAGCACCGGCGATGGCTCTGAAATACTTTGGGTAGATTTTTAACTCGAAATTTTGTCCCGTCAGCGCCGTTAGGCTACTCTTTTTCGATTTCCAACTACCAATGGATTTTTACGTGCGCAACAATACACACGGGCGTCCGATCTCATTACCCAGAGACCAGGGGAAATTTTGTCACTAGAAGTCCACGTGAAAATATCCCAGCCCTCACCGGGGCTTGAACCCAGGACCTCCAGCACTCGAGGCGGACACCATACCTCGAGACCACTCAGCCCCTGATTCTGCAAAGTAATAGTATGGCATGAATAAAAGCGCTCACTCTTAAACTTCCGCTGTGCTGATGCCGATGTAGCGAGTTCAACCCCTACATCGGTCAGTTGGACTAACATGTTGACTTCTTGTCCTTGACTTGGAGAAGTTAAGTACAAGTACCTCAGAAATCGGAGTGGGTTCGCCTGATGGCGAGGGACACTGGTAATTTTTTTTTTTTTTTTTTTTTTTTTTTTTTGGTGCATATCCTTTACGGGACATCGCTGTCAACATCACCATCTTTCAGATGATTGTTGATTTCTTGGCAAGATTACGCTCGGTAGTTTGTCATTGCTTTCTGAGCAACCGGCTCACATACTCCTAAGTTACCGACGCGGAGAGAACCGCTACCAATTCTCGCGCATGTCACGTTACTTACGAGTGTATACGGGATTATGGAGAAAGTCGTGTAACTTCTAGACCAGGGAGACCGGCACACTGGTAATAGGAAAAGCTAATACACACGCAAAAATCAGTCCTGTGCAGTGCACTGGATGTAGTAGTACGTGTATGATTTACGCTTCAGTTAAAAACGATTCACAGAAATAAAGAAAGAAGAAGCATACAGCTTAAGCATCTGGTTCTAAACAAAACAACCGTCATGTATCTCGCAATACTAAATACAAATCCCAGCAAGAAACTGTCCCTGCAGCGCTCTGTCTGTTGAAAATGTGATTTACAGAACTGGCAGAAAAACAAAACAACGCCATGCCTCAAGGGAAGCTTTGGATGCTAGCGAATATGCTACAATGATTCTGTATAACACTGGAGAGACACTCCAGCCCCCCTGTGACCCTGTACCACTCCATTTTTAACCCTAAGTTCTGCCATCAATTAACAGAATGCTCAGAGTGCCTTCGGGACATTTCATAAAGCATTAAATTCTCCGCTTGATCTGGTTAAAGCCATTTCTGATGCAGACAATCTCTTCTGGGGATATTCCTGGGAGCAGAGAAATGCGATGGAAACGTCGAATGTCTGAGAGGGGAAAACACCACACAATGAATTAGTTCATCCAGGCAGTAGCATCTTTTGGTGATGATTGATTCTAATCCGGTGTGTCAGCAGCGTTTACTTATTCCGTTGTCTAAATTAGCTTGCTACGCCCACTTATATTTTCGTATCTTCTATGAAAGCTATTATCATCATGACGATGTGACCTGCCGATAAGCGTCGGCGGCCATGTTTCGCCATCTCACTCGATCACCAGAGTCGGGGATCAGTTCTGTCTTCTTGTCTCGATTATGCCATGTGGCCTAGCCATCCAGATATTTATCTCTCTGCCTTTCTCTTGTTCTTTTACCCTCATCCTATGCGTGTATTAATATTATTAGATCAGGATCAACTGTTTCTTCTGGTGTCATTAATCTTTAGGGATAACGCAATTTGTGACCATGGCGACTTTTATGTTCTTGTAAACTATAATCTCAATAATGATCCATGCCGGAAAATATATGGAAACATATTGGAACAAGGAATGTAATTCACACAATTTGACATGTAACCATCATCTGAATAACAATCCAAACAAGAAAACTATATGCAAACATATTAAAACAACGAATGTAATCCACACAATTTAGAATGTTAACTTCATATCAATAACAATCCATATAGGAAAACTATATGCAAACATATTGACACAACGAATGTAATCCAGGACTGAACTGATCTACGCCTCACCAGGACTGAACTGATCTAGATCTCACCAGGACTGAACTGATCTATTCCTCACCAGGACTGAACTTATCTAGACCTCACCAGGACTGAACTGATCTAGATCTCACCAGGACTGAACTGATCTAGATCTCACCAGGACTGAACTGATCTATTCCTCACCAGGACTGAACTGATCTAGACCTCACCAGGACTGAACTGATCTATTCCTCACCAGGACTGAACTGATCTACGCCTCACCAGGACTGAACTGATCTAGACCTCACCAGGACTGAACTGATCTATTCCTCACCAGGACTGAACTCATCTAGTCCTCACCAGGACTGAACTGATCTAGACCTCACCAGGACTGAACTGATCTAGTCCTCACCAGGACTGAACTCATCTAGACCTCACCAGGACTGAACTGATCTAGATCTCGCCAGGACTGAACTGATCTAGATCTCACCAGGACTGAACTGATCTATATCTCACCAGGACTGAACTGATCTAGATCTCACCAGGACTGAACTGATCTATTCCTCACCAGGACTGAACTGATCTAGACCTCACCAGGACTGAACTGATCTATTCCTCACCAGGACTGAACTGATCTACGCCTCACCAGGACTGAACTGATCTAGACCTCACCAGGACTGAACTGATCTATTCCTCACCAGGACTGAACTCATCTAGTCCTCACCAGGACTGAACTCATCTAGACCTCACCAGGACTGAACTGATCTAGATCTCGCCAGGACTGAACTGATCTAGATCTCACCAGGACTGAACTGATCTATATCTCACCAGGACTGAACTGATCTAGATCTCGCCAGGACTAAACTGATCTAGTCCTCACCAGGACTGAACTTCTCTAGACCTCCACCAGGACTGAACTGATCTAGACCTCACCAGGACTGAACTGATCTGGACCCCCCACCAGGACTGAACTGATCTAGTCCTCACCAGGACTGAACTGATCTAGATCTCGTCAGGACTGAACTGATCTAGTCCTCACTAGGACTGAACTGGTCTAGTCCTCACCTGGACTGAACTGATCTAGTCCTCACCAGGACTAAACTGAACTAGTCCTCACCAGGACTGAACTGATCTAGATCTCACCAGGTCTGAGCTAATCTAGTCCTCACCAGGACTGAACTGATCTAGATCTCACCAGGACTGAACTGATCTAGATCTCACAAGGACTGAACTGATCTACTCCTCACCAGGACTGAACTGATCTAGACTTCACCAGGCCTGAACTGATCTAGACCTCACCAGGACTGAACTGATCTAGTCCTCACCAGGACTGAACTGATCTAGTCCTCACTAGGACTGAACTGATGTAGTCCTCACTAGGACTGAATTAATCAAGACCTCACAAGGACTGAACTGATCTAGTCCTCGCCAGGACTGAACTGATCTAGACTTCACCAGGACTGAACTGATCAAGACCTCACAAGGACTGAACTGATCTAGTCCTCACAAGGACTGAACTGATCTAGTCCTCACAAGGACTGAATTGATCAAGACCTCACAAGGACTGAACTGATCTAGTCCTCGCCAGGACTGAACTGATCTAGACTTCACCAGGACTGAACTGATCAAGACCTCACTAGGACTGAACTGATCTAGTCCTCACAAGGACTGAATTGATCTAGTCCTCACTAGGACTGAATTGATCAAGACCTCACAAGGACTGAACTGATCTAGATCTCACAAGGACTGAACTTATCTAGACCTCACTAGGACTGAACTGATATAGTCCTCACCAGGACTGAACTGATCTAGACTTCACCAGGACTGAACTGATCAAGACCTCACTAGGACTGGACTGATCTAGACCTCACTAGGACTGAACTGATCTAGACCTCACAAGGACTGAATTGATCAAGACCTCACAAGGACTGAACTGATCTAGTCCTCACTAGGACTGAACTGATCTAGACCTCACAAGGACTGAATTGATCTAGACCTCACTAGGACTGAACTGATCAAGACCTCACAAGGACTGAACTGATCTAGACCTCACCAGGACTGAACTGATCTAGACCTCACAAGGACTGAATTGATCAAGACCTCACAAGGACTGAAATGATCTAGACCTCACAAGGACTGAACTTATCTAGACCTCACTAGGACTGAACTGATATAGTCCTCACCAGGACTGAACTCATCTAGTCCTCACTAGGACTGAACTGATCTAGTCCTCACCAGGACTAAACTGATCTAGTCCTCACTAGGACTGAACTCATCTAGTCCTCACAGTGCCCATGCACAATTTACACAGTGTTATATTAATTTCACAACTTCACCAGTTTTACAAGTTGCTACCTGTCTCTAACACACTCGGCCTATCATGACGAAAACAAAACTAATACTCTAGCCATCCGGCTATTGACGGCCAGGATCTCACATTTTTGTTTAGGTTTTTCAACAAATGCTAAATCAGGATTTATGATCATCATCAGGAACAGTGGCATTTAACCCATTCAGCGCCAAACAAACAAGTAGGTATGACTAAATATGGTTCACAATCAAATGAACAAATATTATAATGTAAATTTCCATTCATTGTGCATTGAAATTGCAGACGATACCACGAAACAAAACAAATAACAAAATGACCCTCGCATGGCGATATATCATCCTTATGTCCAAACCGAAAATCACATATGGCGATGCATTATTCTTTGGCACTGGATCAGTTAACGAATATATGGAAATATAGGACCAGAGCTGTTCGATCATTTTGTGCGAAAGAATCCAACTGTCTCAATTTGCCTTTTTTATGTTACATGCCATTCACACAATGTTGCGACCAACCCCAAATGGATCTTTTTGTATATATTAGTATAATATAAAGTTTGAAAGCGCAAGGAAGCTATTGGTACAGATAGATTGATAACATTGAGATATATTTCAACAGCAAGGGATCTTTATGGCCAAGACTTGACGCCCGGAACAAGATAAAGTGTACTAGTAGCATCATAGAAGACACTATCCCAGGGGTGTCTAGTGTTAAGCCTTGACATATTCTAGATCTGGGAATAATGAAGAGGTGTGGTCAGCTGTCTTCTTCGCTGCTTTTCCCTCCAAATCATATCCCAGAAAATTTCTTACATAGTCTGGGACCCATTTTATGAGCAGGGTCAACTCTAGAGACATACTGGTCGATAAGAATTTTTAACTGCCAATACTGGAAATTGAATAAACACTTGGGCATATTTTATGAATAGGTCATTGAAAAAAATAAATAAATTTAAGACAAACTTGGCTAGAACTTTTTAATGGGTCATTCTGCAAACTAAATTTAAGACAAATTTGGGAAGCAAACACGACTGAGCCACTGTACAAACACGAATTTTCAAGACGGAGGTTGCTATTTCATTGCATCTTAATGTCTAATGTATTGCGTCTGGCAAAAACTGACTGTGATTTCCTTATATTAATCCCACAAAAACCATTGGCAACTATTGATGTCCAAAGCGTCGCTTTAACCAGGGAGGGAAGATATGGAACGGTTAATTTAAGAGAAACTTGAGTAGAACTTAATGATTAGGTTTTTGCATAACATAAATTTAAGACAATCTTGGGTAGAACTTGTGAAAGGATTATTCTGCAAACTAAATTTAAGACAATTTGGGAAGTAAATACAACTGGGTAACTGTACAATAAATGTTCAACCTCAATTGAATGTTATCTGTGACAAGATGGGAAATACCTTAACAGAATCTAGACAAATTCTAGAAAGATGGCGAGAGTATTGCAGTGGAATGTATGATATGAGTGACAGTGAGGAGGTGAATGAGATACATGAGCCACCGACAGCAGAGACAGAACCTGAACCCTCATTAGATGAAGTTGGATGGGCAATAAAGAACCTGAAGAATGGTAAATCACCTGGATGTGATGAGATACCAGCTGAACTAATTAAAGCGGGAGGAGAAGAAAGCATACACATATATCATGCATTATGTAAAAAGATTTGGAAATATGGTATATGGCCAAGAGATTGGAAGAGAACTATCTTCATTCTATACCAAAGAAGGGCAATCTGAAATTATTCACCACCTACAGAACTGTTGCCCTGATCAGTCATGCAAGTAAAATTCTACTAAAAATCATAATGGGAAGACTTCGTAAGAAAATGGAAGAAGAAATTAACGTGGTTCAAGCTGGATTTAGACAAGGAAGAGGAACAAGAGATCACATTTTCAATATGCGTTTAATAATAGAGAAGTGCAGAGAATTTAATGTAAACCTATTCTCATGTTTTGTGGATTATTCAAAGGCATTTGACTGTGTACAACATCAGAAACTTTAGGAAATCATGAGGAATATGGGCTTTCCACCACATGTAATACAACTCATAAGAATGCTTTATCTAGACCAACAAGCAGCGGTTAGAATAGATGGCGAGACATCAGATTGGTTTGACATGAAGCAAGGAGTCCGTCAAGGATGTGTGCTGTCCCCCTATTTGTTTAACCTGTACGCCGAAAATATAATGAGAAATGTAAGAGATGATATACATAGGGAGCTATATGATGCCCTAAATATCGGTGGTTTTGACATACCAGAGATTCGGTATGCTGATGATACAGTATTGCTATCCACAACACAGACTGGTATAGAAAACCTAATAGGCTCAACCCAATTGAATAGTGAAAATCACAACTTGTATCTTAACATTGCAAAAACAAACAAAGATAATGCATACAGATAAAACCACTATGGAGAAAGAAATATATGTTAATGAGGAACATTTGGAGGTGGTGGAAAATTTTGAATATCTTGGGTCATTGATTACCAACAACGGTGACACAATGAAAGAATAAAATGACGACTATCAATTGCTCTTCAAAGACTAAAACAACTGAATAAATTACGGAATGGGACAGACAGAACTACAAAAATTAGATTAAAAATCTTTCCCATTGCAACGTACGCCTGAGAGACCTGGACACTTACTAAACACGAGTTCTAAGAATATCTTGGGTAAAGAAAAGAACAAATGCATCAATACTTCAAGAGCTGAATATTGAAGAAGGTTGGCTATTAAAAACGATAAAACAAAGAAAATTGAAATATTTTGGTCACTTGAAACGTCACGAAAGTTTGGAGAGAACAATAATGGAGGGGTATAAGCCTGGGAAGAGAGGAAGAGGAAGGCCAAAGAGAAGATGGGTGCAGGATGTGGCGGACGATCTGCAGATGGGTATATCGGACGCGGGACATCTTGCTTATGATAGAGAGGTTTTCCGGAAGGTTGTTATGGGAGCGAAGTTCTGCAAAGGACATGCTACTGAATGAATGAATGAACTGTACAATCACAAATTTTTAAGACTGAGGTTGCTACTCGTATTGCATTCTCTCTTAATGTCTAAATGGATTGCGTTTGGCAAATAACGACAGTGATTACATCAAATCCCACAAAAACTATTGATGTCCGAAGCGTTGCTTCGACCAGGGAGTGAGGAGGTGGAATTGTTAATTTTAAAACAGCAGAAACCTGAACGGGTAGACATCAAGTGATGGACGTGTGCCCAGGCTACGGGAGATACAGACGAAATCTAGCCGTCGGCAGAGAATATGCTACAATATCCTACAGCACCCAGACAGACACCATTAGAGCTAACGCCATAATAATAATCCGGAACAATGTTTCAGAAACGCTTTCAAACAATTTGAAAGCCACATAAATGACACAGATATAAGAGCTACACAGAATAAATCAATCACGCATTTACAGAAACGGGGAGAGAGGCAGGGCGAGAGAGAGAGAGAGAGAGAGAGAGAGAGAGAGAGAGAGAGAGAGAGAGATGAGGAAACAATTGTAGGGAGTGTGTGAGATGGAAAATTACAATATTAAATTGAAAAAGAAAATTAATGGGGAGAGAGAAGAGGGGAGAGAGAGAGAGAGAGAGAGAGAGAGAGAGAGAGAGAGAGAGAGAGAGAGAGAGAGAGAGAGAGAGAGAGAGACTGTGATATTTAAAGTGAAAACAACTCCATACCATTTTTGTATGGGCAAATTAAAAGTTCACATAAGTAGCACAGCCGTCCTCGTTAAAAGCCTTGCCAATTGGCGGGGGCGATCAGGAATCTCTAGAACCCCCACTCTTCAACAGAATGAAACAGTTCATGCGATATCTGTCCATGCCGTAATGACAAGACATAGATTACAGTAATGAGAACAGCTGAGAAACCCTTCTTAAACACACGGCAGGAAGACATGGCGATGACAAAGTGTATGTCTACTTACCTTTGTTAGTCTTTCAGTATCCATGAACACTCATCACGACGACATTCCACTAAATACTAAAAAGTATGTCTGCGGTTTTCCATGTGGACTTATCCTGTCTGGGTTTTATTTCTCTAGGAACTGTTAGATGGTGTCTCTCTTATAAAAACGTAACATGAAAAGGTAATGGCAGATTTAACGAATGTCTAAACACTAGGGTTAATGCTATTAGTTGTGTGTAGTAAAGGGCATCTCATCTGTACGTACGTGTAAGGTCACTGTACAAACGCGAGTTTTCGAGACGGAGGTTGCTATTTCATTCTCTCTTAATGTCTAATTGTATTGCGTCTGGCAAATAACGACTGTGATTTCCTGACATCAAATCCCACAAAAACCATTGGCAACTATTGATGTCCTAAGCATTGCTTCGACCCGGGTGGGAGGAGGTGGAACGGTTAATTTTAAAACAGCAGAAACCTAAACAGGTTGACATCAAGTAATGAACGTGTCCAAAGGCTACGGGAGATACAGACTAAACCTATCTGTGGACAGAGAATATGTTACAATATCCTACAGCACCCAGACAGACACCATTAGAGGTAACACCACAATAATGCAGTGTTTCAGAAACGCTTTCAAACAATGTGAAAGCCACAAGAATCACACAAATATAAGAGCTACACACAATAAATCAATCACGCATTCTTGAAAACGGAGAGAGAGAGAGAGAGAGAGAGAGAGAGAGAGAGAGAGAGAGAGAGAGAGAGAGAGAGCTGGGGAAAGGAAACAAAAGAAGGGAGTGTGCGAGATAGAAAATTAAAATTGAAAATTGAAAAAAAAAATGAATGGAGAGTGAGGGGAGAAACAGAGAAAGAAAGGCAGAGAGACAAAGCAAGCGAACAAGCGAGCGAGCGAGCGAGAGAGAGAGAGAGAGAGAGAGAGAGAGAGAGAGAGAGAGAGAGAGAGAGGAGAGAGAAAGAAAGAAAGAGAGGCTGTGATATTTAAAATGAAAACAACTCCATACAATATTTTTATGGGCAAATGAGAAATTTGCAGAACTTGCCTAGCTGCGGCGGGGAGATCAGGAATCTCCAGATCCCCCATTCTTCAACAGAATGAAACAGTTCATGCGATAGCTGTCCGTGCCATAATGACAAGACATAGATTACAATAATGAGAACAGCTGAGAAACCCTTCTTAAACTCACGGCAGGAAGACATGGCGATGACAGTGTCTGTCTATTTACATTTGTTAGTCTTTCAGCATCCATGAACACTCGTCACGATGAAATTCCACTACATATTTCTGCCAGCGGTTTTCCTTGTGGACTTCTTCTGTACAGTTTGGATTTTTTTTTTTTTTCAGGAACAGTTAAACGGTGTCTCTCTTATGAGCATGTTTAAATCTTACAAATCTAAAAAAAAGATAACATGAAAAGGTAATGCATGATTTGATGAATGTCGACACACCAGGGTTAATGCTATTAGTTGTGTGTAGTGAAAGAAATGGCATGTATACAAATGTGTAATAGAGCGTCCACAACTGTTTCCCCCGTATAAAAATCCTCAACTCAGTAACCACTGAGGGGAAATATTGAAATTTAGCACATAATCTTATTATGTACACCCAACAAAAACGTTTTTGTTCTGGAGATTGTACAGCAGATCTCAATGCTTGTTTATATGCGGATATAATTTAAGGGTCAGAGAGGAAATGCATATTATGAAATATATTACGTCTTTACATGCAAACTGAGCTGATCCACGACTCTGGTGATCGAGTGAAATGGCGAATCATGACCGCCCACGCTTTCCGGCATGGCACATGATTGATTGATTACATGCAAACATCAGTGTCCAATCATGAATATTCTTCGTGGTGCAAGGGAATTTCCTTATGAGAAGCACGTCACATAGTGGAACGGAAAGTGTTCAGAAGTGGCGTCAATAATTCTATCTATCGTGGGTGCTTTCATAAAACGTTATTATTTTATATCTTACCATTTATCACTAACAACTGAATGTGTTAATATTGAAGAATAGGATTTAATGTGAAATTGTGTACACTTCAAAGCATCGCTATGAAGTTGTACACATATTTTTGTTAAGGTGCTGGTCGCAGGAAACGTTTTCATACTATTACAAATCCCGAGAAAAGAACAGCACATGCATTGGGTGTTAGTAAACGGTCATTCTGCCGATGGGTGCAAGAATCTGGAATTAATCTGGTCTAATTATGGACAATGTTGTTGCCCAAAAAGACAAAATACCTACGGCATCGAGCACAAAGGAAGCAATAAAGATATGGTTCCGGGGTGGGGGGGGGGGGGGGGGGACATACCATTTCCAGAAACGTATTTCAAGAGTTGTTACCCCTTGTAAAACAGACGCAAAAAAGCAAGAAATATCACACTTACAAGTTGATACAAGAGCATGGCCATAGGTGCGTGAGACTTCTGCTGTGCCATTCTAATTTAAACCATATAGAACGTGTGTGGGCTAAAATTAAAGGATAGGTGGCAGCTGCCAATACTACATTCAAATTGTCTAACGTCAAGATACTAACCCAGTCCGCGCTATTATATATTGGTAAAAGTCACTAGAGAAAATGTGAAGACTATCTGTCGAAAGAGGAAGATGACTATTGAAGAAAGGATGGATTGAATTTTATGCAACCGAGAGCAGTCATCAACCTACTGCAATCGTCCAACACAGATTAAGGTCCAGGCAAGTCGTAGACAATAATCTACATGTACACCTACTTAAATATTTTGCTCCAACTATTTTGAAGAATTGCAGGCCCTAAACATTACTGCATCGGTACCAAAAATACATCTTGTCAATGGCAATAGTGTATATTCCTCGCAGATGAATTTTCAGTTCCGCAAGCCCTCAACGGTGACAAACAACCGGGGGGGGGGGTGAGGGGACACCACGAATTGCATTAAATACCAATAGAAGAGTAGTACTGAGATGGAAACTAACATATTGTGGCATAACAAGAAAAGTGAGAACAAACACGTTGTCAAATGAGGGGACAATAAACGAACATACGAATCAATCTATAAACTTTAATTAAAAGAGGGCTAACATTTTGGCCGTTAAGAAGGAAGCCCGCTACCGAGACATTCACAACTATATTCGTCGTGCAAAACAGGTAATAACGTCCCGTCCTTGAACAGGACACAGCAAAGTGGACAATCTTTTACGAAGACTCAAAATGGTTTTATCATCCATGTGCACGTGTGAACAAACTTCACACACCACAGAACAGATTCTTAAACATTAGCAGATGATGATTGAATTGCGGTATTATCTCTGGTCACTCCATACGAACATTAACTTACAGTTGTTTGGAAGCTTTCACGAACGTCATAAAAAAGATAAATACATCCAAATAACTGAACTCCTTGTGTGCATATTATTAACCAGCAGCTGAAGAAAGAAAAAAAGGAGGAAATGAAAAATAAGTTAATAAATTTATTCTTTTTACTTTCCTGTTCATTTCCATTTCGATTCTACATTATTTACCCCATGCCTCTTTAAATTCTTTGTCTTTACTAATATTACACATTGCACCCGCTTCCATACGAATATGGGTAAGCCTTGAGGCGTTACCTGAATTGATATCAATCAATCAATCATGTGCCATGCCGGAAAGCGTGGGCGGTCATGATTCGCCATTTCACTCGATCACCAGAGTCGTGGATCAGCTCAGTGTTCCTGTCTCGTCCATGCCATGTGGCCAAGCCATCCAGGTATTTTCCTCTCGGTCTTCCTCTTGGTCTGTTCCCTTCGATCTTGCCAGCTGTCACTAAGTTCTCCAGTCCATTTCTTCTCATAACATGTCCAAAAAATGTTGACTGTCTACGTCTAATTTCTCTAATCAATCTACGATTTTCATTTGTCTCTCGTAGTACTTGGTCATTGGTTTTTCTATCTGTCTATGGTATTCTTTGCATTTTCCTCAGAAACCACATTTCTGCAGCCATCAGATGTTTTTCAGCTTGACTGCACATTGTCCAAGTTTCACATCCATACAAAAGAACAGGCTCTATGTATCCCCTCAACACTCTTTTTCTCGTTTCAATTGACATCATTTTATTGGTCAGAATGTTTTTCATCTTGCTAAAGGCTACTTTCGCAATGGCGATTCTTGTTCTAATCTCTTCAAGGCATCTGCCATCAGATGTTATGACTGTTCCGAGATAATTGAACCGATTCACTTGTTGAAGAATATTCCCATTTACTTGTATATTACATTGTGGTACTTCGTTCTTCCTAGTGACGACCATAACCTGTGTCTTCCTACAATTTAATTCCAACCCCAGCTGCTCACTGTGTACAACCACAGCGTCTACTAATTGTTGCAGATCCTGTGCATTGTCTGCAATCAATACTGTATCATCTGCATATCTAATGTTATTTATGTTTCTTCCTACAATGCTGATTCCATTTAGGTCTTCTACATTTCTGAAAATATTTTCACTGTATAGGGAAAAAAGATCTGGAGACATTACACATCCCTGCCTAACACCTCTCTTAATAGGTTGGTATTGTCCTACTTCATTATCAATCCTTATGGCAGCTTGTTGTTTCCAATATATGTTTTTTATAAGTCTAATGTCTTTCCCATCAATTTGTAGATCTGCAAGCATATCCACAATGTTGACATGTCTAACTCTATCAAAAGCCTTTGTGTAGTCAATAAAGCAAAGATGTATATCCTTGTTTACTTCTAAAGCACGTTCAATAACTGTTCGCAGCATATACACAGCATTTACTGTACCCTTTCCTTCTACAAAACCACATTGTTCTTCCCCTATTTCAGGTTGTATTTTCTTCCTCACTCTTTGCATGATAATTCGTAACAAAATCTTTGTGATGTGACTCATTATACTAATTGTTCTATGTTGATCACATTCTAAGGCTCCTGATTTCTTTGGGATTGCAATAAATACAGAATTACATAATTCAGAAGGTATATCTCCAGTATCATATAATGTGTTCAGCAGTCTAGTGACTTGCTCTAGTCCAAATTCTTCTAGAGCTTTAATCATTTCTGTTGTGATGTTATCTGCACCGGGGGCCTTGCCAGCTTTCATATGCTTAAGAACATTTTGAACCTCTATCTTTAAAATTGCTGGTCCTTCATTGTTAAATCTAATAGCATACTGTTCCTCTCTGTTATCATTATACAGGTCTTTCACATAATCTGTCCATACATGTAGAATCTGATCTTTTTCTATTATGACTTTGCCATCTTTAGTTTTTAGACAACCTGTTGATGTACTTGTTCTTTTATTAGTAAGTTCCTGAATTCTTTTGTGCACTAATTTGGTATGTTGACTGTTGTGTTGTTTTTCAATTTCTAAGCACTTTTAATCAAGCCATGATTCTTTTGCCTTCCTACATAATATTCTGACTTGTCTGTGAATTTCTTCATATTTGGCAGGATTATTTTTGTTGAGTCTTCTTGTTTCCATTAAGTGTAAAATTTCCTCAGTCATCCATTTCTTACGACCCACCTTCTTTAATTTTGGAATAGTTGTTTCTGCAGCCACATTGATTGAATTCTTTAACATTTCCCATTAATCATCCACATCCTGGAATAGGATCTCTAGATCAGACAATATTTCAAATCTGTTCTGTACTTCTATGTTGAATTTGTTTTGTATTTCCTTGTCATTACTCAATGTACACAAATCATATTTAGTGTTCCCTGTTGTATACTTGACTTTCTTCAACTTTATCCTCAATGTTCCTGTGAGTAGTCTGTGGTCACTATAACAATCAGCACTTGGAACTGTTTTTGCTACTGTTAGCGCGTTTCTAAATCTTCTGCTAATGAGAATGTAGTCAATCTGGTTTCTAATCCTGCTATCAGGACTCCTCCAGGTCCATAATCTTCTAGGGTGTTGCTTGAACCAGGTGTTTCTTACAATCATTTCCTGTTTTTTTGCCCACTCTACTAGTCTGTATCCTCTTTCATTTCTCTCTCCTAAACCATAGTTTCCTACTGTGTATCTATCCCCTTGATTTCCTACTTTTGCATTGAAGTCCCCTATTATGATGTTTATTTCTGAATTTTTACATTTCTTTAAGGCAGACTCTATGTCATTATAAAATTCCTCTACACTATCTTCACTGGACTCTCCTGTTGGGACATATACTTGAATAACATTTATGTTAAAAAGTCTGCCACTCAATTTAACTAGTAGAACTCTGTCCGACACGGCCCAATATCCCTGAACAGACGTTGATGTTTTCCGGTCCAAAATTATTGCCACTCCCCTATGTCGATCCTCACCTCCAGAATAAATAATCTTAAAATCTTTATGTATCTTGATGTCTGCTCCTGTCCATCTCGTTTCGCACATACCTAATATATTAATTTTTTCTCTTTGAATTTCTTGTGTTATGTTCTCTAATTTTCCGTCGTTGTTTAACGTCCTAACGTTCCATGTTTCTAATTTTAATGTCTCTGTCCTTGTCTTGCGATGATCAGTCTTTAAGCGAATCATAATAAACTAGGCAATTTCAAAGAGGTAGTTTGCCGTTGCTTTCCTCTATGGCAGTGACCATACTGGCCGGATGACCGCAATCATTGTCTCTCGAAAGAGAGAAAGCTTGCCGTCGCGAAACTCGAGACCATAACCAACAAATATCTGTCATCTGCCCTCATAATTTCATCCACCACCTGCCTTCCGTGGCTTCTTTTGAACACTTCCAATTAACGAACACGAAATAACATCACATAATCCAAAGGAAAAACACTATCCACACGAATTTCACGGGAATTTCCATAGGGAATCCACAGAAAAACACTGAACAGCGTCTCCCCCAAGAACAACGAGTCATCGCGTCGCCATCTTGTTATTGATATGCATTACTGTAAAAGAAGTTTGTTGGAGTGAATTCAATACATTTTCTCCAAAACATCAATGGCATTTCGCCGCTTTACGTGATTTCAGTTGCCTTTGGGCCTGTGACATTTCTAAACATTTATAATGTCGGCGCCAATTAACGCCCTTTCTAATAGAGAGGAAAAATGGGAAAACTGAGAAATTGCTTCCCCACTCCCCCCCCCCCCTCAATTACAGGAATACCATCCCCAACTGAGTAACGTCACCGTTCGCGCTGAAGTTGAGCCTTTTTATTAGTGCGGCCAAGATAATTAATATGAACATAAATTATGTTAATGAATGAGTTCAAGGAGATGTTGACTGTTTGAGTGCAGTTGTCGGAATGATTTGTCAAGACATGACGGTTTGGCCAGTTCGGCTGTTGTGATGTAGTTTCTTTTAATTCATTATGGTTTTGGTAAGCTGGAAACCATATTGAATAAACTTAAGACTAGTACATTTATATGGAATGCATCTGAATTTATACTAGAGTTTTCTTTGTGAATATTTAAAGTAATCCTCGGAGAATTGGGTGCATTTTCTTTGATTTAGAGTGATAATGAAGGGATGTCTTTCTGGTCAGTTTATGCCCTTTATAAGGGATGATCTTCTGTTCTATAGTTATTCAGTCTTCCTGTGTAGATAATGATTGGGAAAAGATCTTCCTTGCTACTTTCTAGAATATCCCTTGCATTCTTTTAAGGAGATACTTTTCTGGAAAATCTCGTATAATCTCTTTGTTTTATATTCAGAGGAGACTGTGTTTCTTTGTATGTGTATTCATGCATAGAGAATCAATAATGAGTTCATTTATAAATGTATAAATATGATGTTGTGTTACCTTATAAATATGATGTGAGTTACCTATACATTTATACGAGAGAAGAGAGTCAATGCGACGAGGGAGAAGTGGCATCACTCTTGCTGATGGTCACCAGATATTCTCGACGGCAGAATCTGGTGAGCATGAGAATGATTTACCTCCATAAGGCATGAGTTAGAGAGACATATCATGTCAATATAAGGAGTCACGGACCCACCCTTGTGCCATAATCACTTCACCTTCCCACCCCCTCTCCCTTTCTCTCTCTCTTTCTCTCTTTTTATCTCTCTCTTTCGCTCTTTCTCCCTCTTTCTATTTCTTTTTCTTTCCCTCTTCCTCTTTTTCCCTTTTCTTTTTCACTTGTTTTTGTGGGTATGGCTATATTGTTTGGCACATATTTTATACAGGGAAAGGTGGTCTTTGTTTGGCTGAAAATGGGGTATTTTCATAAATGATGAAGAATCGCGACAAGATGGGCCAAAATCCTCAAGACAGGAGGAGGAGAATGCCTTTCCAATGCAGGAAGAGTGATTCTCCCTTAATCATCACAGACCCATCCATTGTCCGAACAATAACTCCAGCATGATAAACGCCGTAGGGCCCTTTTATTACTACTTCATGGTTTCCCCGTGCCAGCACCAGCATGGTTCTGAACAACACATGAATTCCATTTCTGACTCCTATATAGAAATGAATATTCGTCCCCTGTGTTTAAGAATGAAGATTCACTCCCCTGTGTTTTAGGAATGAACATTCGCACCCCTGTGTTTTAGGAATAAACATTCGCACCCCTGTCATTTAAGAATGAACATTCGCACCCCTGTGTTTTAGGAATGGACATTCACCAGTGTATTTTAGAAAATGAACATTCATCCGTGTGCTTTAGAATATGGACACTCACCCGTGTACTTTAGAAAATAGATGTTCACCCTGTGTGCTTTAGAACATGTCTTTTACCCGTATGCTTTAGAGATAGATAGTCATAATTTTGTGGTTTTAGTAGGGTGTATCAACCTATCAACACATCTGATGTGATCTAGAAAACCTTTAGCGTCTCAATGGAGCTGGGAAAGTGTTAGTTTAATTCCTTCATTTCGACAACACCTGGGCCATTAATTAACAAAATAGATATAAATAGTATGTCTTTTATTGAGATGTTATTGTTCTTTTTTATTATTGTGGTTGTGTAATACTATGCCATGTCACATGCGCAAACTCACACTCCCCTTCCCCCATGTTATCCTATTATAATGTTATACGATATACTCAGGAGTTGTTTATTTACTTGTTACTTTGTGTTTAAGCATTTTTATATGTGTTTTATTGATATTACTTATGAATGTACAGCATAACTATGGAGCTGATTGTGGCCGGATAACCACATGGACTTTCCGTGTGCAAAGAGTGAGTGATCTCCTCTCGGAAGTTCGGTAATTTTCTGGTGCTCTGTTAGCCTCTGTTATGAAACACCACTTTATAACTTGTCTATACCCCTAGAGAGTCTTATTGAGCCATTTCATGTTTCTTACAACAGTTAGCTATAGGATCCGAGGATTCATCTCCCTATTTCTTTTGTTTAACATCCCACGGGCCTATCAAAGACATAGTCCTTGGGTGGGAATAAATATAAGCCGGCAGGAAAAAATTCATAAAGTTTGAACAGATACTTTAAAAACAAACAAACAAACAAACAAACAAACATTGGACGTGAATGAAGGCAAGCATTTGTAAACTCACTCTAGTAAGTATTCAACAGGGTGGGTGTGCTTCTTCGTGCAGAGATGTAAGCTTCAGTTTAAAATAAAAAAGACAGGGAGTATCCATATCCACTGGATCTGTTTGTGGTATGAATGAGCAGAAGGACAGATTGGTTGCGTCTGCGACACTGAGTGGGGTATTAGTGCACGATATGGCTGTTTGCGATCATGTGAATAACGTGAAAGAACAGATAAATCATCAAGCCTTGGAGAGAATAGTGTTGCAAGGAAGATCTGACAGACACTCAGTACTCAAAGGAAAGGCCAGACACAATCAGACTGCAACTGGTACAATTAGTATTGGAACTTTTCACTGGTTGTTGAAGTTGAGGACGAACGTGTATGGGAATGTTCTGAGTGCCATGATGTCGGTTCCTGACGAAATTAAACTCAGCTCAATTCTAACTCTTGTCATAAGAATCAGTGACTGGTTTATTATAACGAGTGAAAATCGAAATCACAACACTCTGTTTCCCCAACATGTGTTGAAGTGGAAGCATAATAAAGGGTCGCTGAAGCTTGAAGAAATGAAGGTAATCCCATTGCAGCTTAATTGCAAGGCTGTGAAGTGATACATCTTCACATAAACTAAGTCTTGGCACTTTAAGCCGCTGTTTTTAATTTCTTAGAAAAATCTCAAGCACTCCCTTAAGAGCTTGATCAACCACGGTGACGTGGAAAATAATTATTCCTAACCGGAGCACTGAACCCGAGCAGCATGCTAGTGCACTAACCAATATGCTATATACGAATTCACAAGGATTGGCACTCGTAGAAGTATAAGAAAGAAGCAGAGATGAGAGGACACACTAGGCAATACTGTAAAATGAATCTCATAACAATAGCCAAGTATTCCCGTTAATTGTTTCCTTTACTTCTATGAGTGATGTTTCACAGGCCTCTGCGGTTCCCCAACCGTTAATATTCCGATGTATTACGTTTTATTTTACGTAAACCTGTCTTATCCGAGAAGACTAGATATCCGATGTCACGACTCAAGAGATCAGGGAGACGTGGGTCTAGAAGAATATGTTATCGTGATAAAAAAAAATCCGCCGCGGAGCAAACACGGCAAGGGGCTTCTGATCGTGCAGAAGTGTACCCCCTTCCACAAGTGTTTCAGTCCATAATACTCTTGACACTCTCTGGGGGTGGTCCCGTCCGGGTCATGACTTTGGGCGTCTTTCTCCTGCCGTGGTGACGTTCGATCAAGTTCGTTGTCCCTGTTGTTATGCTTGTCCCTTCGCTCTTACCATGTCCACTATCAAGCCTCCCCTCCGTCAGTGAGGAGAGTCCGTGCAGCCTTGTGCCCCTTAGCACGTGTGGTAGTGGGGAGCCAGCTTCATCCCCAGCCACGGCCTCTAGCGCCTCAATTCGTCTCCGTTGCCGTGTTCCTTCCTCGTGCCCCGTTCACGGCGCCACACACTACTAGGAAGCCGGTTCTTCCTTTAAGTTTCTGGACCCACCTCTTGGTCTCTGCAGATGAGTGAGAGCGACTTACGGACGATTAACGCTATGTTATGGAGGTTGGACTTCGGCCGACATTCGCATGATTTGACTGCACTCAGATTCACTCTCGCTCGGAGGACGGCTACAGAACTGACACGAGACGTTGCAAGTTTGTGGTCTTGGTTGAGTGTGAGGTTTTAAGAATATTACAAAAGCCCCAATGGGTGAGGTTTTTATAAAATATATCTATGATAGATAAGGGTTTGATATGACAAGTTGTCTAAGGGCATCCCTAATGAGATGAATAATCATTCCCGAACAGCCCTTCAGAGGAACAATATAACAAGACTCTCGAACCCCCACTTTGAGAACATTAGACTTAAAGTTTAAGTTCCTACACATAATTTAGAAAATAGAAGGTTCCTCCATAAGGCTTATAGAGACCTTGGCTATTCGCTATGGCAACAGGGGAATTTGTTCCCTCAATAATAATGTTATCTGTGAGCTTTCAGTCAAACTCATGTAGATCTCTTATAAAGGTATCTAAAGTAACACATGTCAACTGGACTCAACAGTAGTTAACCAAAACATCAACAATAGAAGATACTTCACACAGTTGCACATAACATTCACAATAACTGTACTCAACAACACTATAAAATGTTTTCAACACAGCTGGACAAGACATTCACAATGAAATGTTCAGCACAATAGCTGGACAAGACATTCACAATGAACTGTTCTCAACAACAGCTGGACCAGACATTCACAATGAAATGTTCTTTAACCTCTGTTCTGATAACTCTCCTCTCTCCAATAACATTAACACATCTATAAAACTCCCCTTCAACAATAGTCCTAATATAAACTAAGTAATATCTCCTTTCATCTGCACCGGAGTAAAAAATTCACATTTTCTGGGCAACACACACAGGTGCATATACACTGCCTTGGTTCACCATGATTTCACAACCACTGATAAGTGTTATTAAGTAAAGTGTCCAGTCAGCCGCCTTCCTCATGTTACACCCTAGACAAGTCCACTCCCTCCGGCGACACAATATTTAAAGGAAAAAGATATCATGAATCCTTGGTGGTTCTGAGACTGCCTGTTGAAGCTGACACTTGAGGTCATTCAATACAGTTGAGTATCCACTCCTCCTGATAATCGAAAGGTGAGTGTTCGGTGCATGTTGACCATGACGTTCTGAAGACCAACCAGTGGTTAGGGACATAAATCCACCATTCAGCAGCATCCCACAACACAAGCTATCTCAACCAAGTTTCAGAATGGGAATAAAAGCCAAAACACTGGTTTCTGGACTTCTTCAAGTATCCAATTTGAAATGGGAATAAAAGTTGACACTCGCTTCTGGACCACAGCTAGTACTCCATTTGACTGAACGAATAACTCCTCCTCCTCCAGAATATGCCACAGCTGTTAATGAACTGGGGTAGAAATTCTTAAGAAATGCCGATAATCCGGTTCTCAGAATTAATATGGGGGTCTCCATATAAACACTGTCTTTTATCTTGCATTGGCCTGTTTGAGGCAAACTGAGGCCAGGGGGTCATTTAATAAATAGGGACCCACTCTTCGCGTTGTCTTGAAGGTACAGCCTCATAGCATTGTATACAATGTTGACCATCCCTGTGTTCGCGTTCAGAGAACAGACCTTTTCAGTGCCATCAGCATAGGCATATAATATGATGAAGGTTTAGGCTGGTAATTCCAACCTGAAGTTACTGTGGTAATCATTGAAGTCCCATATAAAAAGAAGTTGAACTTCTGAGCTTGGGACTCCCATTTGATTCAGTTATCAGTTATCAGTTGTCAGTTGGGGTATCTTCATTGCACTCCGGACATGCCCATAGGTGCTCAGATCCTCCCCCCCCCCCCAGCATATGCATCAGCGTCCCATTTGATTGTCCCAACTAAAGGCCTCTTCACCATCCCTTTCTCTGCTGATACAAAAAAAGCAAACCTTGGTATACATTTGTACTAAAATCAAATGACATAATAAAAGTATCAACAAACACAAAGGAAATTCAAGGAAATGGGGAGAAGGGCGGGTGTTGCTCATGCACCAATCCCCTCATATTGGTGATGGAGTGTAATCCACTCGAATGGACTGTGGGTGATACATTCTCATTATTCACCATATATTTGTGATGGACACTGAAATCATTTGCTGAGTCAGGGACATCATTACACAATCAACAAGCATAATATACTCGTCTAGATAAGTCAAAACTCTCATAAGACTCAGACCACGGGAGACCTGGGCATCATGAGACAGACATCATAAGGCAAGCTTCAAGATACAGTCAACATGAGACAAGCAGCATGAGACAGGCATCTTGAGACAGATACCATGAGACAAGCATCATGAGACAAATATCATGAGACAGATATCATGAGATAGACATGCTGAAACAAGCATCATGAGACAGATGGGAGACAGGCATCATTTATAACTGCAATATGCAATATACAATATCATTCGACCAATGGCAAATAACCACTGACCAGACCAATCACCAGTCCCAGTGGGTGGTACTTTGGTACATTGATGTCCTATCCCATCCAAACTCATACGGCAAAGCCAGTCGTCCCCTTTCTCAGACTAGACTCAGTTCACAGTGCCATCCATCATCGTCATCAAACCATTGGCTCTTTCCCTACTGTGTAACAATAGTATATCTACACAGCAGGTATGGCAATATCCAATAAGCAATATTCATATGTGAAACAAAATGCATATGAAAAACATGTCCTTCTCCCTGAATCATTGCATGAGCCATCAAATATATATTCAGCCAACTTAGACAAGGTTCGAACATATATTGTCCTTTTTTGAACGCAGTTCGTAAACCCAATCAATATTGCAAAGGAACAAGTGCACCAAATTCAGAGATAAATTGCATTTAATGCAAATCTTTAAGAATGCTTTAGCAGTTCTCATGAACGTAAAATAATCACCAGTCATCACATAAATTGTGCTATTCTGGCATGAAATGCACGTCCTGCAAACATATAAATATGGTAATGTGTTTATCCTTCTTTCACATGAGATAGTACTCATAAAACCAACATATCACTCCTTCAAACATTCTCCGCATCTACAAGGAAAAGATTACATGTCACATTACACATTCTGATTACCAGAGTGATACAGCGTAGACTCACAAGAACATTTCTACAGTTTGATTAAGAATGTGTAATGATATGCATCCATTGGAAGTTCTACAGTGCATGAAAAATGCAAATATGCATTGAGAGTGATTTACAGACATCAAGCATACCAGAGAATTCTCATAGCAGGCGAACGATAGGTATGGTAAAGTATTCAGTGTGGTAGACGTATCAGCCTGATAGAACGCAACATTCAGTACAACTCCACGGGGAAGTTCTGATGTCACTTTCACATTTCTCATACAAATACTCTGATATTCGTCTCTTTCTCATCACTAGGCACTGCCACAACATTTAAAATGATATATATATAGGAGTACCTGAGACAAAGAGCAATTGAATCAGGGCATTATATAGCACCACATCTTAAAAGCAGCTCGCCCAGGTGAAATCCAAATTACAACTGTTAGGCTATGGATTTAGAACGCCAAATAGGGTCTTTAGGCAGGCATCAGCCAATCAAATGACTGCATGCGCTTTTCCATACCCTGCTCTATTCTAGAACTTTCTATCCATAAATAACTTTGATGTGATGTTATCAGGAGGGATACTGTTCTATTATTAAAGTTTTGAGAAATGTTTTATGGACTGGGAATGTGGATGAATGACCCACCATATTACATTGAGAGATTGTTCTGCAGTTACCGCTTCTAAACCATACTAGCTTCGAGTCTCGTCCCACTTCAGGCTCCGACAATTCCATAGCCAGCACGAGGTCTTTTCGGCTGCCTCACACGGTTGTTTTTGTGCCCGAGTTCTTGCTTGTCCTTTAATGTCCATTTGTTTTAGCACATCATACACGGAGTGGGAGACTAGACCTCTAGCACCTACCTCTACGGCGAATAGCCTGACGGTGTACCCTTACAGTTTAAGACCAGCGACCATGTCATCGTACTTCTCTATCTTGTTCGTATGCTGCTCCTCAATGTTTGACTCGTAAGGGACAGTCAACTCAATCAGTTAATCCTGCATCAGCGAATCAGATCGCTCAGTCTGTGGAGGATGCTGCGGACATCACTCTCCTTCGGTATCAGGATTGTCGTATCGTCCATGAAGGCCTTCAGCGGCTGAATGTTCCGTTCCTTGCCGAGTTTCGGACCGTGTGTATAGACGGAAGCCGCATCCAGGATGACCTGCATGGCCATGACAAATGGTATCGGCGAAATCATACATTCCATGGCAATACCCACCTGCAGATCGATCCATCTCGTTGCGAACGTCTTTGTCAAGAAACGGAGAGAGAAGCCCGAGAAGTACTGCATAAGCATTTCCGTAATGTTCTCGGGCACGAGATAAGCTTTGAGTGCATGCCACAACATTTGGTGGGGCACTGACCCATATGCGTTGGCCAGATCCAACCATATCACGTAGAGTTCCTCCTTCTTCATCTTCGTTCTCTGGATAGCTTCCTAGATCATGGTGTCGTGTTCAAGACACCTGGGGACACCAGGTATCCTCCCTTTTTGAACCACTGTGTCTACGTACTTGTTCTTCAACAAGTACGTCGTAATTCGGCTGCCCATGAGAGATCGGCCTGAACTGGGCAATATTGGCTAAGGTTTGCTCTTTGGGAATGTACATTCCGTTGGCTTTTTTCCACAAATGGTCGACGTTTGGTGCAGGAGAGGCTGGCATATGATACCATAACATCTAGCTTAAGAATGGAGGTGGAGGCAGTCGAGTCAGTGCAGCTTTCCGCTGGATGGAGAATACGATACACACACACACACACAAACACACAACACACACACACACACACACACACATTGTGATTGTAACTGACTCAGAAAGCATGCTGAGGAAGGTGAGGACAGGCAAGCTTAGGACAGACTGGCTTGCTTCGCTTCGGAGGTCACGGGTGGCAAGCACCCCCTGGATCTTTTCTCCGGGGCATGCCGGTGTGCTGGGGAATGAACAGGCGGACAGATTGGCTGGCTCTGCAAAACTTGGTGGAGTATTGATGCATGACAAGGCAGACATGGTTGCGGCCTTGTGGGAGCACGTGTACACCTCGGAGGAGCAGATGGATCATCATGGTCTGGCAAGAATGAGACAGTGAGGAGTGACCAGGGGATCTGGCCGACGCTCGACGCTCAGGGGAAAGGCGAGATGGACATATAATAAGATTGCTACTGGTACTAATGGTGTTGGAACTCTTCGCTGGCTGCTGAGGATGGAGACGGGGCGCTTATGGGAATGCCCCGAATGATGTGATGTCGGTTCCTAAATCAATCAATCAATCAATCTTCCACTTCGTGCTGATGCGCTTGTGTGTCCACGCGGATCTAAATATCCGGTGTATCTTCTTAAGGACATTCGGGCACCTCTTATAGACTGTGTAAGGCCCCGGTGCCGACTGTCCTCTTGCTTTCTTAACTACCGCAACCACCTCGCTCAACATCGGAGGCTTGGCATTGAAATCCACAGTTGGTTTCTCTGGCCATTTGAGCTCTTCAGTCTCTCCGAGTGGGACGTCCCGTTGGGCATCGGAGTACGTAGTCACGAGATGGTTCTCCAAGTCCTCTTTACTGACACTGAGGATGCCGGATCGCGCTTGTTCGAACAAGTCCCATTCAAACTTGTATGGATCCCGGAAGAATCTCTCTCGTTCCTTCCGGGTTTTCCGCCTGTTCCTGCAGAACCTTTCCGTTCGCGATAAGGCATTGTGCCTGGCTTTCAGATGTTGCCACAACTGGCGCAAGCCCTCTTTCTCATGCTCGGGTGCTGTTTAAACTGTTTCCGAGTGGCTTTCTTCTGTTTCTTACTTCCTCCAGCAGTTTCTGCCACCTGGTCTTCTGCGGAGTAGCTGCTTCCTTCTTCTCGCTGCAACCAAACTGAATCGGCGAGTGGAGGTATACAATCTCACCGAACTTTTCCAACTTCTCGTCAAGGGACTTGTGTTTTAGCTCTTCCTCTAAAACACGGGACAACGTTTCATCTAATTGTGCCCACTTTGTCTTCTTGGTGGCGTTGGGGAACTTGATCTTCACCCTGAGACTCTCGGAAGGTTGCTCGGATGTGTCACAGGTTACATCGACTTGAGTCTTCTCAGCACTGAGTCTTCTCAGCACTGTGGGGATCGTTAGATACCAAAGGATTTCTTTTTTAATTTCCAGACTTATGCAGGGATTGAACCCGGTACCGTCTGTGTTTAAGGCGAACATCGTAACCGCTCAACCACAGCTCCCCCAAACGGTATACATACGTGTGTAAAGTGTGGAGACAGAGCTATCACACAAAGCTAAGCAAGTATGTCAAAAAAAACTGTCATTTACTGCCTATAAAGTACCTTGCGCCGGACTCCCTGGCGTAGGCGTTATTCGTAATCCCGTATACTCTCGTACGAAACGCAGTTGCGCGAGATTCGACAGCGGATCGCGTCGCGTTGGTTACTTACGGAGGTATGTGAACCGGTCGTTCAGAAAGCAATGGCAACCTACTGAACGTAAATCTTGCCAAGACATCACCAGCAGCTGAAACATGCTTCTGTTGACTGTACAGTCTGTCAAAGGATATGCGAAAGAAAAAAAAAAGAGTACCTTGCAGTGTAGGGCAGGTAGGTCTTCAGCCTGGGGCATTAAGTGCAGTCGCCGCGAACTGTGCGGATTTTCTTTTTGCCCCGACAGAAAAAAAAAATTCCCTCCTTACTGAGGATTTGAACCTCCGGGTCTCCCGAAGGAGAACTCGGCGTTCTTAGTCACTGGCCAACCGCTCCTAACATGCTAATAAACTATTGTTAAAAAATATATTCCATGTCCATTATAGGACATTGCGATCAATCCCTAGTTGATTTTCTGGGCAATTAGATTTTCTGTAGTTTGCCATCGCTCTCTGAAACGACAAGTCAACGTGCAAGTCCGACTTAATGCTGTGCTGTTGTATACAAAGTGATATAAACTAATCTGTTAGCGGCATTGACTTACATTTTGTGATAATTTTCAGATGCCAAAAATGTTCCACTTATATTTATTTTGTCTGATAACTTTCAACTGAATCGATCAACATTAATATTTAGAGTGAAAAGGTTCGATAGCTGGGTCAATTAATTGCAGTATGCTAACGGACTTATTACGGAGGAAGTTGGCGAAACTATAAACATCTCCCTCTGGGCAATGGGGTGGAGTCTCAATCAATCAATCATGTGCCATGCCGGAAAGCGTGGGCGGTCATGACTCGCCATTTCACTCGATCACCAGTGTCGTGGATCAGCTCAGTGTTCCTGTCTCGTCCATGCCATGTGGCCAAGCCATCCAGGTATTTTCCTCTCGGTCTTCCTCTTGGTCCCTTCGATCTTGCCAGTTGTCACTAAGTTCTCCAATCCATTTCTTCTCATAACATGTCCAAAAAAATTTTGACTGTCTACGTCTAATTTCTCTAATCAGTTTACGATGTTCATTTGTCTCCTGTAGTACTTGGTCATTGGTTTTTCTGTCTGTCCATGGTATTCTTTGCATTTTCCTCAGAAACCACATTTCTGCAGCCATCAGATGCTTTTCAGCTTGACTGCTCATTGCCCAAGTTTCACATCCATCCAAAAGAACAGGCTCTATGTATCCCCTCAACACTCTTTTTCTCGTTTCAATTGACATCTTTTTATTGGTCAGAATGTTTTTCATCTTGCTAAAGGCTACTTTCGCCATGGCGATTCTTGTTCTAATCTCTTCAAGGCATCTCTCATCAGATGTTATGACTGTTCCAAGATAATTGTACCGATTCACTTGTTGAAGAATATTTCCATTTACTTGTATATTACAATGTGGCACTTCTTTCTTCCTAGTAACGACCATAACCTGAGTCTTTTTACAATTTAATTCTAACCCTAGTTGCTCACTGTGTACAACAACCGCATCTACTAATTGTTGCAGGTCCTGCGCATTGTCTGCAATTAATCTGCTGACAACGATATACCAAATACCTGCGCTGGAAACATTACGAAGTGTCAGATCTCAGCCAGTCCATGTTTGTTGTGCTAAATCAATGCCATATGTCATCAGCTGCCTATATAGTAGTTCCTTGTGGTGTAGGACAGTGGAGTCGTGACTCTAAGGAATTAAGGCAGTCGCCGTGAGCTGTGCAGGTTAGGGTTTTCTTTTTGCCCCCGACAGAAAAATAAATCCACACCCTACAGAGGATTCGAACACGGGTCTCCTGAAGGAGAATCCGGCATTCTAGCCACTTAACCAGCACTACTTAACTATGTCTTAATATGTCTCTCCACGGACGAGAAGTTTCAGTATCTGTGTTGCTTTGCACACCTGGTTGGTTTCTGAGAGCGGCGAGCAGGAGCGCGCTTCAAAACAGCCCCGTGGAGATGGTATTTTGGATTCGAGCTGGGCGGAAAGTCTATGCACCAACCTCGCTCCGACAGGTGCAGGCCTTTCTCTAGGTTCCGGCGACCTGCACGCCGCTTAGTATGTAAACACTCATAGACATGCAAAACACAAAAGCACCAATCACTCATCTCATCTTGTTCTTCTTGTACCTTTCGGTGTCGAGGTGAAGCATAACAGCGGGAGAGTGCCCGTCTATGGGCTTCATTATTTTTAGTTTATTTTTATTTATAAATAATAAAAGCGCCAATAACATTGGCATATCCGGTGTGCTTAAGGCTTAAGCCTTAATAATATACACTGAACTAAAGTGTAACCCACTTCTATCAGGTAGTTTAAGGGAAGTAAGCAATGTTAAATTCACAGGAAAATAGTTCAATAGTAACAGCCCTTTTCTTTCAATATTTTTATATTTGACTGTGTTCTCTGCAGGACGTTGTGATCAAACCTAGATTGATTTCCTATGCAATATTACGTTCAGTAGTTTGTCGAGGAGCGGCTGGCCGAGTGGCTAGAACGCCGGACTCTGATTCGGGAGACCTGGGTTCGATCCCTCGGTAAGGTGTGGGATTTTTTTCTGTCGGGGGCAAAAAGAAAATCCTAACCTGCACTGTTCGCGGCGACTGCACTAGCCAGGCGGCCTTAATTCCTCGGGCTCAAAGACCCCTCTGCCATACACCGCAAGGTACTATATTGGCAGTAAATGACAGTTTTGACAGTAGTTTGTCATTGCTTTATGAACAAGAATTCATCGTTTAAGTCGAACTTATTGGTTTAGGTGTTGAATGCCTAGTGTGACATCAGCGCACTGGATTTTTAAGAGCTGGCGATCTCTTACTCTGTTGGCAACGTCGACAGCTAAAATGTTGCATGTCCTTTATAAGCTATTTAAAAAGTGCTCGTTATTTGCAGGACGTTGCAATCAACCCCAGATCATATTGACTGTTTGTAATTAAACTGGACAATTTTATGTTCCATAGTTTGCCACCGCTTTCTGAACGGGTAGTCAACATTTCAGTCCAACTGACTATTTTGGGGGATAAACCCACTACGCCGCGTCAGAAGAGGAAGTTTAAGCATGTTAAGCCTCTCAGCCACAACATTCTCCAACAACGGTATAATACAGGGCGTATTTTAATGACTGTGCAGTGTTTGAAAATATTTCCGATCCAAGTTTTGTATTCACCCTCTGTAAAGTTCATGCAACATAAAAGGTCAATACAAATCTTGGACTGGCAATATTTTCAAACACTACACAGTCATTAAAGTACACTATGTATTATAGTATTTGGAGAGCGTTGTGGCTGAGAGGCTTAACGCGCTTAAACTTTCTTTTCTAACCGCGGGGTAGTGAGTTCGTCCCACGGAAATATTGCCGGTCCAAGATTTGTATTCACGCTCTGTAAAGTTCATGCAACATAATAGGTAAATACAAAACTTGGACCGGCAATATCTTCAAACACTGCACAGTCATTAAAAATACACCCTGTACCTTCACAATTATTTACGAGAACCTACAGAAAATATTAGCGGAATTTGTTTTAATTCACCTTGTCCCCGGGTGGACTGATCCAGCCTAAAATAGGTACCAGGAAATGTCTTGAGAAATAAAGTCGGCCGGCGTTATACTGACCACATTACCCACAGATCGGTCTATAAAAATATGGGTCTAACACCATACGCCAGTGCGAGTTTAAGCGTGTAAAAGCGTCCCTTACTTACCTTAACTTTGAGGGACTGAGTGGTCTCGAGGTATGGTATTCGCCTCGAGTGCTGGAAGTCCCGGATTCAAGCCCCGGTGAGGGCCTGGATTTTTTCATGTGGACTTCTAGTAAAAAAATGTCCCATGGTCTCTGGGTAGTGAGATCGGACGCCCGTGTGTAGTGTTGCGCGTGTAAAAAATCCCTTGGCAGTCGAAAAAGAGTAGACTACCGGTGCTGCACAGGCAAAATTTCGATTTAAAAATCTACCCAAAGTATTTTAGGATCCTCACCGGTGCTACGGAGTTCGTGCACTGAGCTGAGATTCTCCAGACTCAGGCTTAAGTTAAGAGTATAACAGAGCACTTATGGGTTACACTCGTGTGTTGTGATGTTGATCCGTCGACTAAACTAAACTAAACCTTTACTTACCTTTACTTATAAACGAGAAAAGACACCTTCAAACTTATTTATGCGAACGCGCTGACAATGTTAGAAACGTAAGTGACAAACAGGATGAACCGTAACAACGGCAGAGAGTAAAAGCGGTTGCTTCAGTTACTGAGCAGAAAGGGATGAGAGGAAAAGAATAAGGGGAAGGCAGAGAAGTAAATACTCGGACTGCTTGGCCAGGTGGTATGGTCTAGACCAAGAACACTGAGCTGATCCACGACTCTGGTGATCGAGTGAGATGGTGAAATATGACTGCCCACGCTTATCGGCATGGCACATAAATGATGATGAGAAATGGACTGTACATTTTTTGTGTAGGCCACGATCATTTAGAGTTGTTTCACTTACATATGGGTGTGCGTAAGAAAGTGTCTATATGTGTATGTATGTTTGTGCATGTCATAACACTCCCTGGGGTGAGGGGAACCTGCTATCACACTTTAACAACGGGATGTCTTCAGCCCCGGGACACAGATGCCCTCAGTCCACAAAACCTCTTCAACCCTTGGATCACTAACTCCCTCGCTCTCAACCAAGGGACGTTACCCCTTTCAACCCTCGTCCTGAACTCATGACACAACTCTGGTATCTAACTATGTTAACAATATGGTGTATTATACAAATTTAATGAGCATGATGATGATGATTCCGAGATAGGCCTCGCGGTATCTATGCGAGACAAGGCATGGCAAGGTTCGAGTAGCCTCCAGGAGAAAGTGTCATCATCATCACGGCCTCACGTATCACACTATGTGGTAAGTCGGACACACTCACCAAGTATATCAGGCCTCCCGCCAGGTATAGACTTCTCCCCTTGGACAGGATTGCTGGCAAGTCGACTCACTGGTACTTGGGACCTCCGGTGGATGACGTCACTGAAGTCTGGACCACACTAGGGTAGGGCACAATACTGTCTCTCGTGTGGCGGTGGACTAGGACTTTTCTCTGGAAAAGTCTGGAAGTATACATGGCACTGCTGGTCTAGCGAGATGTGGATCTTGCACTCAATGGTGGTAGCAGTCACAACTGTCTATGCGACCAGCGTAGATCATCTGACTCATAGCGCAGATATCACAGCACAGATACATCCCTCGCTGAATCGTGGCACTGTAGATAGAGTTCAAAGTAGAAAACAGTTCTTCCACAATATCAGGCACCACATGGTACCAGGCACTTGGTAGCGAAGACATCATAGCTAGCTGGCAGGAAGGCAGTCAGTCAGGCTCACAACTGGGACACTAACAACATCCAGATACTTGCCCAGGTGACATAACAAACAAGGCAATAGGGTGCTGTCATGGCGAACAACCTGGTATATCAGTCGTGGGGTGGGCGATGAGTTAGCTGGGGCCCATACTGGGACGTAACTCTCGATGGTAGGTACTTCTCGCTGTGGTAGTGGGCTTATAAGCTGCTAACGCAGGCATTCGCCATAGTCCGGATCACTGGACTCGTCACCCGATCGTCGCTCTGCTCTCATCAAGGTAGAACCTGGGGAGGACAACACTCAGTGAGATCAACATGAATCAGACTTACCAACAGCAGATACACTTAGATCCCGCGTACTCAGACGGGTGGCCCCTTACCATAAAGGCCGTACTCCTTCATTGGCTGCTCGAAAGGTCGAGGACAGACTGGACTTAGAACCAAAGCGGCAGCTGTCCACCTGCATCCTCTTTCTCAGACGAACGTAGGGCTGGGCCAAGGTTGGTGTCTGAGAGATGGTTCAATGCTGAAACACTGCTATATAACAGATATGGTTAGTGAGTTAGTTGTACTTATAGACCGAAGGGCCCTGAAGGAGGGCCGATGGCAGTACTTCCTAAACCCCTTTCCTGTTATCCGCCAAAGCTGATGTCGTACCATGCCGTAGGTACAATCCACTAGATCAAATTAAATATACAGGGTGATCTCACATCGCTTACACAAGGTGATTCATCACTATTAGAGCACTACTACTAGAATGCTGTTCATGAAAACCTTGGACACAAGTTAATTAACGTGTCTTTAGCTCTGTTATCGTAGACTAGGTTCTGTGTGAAACGTCAGGTATCTCTACACAAGATGGTCTACTAAGAGTGTCTGCAAGAATATTAAGTTAAGTGTATCTGCTGTTGTCAACAACCAAAGTGGACAAGCATTCGTGGACTCTTCTCTTGTACCACACGAAACTCGTAAGGCGGACAAGAGGATTTATCACAAGTTTTATTTCGGCTTGGCCTTTACAAATGCAGAGCCATCAATGATTCACAGGGTATATAAATACATGATAATGCACAGTATTCACTATCCTAAAGTCAGTCCTAAGCTCTAGCTATAGTTATATGTACACAAAGAAACCACAACGTCTATAACGATGTGCTAGCTCTCATGCCCAGTCCCCGTCTGACGAATCTCCGCCGGTGGCGGTGACGCCACGCGCGGATGGATCTCGTGGGTCAGTAGGCATTGCGTGCTGGAGTTCTCAGCACGCCTCAAGTGGTCTGTCCACTAGTAAACTCTATTAAGAGTTTACTTGTTTGCCTACACTTCTCGTGAAGGTGTGCTTACACCCTGACCAGAGTTACTCGACTCTTTGGTTGACACTTGCGTGTCCGAGTAGAGAACTGTCCACGGTTCTCGATCTCTCTATTCACCATTCTCTTCCCTACTCCCTGGGCAGGGCTAATCTTTCCCTTGCTATCCCCACTCCTCGGTAGGGGTGTTATCTTTATCCCTTCTTAGGCTTCTCCTTGACTTCTCATCCCCTGTGGTCTTCCTTACTTATACCCAAGTCTTTGACACACACTCCCCCCCCCCTTCTGTGTTGCGTTACAAACTTTCAGCTATGAGTGTAATGCAAGAAGTTTTTAAAAAAAAATTAGTATGTCTAATTTTTTGTCAACGACTCTCTAAGTTTGGTGACTTGGTTCTGGGTTCCCAACAGACATATACTAACCAATGTCACAATGTTGTACTCCTTCACTTGGCTACTGGTTATCGCCACACACTTGTATAGTTGGCGTGAGCCCTCTTCTCATCGCCATATTATATTCATCGGGAGTTTGTCTGAACCGAAGCCATTATCTTTTAAATAGATCTGCTTCTCAAATAGTAAATTAACTCACTACCCACACACAATTGTCCCTATTAGGGGATCAACACATGAATTGCTTCATGCTCCCATATAATATTTTACCCAACGCTTGTACAAGCTGTGTACGCTAATGTTTTACCTATCTAGCTTTCGCTCGTAAAGGAATATTTCAATGTTAAGTTAGTGTTTCGATTGTCTATTGTGTCCCCTGTCCCATGGTTATACCCCTTTGGTGAAACATGTGTATGTACTTTATATGTTAGTTTCCCTGGTTGTTTGCGTGTTTGTATCTCTAAATAAAGTGTAATTAAACTACAAACATGTGTGTATGTTCATAATTTACGTGTATGTTCGTTTTCAAGTGCCATAATATGGGTTAATGCAGTCAAAAATGAGTGCGTAACGCTAATTCGTGACTACACGTCCGTTTTATGAAACTTAAAATATATTCCCCTAAGAACTAATGTAACTGTTGCTAAAACACGGATTACATCACAACACACTGGACACAACCCACTTCAACACTGGAACATTACATCGACACAGACAAATTACTAAGTCGCGTTGTGCGGTAAATAAAAGAATCCGCTGATTGTCTCACTCTCGTTTTGTATTTCATTTTCTCCTCCCTTTCATACATCTGTCACACTCCTTTTGTTTTTCACTCACTTTTAAAAAGAAATCGTTAAAATATTATGGTGACACAGAAATAAATACAAGTTTGGCTCAGTTTGATAAGCTATTGAGCCCAATGACTGTGCTATCTTGTCGCACTAGTCATTTATGTACACAGCATTTACATGATTGAAAGGATTTGTAGTTAGCAATCCTGAAGTATTGACATCTCTAATTACCTATTCTACATTGGTGTACAGTACTAAACAACTCTAAGGGACGTAACCTAATTAAACCAATGAAATGTGGTGAAATGAGTTAGTTACCTTTTTGGATGTTTCTAAATTGACTACTGTGAATTTAAATGATGGGGGGGGGGGGAAACCCCCACAAAATAGGGGTAATGGTTTATTTAACTACCGGATATTAAATGTATTTAACTTAAGATAACTAAATGAAGTAAATGTAGGTGATGATTTATTTACTAGTTGGAAATGGAAATGTGTTTAAATTCCTATCACTAAATGATGTGTTTTATAACTAAAGATTAAGATGAAATGAACTGATTTAACTATCCCTTTTAGCCTTTTGTCCTAGCTCTAACTTACTGTAATTAAGCTTTGCAATGTTCATGTTATGATTAGATGGGGTAAGTTCGTGATTCATACTATATTAAGCTATTCTATGCTATTAAATGAATCTATCTTAATCTATACTAAATATAACTAATCTATACTATTATCTGCAACTGCAATAAAAGCAATTTATAATACATATCACAATACCTCACAATATATACAATAATTATATTAACTACCTCAAGTATGTGATTGGCGTACTGTCTTCAAGTAAATCTCGTTGACACACTTTGAGATTAAATACGCACTCATCCTGGGTAATACTATTAAATACACAGTCCTATTCGCACTTTTACACTTGCACAATCCGATGATGGCGTAGACATCTTCATTCGTGTCTGTCGTCTAACATCGTTCTGACACAGTTCTCACATCGCTTACACAAGGTGATTCATCACTATTAGAGCACTACTACTAGAATGCTGTTCATGAACACCTTGGACACAAGTTAATTAACATGTCTTTAGCTCTGTTATCGTAGACTAGGTTCTGTGTGAAACGTCAGGTATCTCTACACCAGATGGTCTACTAAGAGTGTCTGCTAGAATATTAAGTTTTCCTTTAATATGTTCAATAGTGAACGAATAGTTCTGCAGTATCAATGACCATCTATAGACCCTGTTATTGCGATGGACACCTGACTGCATGACTGTGATCGGAGAGTTGTCGGTTTGGATCACGAAATGAGTACCCGCTAAGAAACGGTGAAGTTTCCCTATGCAATACACCACGCTAAGGGCTTCCAACTCTGAGATGGAATACTTGGTTTCAGCAGGTGTGATCTTGCTGCTTACATAGCAAATGGGGTGAAAAATGTCATCGTAGAACTGGCCCAGCACTCCCGCGATGGAAATGGTGCTCGTGTCTGTCCTAAGATAATAAGTGAGGCCTGGGTTAGGCAAGCGTAAGATTGGTACATCGCTAAACATGATTTTAAGTTTTGACAATGCGTTAATTAATAATGCATCTTTTACATCCAATTTTACAGACGCTTTTAATACATTGGAAAACACACTGGTGATCTCAGCTAAATTTCTATTGTCAGTTTTAAGTTGGCCTTTCGAGATGACATGGCCAAGAAATTCAATTTCCTCTAGGCCCAGTTCAACTTTGGCTGGTTTCACTGTAAGACCGAAAAGTCGCAATCTATCGAAGACATGTCTCAGTTTCTGTAGGTGTGTCGTCCAGTCCTCTGTATGGACACATATATCATCAATATAGGTCACTGTATTCGTCACTCCATGGAGCAAATCTCTAGTTAAACGAACAAAAATGGCAGGAGCGTTTCGAAGTCCGAAAGGAAGAAATCGCCACTCGTACAGACCTAATGGTGTTGAGAATGCAGTGAGAGGAATGGACTGACTCTGCATCGGGACTTGCCAATATCAATCGTTAGGTCAAGTTTGGAGAAGATTTTTGAGGTAGACATGTCCAGAATAAGGTCTTCGCAGGAAGGTATTGGTTCTGCGTCGACCTTCGTGACACTATTTAGTTTTCTATAGTCTACGCAGAGGCGAATTGTGGAGTCCTTTTTCTTTACCAGGACAATTGGAAAAGAGTATTCAGATTTAGATTTTTGAATGATTCCACTAGACTCTAAACTTAGAACTTCGTTATTAAGATTTTCCCTATAGCTAAGTGGAATGGAGTAAGGTCTGCATTTGATAGGTGTGGTATCCGAAAGAAGGATGGAGTGCTCGATTCTGTCCGTCCTACGTGGAATGTCGGAAAATATGTCTTGGTACTCCGTTACTATTTCTATTGTCTGTCGTCTCTGTTCGTCCGTTAGTTTCGGTTCTATCCGTCTGCTATCTATCGTAGCTGTCTTGTCTAATGTCGGAACGGGTAGTTCCATGTCATCGTCGTCTACCTGATTCAGTACAGTGGTGGTACTAAGTGCGTTTTCTGTTTGCTCATTAAGTGTGTGCATATTGTCGTCGTCTGTCTTACTAATTAGTGTAGTTGCGTTATGTATGTCTGTCGTCTGATCACCTGGTGTGGATGCATTCTGTTCGTCTGTCATCAGTTCTTTTTGTCGTGAAAAGTAAGGCCTCAACATGTTGATATGAAATATCTTTAAGTGTCCGTTTATCGATATTTCATAATCGACATCTGAGATTTTGCGTACCACCTTGAATGGCCCTTGCCATGAAGTCAATAATAAATTACGTTTGTCTGGTAGTAAAAGCAGTACCTCTTGATCAGGTTCAAGGTTTATGGTCCTAGCACTCTTATTGGCGTACTGGCGGTAGATTTGACCTTTTCTCTCCAAAGATGCTTTGGCTATAACACACGATTGCATTATCTTATCGCGTCTTTCTGTTACCATCTCATAAGGTGTTCTTGGGGTTGGAATTTCCGATGTATTAGTCACTAGCTGATGGTAAATTGTAAGGGGTCCACGTGGGTTAGCCCCGTATACTAATTCAAAAGGCGAGAAACCCGTACTTGAATGGGGAATTTCTCGATAGGCGAACAGCACTGTTGGTAACAGTGTATCCCAATCAGATGGGTTTTCTGCTGTCACCTTAGCCAGCATATGTTTTAGGTCACCGTTAATTTTCTCCACAATTCCATTGCTGGCTGGATGGTAGGCTGTCGTAAAATGCTGTTTAATTCCTAACATTTTTGTAAGGGCTTGCGTTGCAGCCGATATCAATTGAGTTCCATGGTCGGATAGGATGGTACGAGGGAATCCGAATCGTGAGAACAGGTGCAAAAATACATTGGCCACATCTTTGGAGGTGATGTACTTTAAAGCTACCGCCTCAACCTATCTTGAACAAAGGTCTACTAGCGTTAGGATGAAGCGGTTTCCTTTGCTTGACACCTGATTCAGGGGTCCAACAATATCTACCGCAACACTCTCAAATGGTCTAGAAGCCAATGTTGAAGGTTGTACTACTGCTGTTGCATGCTTACCCTTTGGCACTAATTGTTGGCACACATTACAAGAACGGCAGAATAATTTTATGTCATTACAAAAACCAGGCCAATAAAAATAAGCTTGGATTCTTGCTCTGGTTTTGTCGTATGCAAGATGTCCAGCAAACGGTGAATCATGTGCAATCTTTAGCACAGTTTGGCGATGTTGTACAGGTAACACCGTCTGCTGAATTTCATGATTATTGGTTGTGTAATAACGAGTAAGGATTCCGTTATTAAGTTTAAAAAACCATGATGCATTTTTCGTAATCTTGGCTTTCTCCCCTAATACCTTCAGATAGGGGGAAATACTTAGATCAGCACGTTGCTGTTCTATGAATTTTTGTCAGGTGGTATCATTTGTCCCACTCGGTGTTAGTAATAATAATCTTTCTTCTTGTAGTGTGTCTTGGTGTTTGATGGTATCTGCCCTGGTAATCGCATTTGCTGTATTAATTTCTTCCCAGGCAGCTATTTCCTCGTTAGTGCAATGTTTTAATTGGGGTAAACATCCCAAAATCAAATCAGTACAAGGGTTATTTAAAATAGCACATGTAAAGGTACCAGAAAGGAACGGGGTGTTTATACGGGCTTTTGCCAGTTGGTAAATCTCAATATTGCCTGAAAAAATGCGGCATTTGACAGAGTCACCCGTATAATCCCTTGGGTTTACAAGTTCTTTTCTAAGACCGATTAGAGTGCTGCCACTATCGAGCAAACATTGGCATGGTTTCTCATTGACCATTGCATTGTGGAACACTAGATTGCCTCTGGAGGCAAGTGCTGCATTTGCACTCTCATTAGAGAATGGCACAGTATGTCCACATTCTAGTTTACCGTCTGCATGAAATTGGTGACATCGTTCACAACTATCAAAGTTTAAAATATCTGTAACTGCACACACATCTTCACACTGATTAAATGGTAACTCATTCTCGACTTCACATTCAGGTTCACTCCCACTGTCAGACGAGGTATCGATCAATACCACATTGCTAGCTCTCATTCTCTGACGTCCCAAGCATTTGGATGAATAGTGGCCATAACTTGAACCAACAAAAAACATTTGACCGCACGCCTGTATGCATTCCTCTTACTCTCCTGCTTTTTAATTATCATATCAAGATGTGCAGGATAGTTCGGGTTTTTGTCACACATCGAGTAAGGTTCGTGAAAAAGATGACAATACATACATTTAGGTAATTTCTGATCTTCGTTATCCCTCCTCTGAAACGGTTTCCTATTCAGAAACTTTTTGGGTTGGTCTTTAACAAATGATACAATTTCAGATTCTATTGTAGGTGTTTTAAACACGTCTCTGTTCGAGGAGAAATATGCGGCACCTTTCTTTTCGAGTTTTTCTAGTGTCTCAATGTCTGCTTGTTGCAGGAACTTAGTAAAGGGAGTTGGAACTGTAGATATGACTTTGTCCATTATGATTAAGTTTTTCAGTTTCTCAAAATCCTTCCCTATTTTAGCTGCGTTAAGCCACCGGTTGACTACACTCTGAACATTGGAAACATAATCAATAAAAGTTTCACTTGGTTTTGGTTTAAGATTTGAAAACTGGACTTGATATCCAGGGGCATCGAGTAAGAAGTGTTGCATGATTCTATCATGAATATATTGGTAGTTAATTCTTAACTCGGTTGGAATCGACTCAATTACTTTAAGGGGCTCGCCAGAGAGGTTCTTCATATAGATCATTGCCCACATATCTAAAGGAACATTTTGAAATCTAAGCTGAAACTCAATATTCTCCGTCCATGCGCTTATGGAATCGCCCTGGCAATAAGGTTTGATGATATTCTTATACTTATTAAACTTATTTTCCTCTTCCTGACTTTTTAATTTTGTGGAAGAGATCTGTATGTGTGACTCAATTTCCATTTCCTTCATCTTTAATTGTGTCTCTGATTCAACCTGAATTTGTTTCTCATTCACTCTAGCCATTTCTTCTATTTCTTTCTGCTTTAAATCTATTTCCTTTTGTTTTATTTCCATTTCTTTCTGTTTAGTGATTTCAGCTAACTCTACCATTTCTTTTTGATGTTGTCTTTCACGCGCTCGTTCGTCCCTTTCAGCATCTTTCGCTTGCTTAAACTTTTGTTCTGCATATTGTTCTAATTTCTCTCCTGTATACCCAAATTCCTTCCCTGCCTGGATACATTCACCCAAGGTCGACATGGTTTGAGGTTTCAGGTATACCTACACGTTTATTTCTAATTTATGCTTTTAAATTCTGCTTGTAGATCAAAACGTATGAAAATGTACAATATTATGCTGAAAAAGCAAGATGCAATATTAATTCAGCTCATCAAAACATATGAAAGTACTCATCTGATTTACAGGAAGGGATCAGCTACTCGTGATGACACTCTTTTGTTTGGCACGCACACACGCTTTGTTCTGCGCTACACTTGTTGTTCCTGGTTTGTAGAGCAGTAACAATTAACAACTGGCAAATGTTACAGCAACCCAGATAGTTGAAAAATATGACACGAATACTAAATGCCCTGACAAACAGATGTGGTATGGTTGATGTGAATGATCGTGAACATTGTGATAGTATATGAATGAATGGTTCGTCAATGACTGGTCAATGTCCGTCTATGTCGTAATATCTTCTCCTTTCTTAAACTGACTACCTTTTAATCTATGATAGTGATGTGTAGACTATGATTTCCTATTTGCCTATCTGCTATAGTGCCATCGTGAATATCTCTACTGAATATATACAAAAAGAAAAACAAATGCTTCAAAATACCTACATAAATAATAATAACTTTGCAATAAATAAATATAATCGCTCTATAAATCTTCTGAGGCTGAAATCTTACAGCGAACACCGGTTGGAGCAATGTAAACAAACACACTTGATAGCGCTGATCTTCAGGCGACAGCTACACACATTGTCGTTCAAGCATTGTGCGACACCAGCGCAGTGCTATATTTAGCTCACAACAAATCGATATTGCTCAGCGGCATTCTTCGCAATGTATCATTGCGCCGTAATTCATTTCTCAATAGAATTATAATGCAAACAAAACAATAATACTTACAAATGAAATTAAATAATATTCAGCAAACACAATTCACTTGTAATAGAATACATAATTGGCACTTATTCACGATAGACACTTTTTACGGCACTACTTTTAGCAATAGTCTACACTCGTCAATTTTCACTATAATAAATTAACTACTGTGAATCTTCGGCAACCAAGCTGTGGGTGAGTTGGTTTTATTGTTTGGCTTGAACGATTATTCAAGCCCCAACTTCTGACACCACTTTTGTCCTACCTTGTCAACAACCAAAGTGGACAAGCATTCGTGGACTCTTCTCTTGTACCACACGAAACTCGTAAGGCGTACAAGAGGATTTATCACAAGTTTTATTTCGGCTTGGCCTTTACAAATGCAGAGCCATCAATGATTCACAGGGTATATAAATACATGATAATGCACAGTATTCACTATCCTAAAGTCAGTCCTAAGCTCTAGCTATAGTTATATGTACACAAAGAAACCACAACGTCTATAACGATGTGCTAGCTCTCATGCCCAGTCCCCGTCTGACGAATCTCCGCCGGTGGCGGTGACGCCACGCGCGGATGGATCTCGTGGGTCAGTAGGCATTGCGTGCTGGAGTTCTCAGCACGCCTCAAGTGGTCTGTCCACTAGTAAACTCTATTAAGAGTTTACTTGTTTGCCTACACTTCTCGTGAAGGTGTGCTTACACCCTGACCAGAGTTACTCCACTCTTTGGTTGACACTTGCGTGTCCGAGTAGAGAACTGTCCACGGTTCTCGATCTCTCTATTCACCATTCTCTTCCCTACTCCCTGGGCAGGGCTAATCTTTCCCTTGCTATCCCCACTCCTCGGTAGGGGTGTTATCTTTATCCCTTCTTAGGCTTCTCCTTGACTTCTCATCCCCTGTGGTCTTCCTTACTTATACCCAAGTCTTTGACACACACTCCCCCCCCCCTTCTGTGTTGCGTTACAAACTTTCAGCTATGAGTGTAATGCAAGAAGTTTTTAAAAAAAAATTAGTATGTCTAATTTTTTGTCAACGACTCTCTAAGTTTGGTGACTTGGTTCTGGGTTCCCAACAGACATATACTAACCAATGTCACAATGTTGTACTCCTTCACTTGGCTACTGGTTATCGCCACACACTTGTATAGTTGGCGTGAGCCCTCTTCTCATCGCCATATTATATTCATCGGGAGTTTGTCTGAACCGAAGCCATTATCTTTTAAATAGATCTGCTTCTCAAATAGTAAATTAACTCAAGACCCACACACAATTGTCCCTATTAGGGGATCAACACATGAATTGCTTCATGCTCCCATATAATATTTTACCCAACGCTTGTACAAGCTGTGTACGCTAATGTTTTACCTATCTAGCTTTCGCTCGTAAAGGAATATTTCAATGTTAAGTTAGTGTTTCGATTGTCTATTGTGTCCCCTGTCCCATGGTTATACCCCTTTGGTGAAACATGTGTATGTACTTTATATGTTAGTTTCCCTGGTTGTTTGCGTGTTTGTATCTCTAAATAAAGTGTAATTAAACTACAAACATGTGTGTATGTTCATAATTTACGTGTATGTTCGTTTTCAAGTGCCATAATATGGGTTAATGCAGTCAAAAATGAGTGCGTAACGCTAATTCGTGACTACACGTCCGTTTTATGAAACTTAAAATATATTCCCCTAAGAACTAATGTAACTGTTGCTAAAACACGGATTACATCACAACACACTGGACACAACCCACTTCAACACTGGAACATTACATCGACACAGACAAATTACTAAGTCGCGTTGTGCGGTAAATAAAAGAATCCGCTGATTGTCTCACTCTCGTTTTGTATTTCATTTTCTCCTCCCTTTCATACATCTGTCACACTCCTTTTGTTTTTCACTCACTTTTAAAAAGAAATCGTTAAAATATTATGGTGACACAGAAATAAATACAAGTTTGGCTCAGTTTGATAAGCTATTGAGCCCAATGACTGTGCTATCTTGTCGCACTAGTCATTTATGTACACAGCATTTACATGATTGAAAGGATTTGTAGTTAGCAATCCTGAAGTATTGACATCTCTAATTACCTATTCTACATTGGTGTACAGTACTAAACAACTCTAAGGGACGTAACCTAATTAAACCAATGAAATGTGGTGAAATGAGTTAGTTACCTTTTTGGATGTTTCTAAATTGACTACTGTGAATTTAAATGATGGGGGGGGGGGAAACCCCCACAAAATAGGGGTAATGGTTTATTTAACTACCGGATATTAAATGTATTTAACTTAAGATAACTAAATGAAGTAAATGTAGGTGATGATTTATTTACTAGTTGGAAATGGAAATGTGTTTAAATTCCTATCACTAAATGATGTGTTTTATAACTAAAGATTAAGATGAAATGAACTGATTTAACTATCCCTTTTAGCCTTTTGTCCTAGCTCTAACTTACTGTAATTAAGCTTTGCAATGTTCATGTTATGATTAGATGGGGTAAGTTCGTGATTCATACTATATTAAGCTATTCTATGCTATTAAATGAATCTATCTTAATCTATACTAAATATAACTAATCTATACTATTATCTGCAACTGCAATAAAAGCAATTTATAATACATATCACAATACCTCACAATATATACAATAATTATATTAACTACCTCAAGTATGTGATTGGCGTACTGTCTTCAAGTAAATCTCGTTGACACACTTTGAGATTAAATACGCACTCATCCTGGGTAATACTATTAAATACACAGTCCTATTCGCACTTTTACACTTGCACAATCCGATGATGGCGTAGACATCTTCATTCGTGTCTGTCGTCTAACATCGTTCTGACACAGTTCTCACATCGCTTACACAAGGTGATTCATCACTATTAGAGCACTACTACTAGAATGCTGTTCATGAACACCTTGGACACAAGTTAATTAACATGTCTTTAGCTCTGTTATCGTAGACTAGGTTCTGTGTGAAACGTCAGGTATCTCTACACCAGATGGTCTACTAAGAGTGTCTGCTAGAATATTAAGTTTTCCTTTAATATGTTCAATAGTGAACGAATAGTTCTGCAGTATCAATGACCATCTATAGACCCTGTTATTGCGATGGACACCTGACTGCATGACTGTGATCGGAGAGTTGTCGGTTTGGATCACGAAATGAGTACCCGCTAAGAAACGGTGAAGTTTCCCTATGCAATACACCACGCTAAGGGCTTCCAACTCTGAGATGGAATACTTGGTTTCAGCAGGTGTGATCTTGCTGCTTACATAGCAAATGGGGTGAAAAATGTCATCGTAGAACTGGCCCAGCACTCCCGCGATGGAAATGGTGCTCGTGTCTGTCCTAAGATAATAAGTGAGGCCTGGGTTAGGCAAGCGTAAGATTGGTACATCGCTAAACATGATTTTAAGTTTTGACAATGCGTTAATTAATAATGCATCTTTTACATCCAATTTTACAGACGCTTTTAATACATTGGAAAACACACTGGTGATCTCAGCTAAATTTCTATTGTCAGTTTTAAGTTGGCCTTTCGAGATGACATGGCCAAGAAATTCAATTTCCTCTAGGCCCAGTTCAACTTTGGCTGGTTTCACTGTAAGACCGAAAAGTCGCAATCTATCGAAGACATGTCTCAGTTTCTGTAGGTGTGTCGTCCAGTCCTCTGTATGGACACATATATCATCAATATAGGTCACTGTATTCGTCACTCCATGGAGCAAATCTCTAGTTAAACGAACAAAAATGGCAGGAGCGTTTCGAAGTCCGAAAGGAAGAAATCGCCACTCGTACAGACCTAATGGTGTTGAGAATGCAGTGAGAGGAATGGACTGACTCTGCATCGGGACTTGCCAATATCAATCGTTAGGTCAAGTTTGGAGAAGATTTTTGAGGTAGACATGTCCAGAATAAGGTCTTCGCAGGAAGGTATTGGTTCTGCGTCGACCTTCGTGACACTATTTAGTTTTCTATAGTCTACGCAGAGGCGAATTGTGGAGTCCTTTTTCTTTACCAGGACAATTGGAAAAGAGTATTCAGATTTAGATTTTTGAATGATTCCACTAGACTCTAAACTTAGAACTTCGTTATTAAGATTTTCCCTATAGCTAAGTGGAATGGAGTAAGGTCTGCATTTGATAGGTGTGGTATCCGAAAGAAGGATGGAGTGCTCGATTCTGTCCGTCCTACGTGGAATGTCGGAAAATATGTCTTGGTACTCCGTTACTATTTCTATTGTCTGTCGTCTCTGTTCGTCCGTTAGTTTCGGTTCTATCCGTCTGCTATCTATCGTAGCTGTCTTGTCTAATGTCGGAACGGGTAGTTCCATGTCATCGTCGTCTACCTGATTCAGTACAGTGGTGGTACTAAGTGCGTTTTCTGTTTGCTCATTAAGTGTGTGCATATTGTCGTCGTCTGTCTTACTAATTAGTGTAGTTGCGTTATGTATGTCTGTCGTCTGATCACCTGGTGTGGATGCATTCTGTTCGTCTGTCATCAGTTCTTTTTGTCGTGAAAAGTAAGGCCTCAACATGTTGATATGAAATATCTTTAAGTGTCCGTTTATCGATATTTCATAATCGACATCTGAGATTTTGCGTACCACCTTGAATGGCCCTTGCCATGAAGTCAATAATAAATTACGTTTGTCTGGTAGTAAAAGCAGTACCTCTTGATCAGGTTCAAGGTTTATGGTCCTAGCACTCTTATTGGCGTACTGGCGGTAGATTTGACCTTTTCTCTCCAAAGATGCTTTGGCTATAACACACGATTGCATTATCTTATCGCGTCTTTCTGTTACCATCTCATAAGGTGTTCTTGGGGTTGGAATTTCCGATGTATTAGTCACTAGCTGATGGTAAATTGTAAGGGGTCCACGTGGGTTAGCCCCGTATACTAATTCAAAAGGCGAGAAACCCGTACTTGAATGGGGAATTTCTCGATAGGCGAACAGCACTGTTGGTAACAGTGTATCCCAATCAGATGGGTTTTCTGCTGTCACCTTAGCCAGCATATGTTTTAGGTCACCGTTAATTTTCTCCACAATTCCATTGCTGGCTGGATGGTAGGCTGTCGTAAAATGCTGTTTAATTCCTAACATTTTTGTAAGGGCTTGCGTTGCAGCCGATATCAATTGAGTTCCATGGTCGGATAGGATGGTACGAGGGAATCCGAATCGTGAGAACAGGTGCAAAAATACATTGGCCACATCTTTGGAGGTGATGTATTTTAAAGCTACCGCCTCAACCTATCTTGAACAAAGGTCTACTAGCGTTAGGATGAAGCGGTTTCCTTTGCTTGACACCTGATTCAGGGGTCCAACAATATCTACCGCAACACTCTCAAATGGTCTAGAAGCCAATGTTGAAGGTTGTACTACTGCTGTTGCATGCTTACCCTTTGGCACTAATTGTTGGCACACATTACAAGAACGGCAGAATAATTTTATGTCATTACAAAAACCAGGCCAATAAAAATAAGCTTGGATTCTTGCTCTGGTTTTGTCGTATGCAAGATGTCCAGCAAACGGTGAATCATGTGCAATCTTTAGCACAGTTTGGCGATGTTGTACAGGTAACACCGTCTGCTGAATTTCATGATTATTGATTGTGTAATAACGAGTAAGGATTCCGTTATTAAGTTTAAAAAACCATGATGCATTTTTCGTAATCTTGGCTTTCTCCCCTAATACCTTCAGATAGGGGGAAATACTTAGATCAGCACGTTGCTGTTCTATGAATTTTTGTCAGGTGGTATCATTTGTCCCACTCGGTGTTAGTAATAATAATCTTTCTTCTTGTAGTGTGTCTTGGTGTTTGATGGTATCTGCCCTGGTAATCGCATTTGCTGTATTAATTTCTTCCCAGGCAGCTATTTCCTCGTTAGTGCAATGTTTTAATTGGGGTAAACATCCCAAAATCAAATCAGTACAAGGGTTATTTAAAATAGCACATGTAAAGGTACCAGAAAGGAACGGGGTGTTTATACGGGCTTTTGCCAGTTGGTAAATCTCAATATTGCCTGAAAAAATGCGGCATTTGACAGAGTCACCCGTATAATCCCTTGGGTTTACAAGTTCTTTTCTAAGACCGATTAGAGTGCTGCCACTATCGAGCAAACATTGGCATGGTTTCTCATTGACCATTGCATTGTGGAACACTAGATTGCCTCTGGAGGCAAGTGCTGCATTTGCACTCTCATTAGAGAATGGCACAGTATGTCCACATTCTAGTTTACCGTCTGCATGAAATTGGTGACATCGTTCACAACTATCAAAGTTTAAAATATCTGTAACTGCACACACATCTTCACACTGATTAAATGGTAACTCATTCTCGACTTCACATTCAGGTTCACTCCCACTGTCAGACGAGGTATCGATCAATACCACATTGCTAGCTCTCATTCTCTGACGTCCCAAGCATTTGGATGAATAGTGGCCATAACTTGAACCAACAAAAAACATTTGACCGCACGCCTGTATGCATTCCTCTTACTCTCCTGCTTTTTAATTATCATATCAAGATGTGCAGGATAGTTCGGGTTTTTGTCACACATCGAGTAAGGTTCGTGAAAAAGATGACAATACATACATTTAGGTAATTTCTGATCTTCGTTATCCCTCCTCTGAAACGGTTTCCTATTCAGAAACTTTTTGGGTTGGTCTTTAACAAATGATACAATTTCAGATTCTATTGTAGGTGTTTTAAACACGTCTCTGTTCGAGGAGAAATATGCGGCACCTTTCTTTTCGAGTTGTTCTAGTGTCTCAATGTCTGCTTGTTGCAGGAACTTAGTAAAGGGAGTTGGAACTGTAGATATGACTTTGTCCATTATGATTAAGTTTTTCAGTTTCTCAAAATCCTTCCCTATTTTAGCTGCGTTAAGCCACCGGTTGACTACACTCTGAACATTGGAAACATAATCAATAAAAGTTTCACTTGGTTTTGGTTTAAGATTTGAAAACTGGACTTGATATCCAGGGGCATCGAGTAAGAAGTGTTGCATGATTCTATCATGAATATATTGGTAGTTAATTCTTAACTCGGTTGGAATCGACTCAATTACTTTAAGGGGCTCGCCAGAGAGGTTCTTCATATAGATCATTGCCCACATATCTAAAGGAACATTTTGAAATCTAAGCTGAAACTCAATATTCTCCGTCCATGCGCTTATGGAATCGCCCTGGCAATAAGGTTTGATGATATTCTTATACTTATTAAACTTATTTTCCTCTTCCTGACTTTTTAATTTTGTGGAAGAGATCTGTATGTGTGACTCAATTTCCATTTCCTTCATCTTTAATTGTGTCTCTGATTCAACCTGAATTTGTTTCTCATTCACTCTAGCCATTTCTTCTATTTCTTTCTGCTTTAAATCTATTTCCTTTTGTTTTATTTCCATTTCTTTCTGTTTAGTGATTTCAGCTAACTCTACCATTTCTTTTTGATGTTGTCTTTCACGCGCTCGTTCGTCCCTTTCAGCATCTTTCGCTTGCTTAAACTTTTGTTCTGCATATTGTTCTAATTTCTCTCCTGTATACCCAAATTCCTTCCCTGCCTGGATACATTCACCCAAGGTCGACATGGTTTGAGGTTTCAGGTATACCTACACGTTTATTTCTAATTTATGCTTTTAAATTCTGCTTGTAGATCAAAACGTATGAAAATGTACAATATTATGCTGAAAAAGCAAGATGCAATATTAATTCAGCTCATCAAAACATATGAAAGTACTCATCTGATTTACAGGAAGGGATCAGCTACTCGTGATGACACTCTTTTGTTTGGCACGCACACACGCTTTGTTCTGCGCTACACTTGTTGTTCCTGGTTTGTAGAGCAGTAACAATTAACAACTGGCAAATGTTACAGCAACCCAGATAGTTGAAAAATATGACACGAATACTAAATGCCCTGACAAACAGATGTGGTATGGTTGATGTGAATGATCGTGAACATTGTGATAGTATATGAATGAATGGTTCGTCAATGACTGGTCAATGTCCGTCTATGTCGTAATATCTTCTCCTTTCTTAAACTGACTACCTTTTAATCTATGATAGTGATGTGTAGACTATGATTTCCTATTTGCCTATCTGCTATAGTGCCATCGTGAATATCTCTACTGAATATATACAAAAAGAAAAACAAATGCTTCAAAATACCTACATAAATAATAATAACTTTGCAATAAATAAATATAATCGCTCTATAAATCTTCTGAGGCTGAAATCTTACAGCGAACACCGGTTGGAGCAATGTAAACAAACACACTTGATAGCGCTGATCTTCAGGCGACAGCTACACACATTGTCGTTCAAGCATTGTTCGACACCAGCGCAGTGCTATATTTAGCTCACAACAAATCGATATTGCTCAGCGGCATTCTTCGCAATGTATCATTGCGCCGTAATTCATTTCTCAATAGAATTATAATGCAAACAAAACAATAATACTTACAAATGAAATTAAATAATATTCAGCAAACACAATTCACTTGTAATAGAATACATAATTGGCACTTATTCACGATAGACACTTTTTACGGCACTACTTTTAGCAATAGTCTACACTCGTCAATTTTCACTATAATAAATTAACTACTGTGAATCTTCGGCAACCAAGCTGTGGGTGAGTTGGTTTTATTGTTTGGCTTGAACGATTATTCAAGCCCCAACTTCTGACACCACTTTTGTCCTACCTTGTCAACAACCAAAGTGGACAAGCATTCGTGGACTCTTCTCTTGTACCACACGAAACTCGTAAGGCGTACAAGAGGATTTATCACAAGTTTTATTTCGGCTTGGCCTTTACAAATGCAGAGCCATCAATGATTCACAGGGTATATAAATACATGATAATGCACAGTATTCACTATCCTAAAGTCAGTCCTAAGCTCTAGCTATAGTTATATGTACACAAAGAAACCACAACGTCTATAACGATGTGCTAGCTCTCATGTCCAGTCCCCGTCTGACGAATCTCCGCCGGTGGCGGTGACGCCACGCGCGGATGGATCTCGTGGGTCAGTAGGCATTGCGTGCTGGAGTTCTCAGCACGCCTCAAGTGGTCTGTCCACTAGTAAACTCTATTAAGAGTTTACTTGTTTGCCTACACTTCTCGTGAAGGTGTGCTTACACCCTGACCAGAGTTACTCCACTCTTTGGTTGACACTTGCGTGTCCGAGTAGAGAACTGTCCACGGTTCTCGATCTCTCTATTCACCATTCTCTTCCCTACTCCCTGGGCAGGGCTAATTTTTCCCTTGCTATCCCCACTCCTCGGTAGGGGTGTTATCTTTATCCCTTCTTAGGCTTCTCCTTGACTTCTCATCCCCTGTGGTCTTCCTTACTTATACCCAAGTCTTTGACACACACTCCCCCCCCCTTCTGTGTTGCGTTACAAACTTTCAGCTATGAGTGTAATGCAAGAAGTTTTTAAAAAAAAATTAGTATGTCTAATTTTTTGTCAAAGACTCTCTAAGTTTGGTGACTTGGTTCTGGGTTCCCAACAGACATATACTAACCAATGTCACAATGTTGTACTCCTTCACTTGGCTACTGGTTATCGCCACACACTTGTATAGTTGGCGTGAGCCCTCTTCTCATCGCCATATTATATTCATCGGGAGTTTGTCTGAACCGAAGCCATTATCTTTTAAATAGATCTGCTTCTCAAATAGTAAATTAACTCACTACCCACACACAATTGTCCCTATTAGGGGATCAACACATGAATTGCTTCATGCTCCCATATAATATTTTACCCAACGCTTGTACAAGCTGTGTACGCTAATGTTTTACCTATCTAGCTTTCGCTCGTAAAGGAATATTTCAATGTTAAGTTAGTGTTTCGATTGTCTATTGTGTCCCCTGTCCCATGGTTATACCCCTTTGGTGAAACATGTGTATGTACTTTATATGTTAGTTTCCCTGGTTGTTTGCGTGTTTGTATCTCTAAATAAAGTGTAATTAAACTACAAACATGTGTGTATGTTCATAATTTACGTGTATGTTCGTTTTCAAGTGCCATAATATGGGTTAATGCAGTCAAAAATGAGTGCGTAACGCTAATTCGTGACTACACGTCCGTTTTATGAAACTTAAAATATATTCCCCTAAGAACTAATGTAACTGTTGCTAAAACACGGATTACATCACAACACACTGGACACAACCCACTTCAACACTGGAACATTACATCGACACAGACAAATTACTAAGTCGCGTTGTGCGGTAAATAAAAGAATCCGCTGATTGTCTCACTCTCGTTTTGTATTTCATTTTCTCCTCCCTTTCATACATCTGTCACACTCCTTTTGTTTTTCACTCACTTTTAAAAAGAAATCGTTAAAATATTATGGTGACACAGAAATAAATACAAGTTTGGCTCAGTTTGATAAGCTATTGAGCCCAATGACTGTGCTATCTTGTCGCACTAGTCATTTATGTACACAGCATTTACATGATTGAAAGGATTTGTAGTTAGCAATCCTGAAGTATTGACATCTCTAATTACCTATTCTACATTGGTGTACAGTACTAAACAACTCTAAGGGACGTAACCTAATTAAACCAATGAAATGTGGTGAAATGAGTTAGTTACCTTTTTGGATGTTTCTAAATTGACTACTGTGAATTTAAATGATGGGGGGGGGGAACCCCCACAAAATAGGGGTAATGGTTTATTTAACTACCGGATATTAAATGTATTTAACTTAAGATAACTAAATGAAGTAAATGTAGGTGATGATTTATTTACTAGTTGGAAATGGAAATGTGTTTAAATTCCTATCACTAAATGATGTGTTTTATAACTCAAGATTAAGATGAAATGAACTGATTTAACTATCCCTTTTAGCCTTTTGTCCTAGCTCTAACTTACTGTAATTAAGCTTTGCAATGTTCATGTTATGATTAGATGGGGTAAGTTCGTGATTCATACTATATTAAGCTATTCTATGCTATTAAATGAATCTATCTTAATCTATACTAAATATAACTAATCTATACTATTATCTGCAACTGCAATAAAAGCAATTTATAATACATATCACAATACCTCACAATATATACAATAATTATATTAACTACCTCAAGTATGTGATTGGCGTACTGTCTTCAAGTAAATCTCGTTGACACACTTTGAGATTAAATACGCACTCATCCTGGGTAATACTATTAAATACACAGTCCTATTCGCACTTTTACACTTGCACAATCCGATGATGGCGTAGACATCTTCATTCGTGTCTGTCGTCTAACATCGTTCTGACACAGTTCTCACATCGCTTACACAAGGTGATTCATCACTATTAGAGCACTACTACTAGAATGCTGTTCATGAACACCTTGGACACAAGTTAATTAACGTGTCTTTAGCTCTGTTATCGTAGACTAGGTTCTGTGTGAAACGTCAGGTATCTCTACACCAGATGGTCTACTAAGAGTGTCTGCTAGAATATTAAGTTTTCCTTTAATATGTTCAATAGTGAACGAATAGTTCTGCAGTATCAATGACCATCTATAGACCCTGTTATTGCGATGGACACCTGACTGCATGACTGTGATCGGAGAGTTGTCGGTTTGGATCACGAAATGAGTACCCGCTAAGAAACGGTGAAGTTTCCCTATGCAATACACCACGCTAAGGGCTTCCAACTCTGAGATGGAATACTTGGTTTCAGCAGGTGTGATCTTGCTGCTTACATAGCAAATGGGGTGAAAAATGTCATCGTAGAACTGGCCCAGCACTCCCGCGATGGAAATGGTGCTCGTGTCTGTCCTAAGATAATAAGTGAGGCCTGGGTTAGGCAAGCGTAAGATTGGTACATCGCTAAACATGATTTTAAGTTTTGACAATGCGTTAATTAATAATGCATCTTTTACATCCAATTTTACAGACGCTTTTAATACATTGGAAAACACACTGGTGATCTCAGCTAAATTTCTATTGTCAGTTTTAAGTTGGCCTTTCGAGATGACATGGCCAAGAAATTCAATTTCCTCTAGGCCCAGTTCAACTTTGGCTGGTTTCACTGTAAGACCGAAAAGTCGCAATCTATCGAAGACATGTCTCAGTTTCTGTAGGTGTGTCGTCCAGTCCTCTGTATGGACACATATATCATCAATATAGGTCACTGTATTCGTCACTCCATGGAGCAAATCTCTAGTTAAACGAACAAAAATGGCAGGAGCGTTTCGAAGTCCGAAAGGAAGAAATCGCCACTCGTACAGACCTAATGGTGTTGAGAATGCAGTGAGAGGAATGGACTGACTCTGCATCGGGACTTGCCAATATCAATCGTTAGGTCAAGTTTGGAGAAGATTTTTGAGGTAGACATGTCCAGAATAAGGTCTTCGCAGGAAGGTATTGGTTCTGCGTCGACCTTCGTGACACTATTTAGTTTTCTATAGTCTACGCAGAGGCGAATTGTGGAGGCCTTTTTCTTTACCAGGACAATTGGAAAAGAGTATTCAGATTTAGATTTTTGAATGATTCCACTAGACTCTAAACTTAGAACTTCGTTATTAAGATTTTCCCTATAGCTAAGTGGAATGGAGTAAGGTCTGCATTTGATAGGTGTGGTATCCGAAAGAAGGATGGAGTGCTCGATTCTGTCCGTCCTACGTGGAATGTCGGAAAATATGTCTTGGTACTCCGTTACTATTTCTATTGTCTGTCGTCTCTGTTCGTCCGTTAGTTTCGGTTCTATCCGTCTGCTATCTATCGTAGCTGTCTTGTCTAATGTCGGAACGGGTAGTTCCATGTCATCGTCGTCTACCTGATTCAGTACAGTGGTGGTACTAAGTGCGTTTTCTGTTTGCTCATTAAGTGTGTGCATATTGTCGTCGTCTGTCTTACTAATTAGTGTAGTTGCGTTATGTATGTCTGTCGTCTGATCACCTGGTGTGGATGCATTCTGTTCGTCTGTCATCAGTTCTTTTTGTCGTGAAAAGTAAGGCCTCAACATGTTGATATGAAATATCTTTAAGTGTCCGTTTATCGATATTTCATAATCGACATCTGAGATTTTGCGTACCACCTTGAATGGCCCTTGCCATGAAGTCAATAATAAATTACGTTTGTCTGGTAGTAAAAGCAGTACCTCTTGATCAGGTTCAAGGTTTATGGTCCTAGCACTCTTATTGGCGTACTGGCGGTAGATTTGACCTTTTCTCTCCAAAGATGCTTTGGCTATAACACACGATTGCATTATCTTATCGCGTCTTTCTGTTACCATCTCATAAGGTGTTCTTGGGGTTGGAATTTCCGATGTATTAGTCACTAGCTGATGGTAAATTGTAAGGGGTCCACGTGGGTTAGCCCCGTATACTAATTCAAAAGGCGAGAAACCCGTACTTGAATGGGGAATTTCTCGATAGGCGAACAGCACTGTTGGTAACAGTGTATCCCAATCAGATGGGTTTTCTGCTGTCACCTTAGCCAGCATATGTTTTAGGTCACCGTTAATTTTCTCCACAATTCCATTGCTGGCTGGATGGTAGGCTGTCGTAAAATGCTGTTTAATTCCTAACATTTTTGTAAGGGCTTGCGTTGCAGCCGATATCAATTGAGTTCCATGGTCGGATAGGATGGTACGAGGGAATCCGAATCGTGAGAACAGGTGCAAAAATACATTGGCCACATCTTTGGAGGTGATGTATTTTAAAGCTACCGCCTCAACCTATCTTGAACAAAGGTCTACTAGCGTTAGGATGAAGCGGTTTCCTTTGCTTGACACCTGATTCAGGGGTCCAACAATATCTACCGCAACACTCTCAAATGGTCTAGAAGCCAATGTTGAAGGTTGTACTACTGCTGTTGCATGCTTACCCTTTGGCACTAATTGTTGGCACACATTACAAGAACGGCAGAATAATTTTATGTCATTACAAAAACCAGGCCAATAAAAATAAGCTTGGATTCTTGCTCTGGTTTTGTCGTATGCAAGATGTCCAGCAAACGGTGAATCATGTGCAATCTTTAGCACAGTTTGGCGATGTTGTACAGGTAACACCGTCTGCTGAATTTCATGATTATTGGTTGTGTAATAACGAGTAAGGATTCCGTTATTAAGTTTAAAAAACCATGATGCATTTTTCGTAATCTTGGCTTTCTCCCCTAATACCTTCAGATAGGGGGAAATACTTAGATCAGCACGTTGCTGTTCTATGAATTTTTGTCAGGTGGTATCATTTGTCCCACTCGGTGTTAGTAATAATAATCTTTCTTCTTGTAGTGTGTCTTGGTGTTTGATGGTATCTGCCCTGGTAATCGCATTTGCTGTATTAATTTCTTCCCAGGCAGCTATTTCCTCGTTAGTGCAATGTTTTAATTGGGGTAAACATCCCAAAATCAAATCAGTACAAGGGTTATTTAAAATAGCACATGTAAAGGTACCAGAAAGGAACGGGGTGTTTATACGGGCTTTTGCCAGTTGGTAAATCTCAATATTGCCTGAAAAAATGCGGCATTTGACAGAGTCACCCGTATAATCCCTTGGGTTTACAAGTTCTTTTCTAAGACCGATTAGAGTGCTGCCACTATCGAGCAAACATTGGCATGGTTTCTCATTGACCATTGCATTGTGGAACACTAGATTGCCTCTGGAGGCAAGTGCTGCATTTGCACTCTCATTAGAGAATGGCACAGTATGTCCACATTCTAGTTTACCGTCTGCATGAAATTGGTGACATCGTTCACAACTATCAAAGTTTAAAATATCTGTAACTGCACACACATCTTCACACTGATTAAATGGTAACTCATTCTCGACTTCACATTCAGGTTCACTCCCACTGTCAGACGAGGTATCGATCAATACCACATTGCTAGCTCTCATTCTCTGACGTCCCAAGCATTTGGATGAATAGTGGCCATAACTTGAACCAACAAAAAACATTTGACCGCACGCCTGTATGCATTCCTCTTACTCTCCTGCTTTTTAATTATCATATCAAGATGTGCAGGATAGTTCGGGTTTTTGTCACACATCGAGTAAGGTTCGTGAAAAAGATGACAATACATACATTTAGGTAATTTCTGATCTTCGTTATCCCTCCTCTGAAACGGTTTCCTATTCAGAAACTTTTTGGGTTGGTCTTTAACAAATGATACAATTTCAGATTCTATTGTAGGTGTTTTAAACACGTCTCTGTTCGAGGAGAAATATGCGGCACCTTTCTTTTCGAGTTGTTCTAGTGTCTCAATGTCTGCTTGTTGCAGGAACTTAGTAAAGGGAGTTGGAACTGTAGATATGACTTTGTCCATTATGATTAAGTTTTTCAGTTTCTCAAAATCCTTCCATATTTTAGCTGCGTTAAGCCACCGGTTGACTACACTCTGAACATTGGAAACATAATCAATAAAAGTTTCACTTGGTTTTGGTTTAAGATTTGAAAACTGGACTTGATATCCAGGGGCATCGAGTAAGAAGTGTTGCATGATTCTATCATGAATATATTGGTAGTTAATTCTTAACTCGGTTGGAATCGACTCAATTACTTTAAGGGGCTCGCCAGAGAGGTTCTTCATATAGATCATTGCCCACATATCTAAAGGAACATTTTGAAATCTAAGCTGAAACTCAATATTCTCCGTCCATGCGCTTATGGAATCGCCCTGGCAATAAGGTTTGATGATATTCTTATACTTATTAAACTTATTTTCCTCTTCCTGACTTTTTAATTTTGTGGAAGAGATCTGTATGTGTGACTCAATTTCCATTTCCTTCATCTTTAATTGTGTCTCTGATTCAACCTGAATTTGTTTCTCATTCACTCTAGCCATTTCTTCTATTTCTTTCTGCTTTAAATCTATTTCCTTTTGTTTTATTTCCATTTCTTTCTGTTTAGTGATTTCAGCTAACTCTACCATTTCTTTTTGATGTTGTCTTTCACGCGCTCGTTCGTCCCTTTCAGCATCTTTCGCTTGCTTAAACTTTTGTTCTGCATATTGTTCTAATTTCTCTCCTGTATACCCAAATTCCTTCCCTGCCTGGATACATTCACCCAAGGTCGACATGGTTTGAGGTTTCAGGTATACCTACACGTTTACTTCTAATTTATGCTTTTAAATTCTGCTTGTAGATCAAAACGTATGAAAATGTACAATATTATGCTGAAAAAGCAAGATGCAATATTAATTCAGCTCATCAAAACATATGAAAGTACTCATCTGATTTACAGGAAGGGATCAGCTACTCGTGATGACACTCTTTTGTTTGGCACGCACACACGCTTTGTTCTGCGCTACACTTGTTGTTCCTGGTTTGTAGAGCAGTAACAATTAACAACTGGCAAATGTTACAGCAACCCAGATAGTTGAAAAATATGACACGAATACTAAATGCCCTGACAAACAGATGTGGTATGGTTGATGTGTATGATCGTGAACATTGTGATAGTATATGAATGAATGGTTCGTCAATGACTGGTCAATGTCCGTCTATGTCGTAATATCTTCTCCTTTCTTAAACTGACTACCTTTTAATCTATGATAGTGATGTGTAGACTATGATTTCCTATTTGCCTATCTGCTATAGTGCCATCGTGAATATCTCTACTGAATATATACAAAAAGAAAAACAAATGCTTCAAAATACCTACATAAATAATAATAACTTTGCAATAAATAAATATAATCGCTCTATAAATCTTCTGAGGCTGAAATCTTACAGCGAACACCGGTTGGAGCAATGTAAACAAACACACTTGATAGCGCTGATCTTCAGGCGACAGCTACACACATTGTCGTTCAAGCATTGTTCGACACCAGCGCAGTGCTATATTTAGCTCACAACAAATCGATATTGCTCAGCGGCATTCTTCGCAATGTATCATTGCGCCGTAATTCATTTCTCAATAGAATTATAATGCAAACAAAACAATAATACTTACAAATGAAATTAAATAATATTCAGCAAACACAATTCACTTGTAATAGAATACATAATTGGCACTTATTCACGATAGACACTTTTTACGGCACTACTTTTAGCAATAGTCTACACTCGTCAATTTTCACTATAATAAATTAACTACTGTGAATCTTCGGCAACCAAGCTGTGGGTGAGTTGGTTTTATTGTTTGGCTTGAACGATTATTCAAGCCCCAACTTCTGACACCACTTTTGTCCTACCTTGTCAACAACCAAAGTGGACAAGCATTCGTGGACTCTTCTCTTGTACCACACGAAACTCGTAAGGCGTACAAGAGGATTTATCACAAGTTTTATTTCGGCTTGGCCTTTACAAATGCAGAGCCATCAATGATTCACAGGGTATATAAATACATGATAATGCACAGTATTCACTATCCTAAAGTCAGTCCTAAGCTCTAGCTATAGTTATATGTACACAAAGAAACCACAACGTCTATAACGATGTGCTAGCTCTCATGTCCAGTCCCCGTCTGACGAATCTCCGCCGGTGGCGGTGACGCCACGCGCGGATGGATCTCGTGGGTCAGTAGGCATTGCGTGCTGGAGTTCTCAGCACGCCTCAAGTGGTCTGTCCACTAGTAAACTCTATTAAGAGTTTACTTGTTTGCCTACACTTCTCGTGAAGGTGTGCTTACACCCTGACCAGAGTTACTCCACTCTTTGGTTGACACTTGCGTGTCCGAGTAGAGAACTGTCCACGGTTCTCGATCTCTCTATTCACCATTCTCTTCCCTACTCCCTGGGCAGGGCTAATCTTTCCCTTGCTATCCCCACTCCTCGGTAGGGGTGTTATCTTTATCCCTTCTTAGGCTTCTCATTGACTTCTCATCCCCTGTGGTCTTCCTTACTTATACCCAAGTCTTTGACACACACTCCCCCCCCCCTTCTGTGTTGCGTTACAAACTTTCAGCTATGAGTGTAATGCAAGAAGTTTTTAAAAAAAAATTAGTATGTCTAATTTTTTGTCAAAGACTCTCTAAGTTTGGTGACTTGGTTCTGGGTTCCCAACAGACATATACTAACCAATGTCACAATGTTGTACTCCTTCACTTGGCTACTGGTTATCGCCACACACTTGTATAGTTGGCGTGAGCCCTCTTCTCATCGCCATATTATATTCATCGGGAGTTTGTCTGAACCGAAGCCATTATCTTTTAAATAGATCTGCTTCTCAAATAGTAAATTAACTCACTACCCACACACAATTGTCCCTATTAGGGGATCAACACATGAATTGCTTCATGCTCCCATATAATATTTTACCCAACGCTTGTACAAGCTGTGTACGCTAATGTTTTACCTATCTAGCTTTCGCTCGTAAAGGAATATTTCAATGTTAAGTTAGTGTTTCGATTGTCTATTGTGTCCCCTGTCCCATGGTTATACCCCTTTGGTGAAACATGTGTATGTACTTTATATGTTAGTTTCCCTGGTTGTTTGCGTGTTTGTATCTCTAAATAAAGTGTAATTAAACTACAAACATGTGTGTATGTTCATAATTTACGTGTATGTTCGTTTTCAAGTGCCATAATATGGGTTAATGCAGTCAAAAATGAGTGCGTAACGCTAATTCGTGACTACACGTCCGTTTTATGAAACTTAAAATATATTCCCCTAAGAACTAATGTAACTGTTGCTAAAACACGGATTACATCACAACACACTGGACACAACCCACTTCAACACTGGAACATTACATCGACACAGACAAATTACTAAGTCGCGTTGTGCGGTAAATAAAAGAATCCGCTGATTGTCTCACTCTCGTTTTGTATTTCATTTTCTCCTCCCTTTCATACATCTGTCACACTCCTTTTGTTTTTCACTCACTTTTAAAAAGAAATCGTTAAAATATTATGGTGACACAGAAATAAATACAAGTTTGGCTCAGTTTGATAAGCTATTGAGCCCAATGACTGTGCTATCTTGTCGCACTAGTCATTTATGTACACAGCATTTACATGATTGAAAGGATTTGTAGTTAGCAATCCTGAAGTATTGACATCTCTAATTACCTATTCTACATTGGTGTACAGTACTAAACAACTCTAAGGGACGTAACCTAATTAAACCAATGAAATGTGGTGAAATGAGTTAGTTACCTTTTTGGATGTTTCTAAATTGACTACTGTGAATTTAAATGATGGGGGGGGGGGGGAACCCCCACAAAATAGGGGTAATGGTTTATTTAACTACCGGATATTAAATGTATTTAACTTAAGATAACTAAATGAAGTAAATGTAGGTGATGATTTATTTACTAGTTGGAAATGGAAATGTGTTTAAATTCCTATCACTAAATGATGTGTTTTATAACTCAAGATTAAGATGAAATGAACTGATTTAACTATCCCTTTTAGCCTTTTGTCCTAGCTCTAACTTACTGTAATTAAGCTTTGCAATGTTCATGTTATGATTAGATGGGGTAAGTTCGTGATTCATACTATATTAAGCTATTCTATGCTATTAAATGAATCTATCTTAATCTATACTAAATATAACTAATCTATACTATTATCTGCAACTGCAATAAAAGCAATTTATAATACATATCACAATACCTCACAATATATACAATAATTATATTAACTACCTCAAGTATGTGATTGGCGTACTGTCTTCAAGTAAATCTCGTTGACACACTTTGAGATTAAATACGCACTCATCCTGGGTAATACTATTAAATACACAGTCCTATTCGCACTTTTACACTTGCACAATCCGATGATGGCGTAGACATCTTCATTCGTGTCTGTCGTCTAACATCGTTCTGACACAGTTCTCACATCGCTTACACAAGGTGATTCATCACTATTAGAGCACTACTACTAGAATGCTGTTCATGAACACCTTGGACACAAGTTAATTAACGTGTCTTTAGCTCTGTTATCGTAGACTAGGTTCTGTGTGAAACGTCAGGTATCTCTACACCAGATGGTCTACTAAGAGTGTCTGCTAGAATATTAAGTTTTCCTTTAATATGTTCAATAGTGAACGAATAGTTCTGCAGTATCAATGACCATCTATAGACCCTGTTATTGCGATGGACACCTGACTGCATGACTGTGATCGGAGAGTTGTCGGTTTGGATCACGAAATGAGTACCCGCTAAGAAACGGTGAAGTTTCCCTATGCAATACACCACGCTAAGGGCTTCCAACTCTGAGATGGAATACTTGGTTTCAGCAGGTGTGATCTTGCTGCTTACATAGCAAATGGGGTGAAAAATGTCATCGTAGAACTGGCCCAGCACTCCCGCGATGGAAATGGTGCTCGTGTCTGTCCTAAGATAATAAGTGAGGCCTGGGTTAGGCAAGCGTAAGATTGGTACATCGCTAAACATGATTTTAAGTTTTGACAATGCGTTAATTAATAATGCATCTTTTACATCCAATTTTACAGACGCTTTTAATACATTGGAAAACACACTGGTGATCTCAGCTAAATTTCTATTGTCAGATTTAAGTTGGCCTTTCGAGATGACATGGCCAAGAAATTCAATTTCCTCTAGGCCCAGTTCAACTTTGGCTGGTTTCACTGTAAGACCGAAAAGTCGCAATCTATCGAAGACATGTCTCAGTTTCTGTAGGTGTGTCGTCCAGTCCTCTGTATGGACACATATATCATCAATATAGGTCACTGTATTCGTCACTCCATGGAGCAAATCTCTAGTTAAACGAACAAAAATGGCAGGAGCGTTTCGAAGTCCGAAAGGAAGAAATCGCCACTCGTACAGACCTAATGGTGTTGAGAATGCAGTGAGAGGAATGGACTGACTCTGCATCGGGACTTGCCAATATCAATCGTTAGGTCAAGTTTGGAGAAGATTTTTGAGGTAGACATGTCCAGAATAAGGTCTTCGCAGGAAGGTATTGGTTCTGCGTCGACCTTCGTGACACTATTTAGTTTTCTATAGTCTACGCAGAGGCGAATTGTGGAGTCCTTTTTCTTTACCAGGACAATTGGAAAAGAGTATTCAGATTTAGATTTTTGAATGATTCCACTAGACTCTAAACTTAGAACTTCGTTATTAAGATTTTCCCTATAGCTAAGTGGAATGGAGTAAGGTCTGCATTTGATAGGTGTGGTATCCGAAAGAAGGATGGAGTGCTCGATTCTGTCCGTCCTACGTGGAATGTCGGAAAATATGTCTTGGTACTCCGTTACTATTTCTATTGTCTGTCGTCTCTGTTCGTCCGTTAGTTTCGGTTCTATCCGTCTGCTATCTATCGTAGCTGTCTTGTCTAATGTCGGAACGGGTAGTTCCATGTCATCGTCGTCTACCTGATTCAGTACAGTGGTGGTACTAAGTGCGTTTTCTGTTTGCTCATTAAGTGTGTGCATATTGTCGTCGTCTGTCTTACTAATTAGTGTAGTTGCGTTATGTATGTCTGTCGTCTGATCACCTGGTGTGGATGCATTCTGTTCGTCTGTCATCAGTTCTTTTTGTCGTGAAAAGTAAGGCCTCAACATGTTGATATGAAATATCTTTAAGTGTCCGTTTATCGATATTTCATAATCGACATCTGAGATTTTGCGTACCACCTTGAATGGCCCTTGCCATGAAGTCAATAATAAATTACGTTTGTCTGGTAGTAAAAGCAGTACCTCTTGATCAGGTTCAAGGTTTATGGTCCTAGCACTCTTATTGGCGTACTGGCGGTAGATTTGACCTTTTCTCTCCAAAGATGCTTTGGCTATAACACACGATTGCATTATCTTATCGCGTCTTTCTGTTACCATCTCATAAGGTGTTCTTGGGGTTGGAATTTCCGATGTATTAGTCACTAGCTGATGGTAAATTGTAAGGGGTCCACGTGGGTTAGCCCCGTATACTAATTCAAAAGGCGAGAAACCCGTACTTGAATGGGGAATTTCTCGATAGGCGAACAGCACTGTTGGTAACAGTGTATCCCAATCAGATGGGTTTTCTGCTGTCACCTTAGCCAGCATATGTTTTAGGTCACCGTTAATTTTCTCCACAATTCCATTGCTGGCTGGATGGTAGGCTGTCGTAAAATGCTGTTTAATTCCTAACATTTTTGTAAGGGCTTGCGTTGCAGCCGATATCAATTGAGTTCCATGGTCGGATAGGATGGTACGAGGGAATCCGAATCGTGAGAACAGGTGCAAAAATACATTGGCCACATCTTTGGAGGTGATGTATTTTAAAGCTACCGCCTCAACCTATCTTGAACAAAGGTCTACTAGCGTTAGGATGAAGCGGTTTCCTTTGCTTGACACCTGATTCAGGGGTCCAACAATATCTACCGCAACACTCTCAAATGGTCTAGAAGCCAATGTTGAAGGTTGTACTACTGCTGTTGCATGCTTACCCTTTGGCACTAATTGTTGGCACACATTACAAGAACGGCAGAATAATTTTATGTCATTACAAAAACCAGGCCAATAAAAATAAGCTTGGATTCTTGCTCTGGTTTTGTCGTATGCAAGATGTCCAGCAAACGGTGAATCATGTGCAATCTTTAGCACAGTTTGGCGATGTTGTACAGGTAACACCGTCTGCTGAATTTCATGATTATTGGTTGTGTAATAACGAGTAAGGATTCCGTTATTAAGTTTAAAAAACCATGATGCATTTTTCGTAATCTTGGCTTTCTCCCCTAATACCTTCAGATAGGGGGAAATACTTAGATCAGCACGTTGCTGTTCTATGAATTTTTGTCAGGTGGTATCATTTGTCCCACTCGGTGTTAGTAATAATAATCTTTCTTCTTGTAGTGTGTCTTGGTGTTTGATGGTATCTGCCCTGGTAATCGCATTTGCTGTATTAATTTCTTCCCAGGCAGCTATTTCCTCGTTAGTGCAATGTTTTAATTGGGGTAAACATCCCAAAATCAAATCAGTACAAGGGTTATTTAAAATAGCACATGTAAAGGTACCAGAAAGGAACGGGGTGTTTATACGGGCTTTTGCCAGTTGGTAAATCTCAATATTGCCTGAAAAAATGCGGCATTTGACAGAGTCACCCGTATAATCCCTTGGGTTTACAAGTTCTTTTCTAAGACCGATTAGAGTGCTGCCACTATCGAGCAAACATTGGCATGGTTTCTCATTGACCATTGCATTGTGGAACACTAGATTGCCTCTGGAGGCAAGTGCTGCATTTGCACTCTCATTAGAGAATGGCACAGTATGTCCACATTCTAGTTTACCGTCTGCATGAAATTGGTGACATCGTTCACAACTATCAAAGTTTAAAATATCTGTAACTGCACACACATCTTCACACTGATTAAATGGTAACTCATTCTCGACTTCACATTCAGGTTCACTCCCACTGTCAGACGAGGTATCGATCAATACCACATTGCTAGCTCTCATTCTCTGACGTCCCAAGCATTTGGATGAATAGTGGCCATAACTTGAACCAACAAAAAACATTTGACCGCACGCCTGTATGCATTCCTCTTACTCTCCTGCTTTTTAATTATCATATCAAGATGTGCAGGATAGTTCGGGTTTTTGTCACACATCGAGTAAGGTTCGTGAAAAAGATGACAATACATACATTTAGGTAATTTCTGATCTTCGTTATCCCTCCTCTGAAACGGTTTCCTATTCAGAAACTTTTTGGGTTGGTCTTTAACAAATGATACAATTTCAGATTCTATTGTAGGTGTTTTAAACACGTCTCTGTTCGAGGAGAAATATGCGGCACCTTTCTTTTCGAGTTGTTCTAGTGTCTCAATGTCTGCTTGTTGCAGGAACTTAGTAAAGGGAGTTGGAACTGTAGATATGACTTTGTCCATTATGATTAAGTTTTTCAGTTTCTCAAAATCCTTCCCTATTTTAGCTGCGTTAAGCCACCGGTTGACTACACTCTGAACATTGGAAACATAATCAATAAAAGTTTCACTTGGTTTTGGTTTAAGATTTGAAAACTGGACTTGATATCCAGGGGCATCGAGTAAGAAGTGTTGCATGATTCTATCATGAATATATTGGTAGTTAATTCTTAACTCGGTTGGAATCGACTCAATTACTTTAAGGGGCTCGCCAGAGAGGTTCTTCATATAGATCATTGCCCACATATCTAAAGGAACATTTTGAAATCTAAGCTGAAACTCAATATTCTCCGTCCATGCGCTTATGGAATCGCCCTGGCAATAAGGTTTGATGATATTCTTATACTTATTAAACTTATTTTCCTCTTCCTGACTTTTTAATTTTGTGGAAGAGATCTGTATGTGTGACTCAATTTCCATTTCCTTCATCTTTAATTGTGTCTCTGATTCAACCTGAATTTGTTTCTCATTCACTCTAGCCATTTCTTCTATTTCTTTCTGCTTTAAATCTATTTCCTTTTGTTTTATTTCCATTTCTTTCTGTTTAGTGATTTCAGCTAACTCTACCATTTCTTTTTGATGTTGTCTTTCACGCGCTCGTTCGTCCCTTTCAGCATCTTTCGCTTGCTTAAACTTTTGTTCTGCATATTGTTCTAATTTCTCTCCTGTATACCCAAATTCCTTCCCTGCCTGGATACATTCACCCAAGGTCGACATGGTTTGAGGTTTCAGGTATACCTACACGTTTATTTCTAATTTATGCTTTTAAATTCTGCTTGTAGATCAAAACGTATGAAAATGTACAATATTATGCTGAAAAAGCAAGATGCAATATTAATTCAGCTCATCAAAACATATGAAAGTACTCATATGATTTACAGGAAGGGATCAGCTACTCGTGATGACACTCTTTTGTTTGGCACGCACACACGCTTTGTTCTGCGCTACACTTGTTGTTCCTGGTTTGTAGAGCAGTAACAATTAACAACTGGCAAATGTTACAGCAACCCAGATAGTTGAAAAATATGACACGAATACTAAATGCCCTGACAAACAGATGTGGTATGGTTGATGTGAATGATCGTGAACATTGTGATAGTATATGAATGAATGGTTCGTCAATGACTGGTCAATGTCCGTCTATGTCGTAATATCTTCTCCTTTCTTAAACTGACTACCTTTTAATCTATGATAGTGATGTGTAGACTATGATTTCCTATTTGCCTATCTGCTATAGTGCCATCGTGAATATCTCTACTGAATATATACAAAAAGAAAAACAAATGCTTCAAAATACCTACATAAATAATAATAACTTTGCAATAAATAAATATAATCGCTCTATAAATCTTCTGAGGCTGAAATCTTACAGCGAACACCGGTTGGAGCAATGTAAACAAACACACTTGATAGCGCTGATCTTCAGGCGACAGCTACACACATTGTCGTTCAAGCATTGTGCGACACCAGCGCAGTGCTATATTTAGCTCACAACAAATCGATATTGCTCAGCGGCATTCTTCGCAATGTATCATTGCGCCGTAATTCATTTCTCAATAGAATTATAATGCAAACAAAACAATAATACTTACAAATGAAATTAAATTAATATTCAGCAAACACAATTCACTTGTAATAGAATACATAATTGGCACTTATTCACGATAGACACTTTTTACGGCACTACTTTTAGCAATAGTCTACACTCGTCAATTTTCACTATAATAAATTAACTACTGTGAATATTCGGCAACCAAGCTGTGGGTGAGTTGGTTTTATTGTTTGGCTTGAACGATTGTTCAAGCCCCAACTTCTGACACCACTTTTGTCCTACCTTGTCAACAACCAAAGTGGACAAGCATTCGTGGACTCTTCTCTTGTACCACACGAAACTCGTAAGGCGTACAAGAGGATTTATCACAAGTTTTATTTCGGCTTGGCCTTTACAAATGCAGAGCCATCAATGATTCACAGGGTATATAAATACATGATAATGCACAGTATTCACTATCCTAAAGTCAGTCCTAAGCTCTAGCTATAGTTATATGTACACAAAGAAACCACAACGTCTATAACGATGTGCTAGCTCTCATGTCCAGTCCCCGTCTGACGAATCTCCGCCGGTGGCGGTGACGCCACGCGCGGATGGATCTCGTGGGTCAGTAGGCATTGCGTGCTGGAGTTCTCAGCACGCCTCAAGTGGTCTGTCCACTAGTAAACTCTATTAAGAGTTTACTTGTTTGCCTACACTTCTCGTGAAGGTGTGCTTACACCCTGACCAGAGTTACTCCACTCTTTGGTTGACACTTGCGTGTCCGAGTAGAGAACTGTCCACGGTTCTCGATCTCTCTATTCACCATTCTCTTCCCTACTCCCTGGGCAGGGCTAATCTTTCCCTTGCTATCCCCACTCCTCGGTAGGGGTGTTATCTTTATCCCTTCTTAGGCTTCTCCTTGACTTCCCCTTCCGCTGTGGTCTTCTTTACTTATACCCAAGTCTTTGACACCCCTGTAGCAGAAATCCACACCCCGTTCCCCTCTCCCTGGTCCCAGGTTAGGGCATTTAAAACGGTGTCATGTTCCATGTGAACAATTCTGTCGCAACGGTCACTTTCCCCATTGTCCCCCTCTCAGGAATCCACTATATATTAAGCTGGTATTCCGTCGAGGGATATTAATTAAAAGACAGATGTGAGGAAAGCGAGGAAGAAAGCCAGTGGTCGCCCCACCATGTGACACGAAGTTCGACTCCCGGTACGACCTTGAAACGACCTCTGCGGTTCGGCCGACCGGTGCAGTCGATTTGTCTAACTCGCCCGAGTTCATCGATATATTACTGGATATATCCGATGCGACTCTTTAATCTACTTCCGGTAGCACTTCGGGTAACGGTTCGGCCACGCCGGACATTCCGATGCTCGAGGTTATGAAGTCGGCCATGTGTGAACTCAAATTACAGGTCTAGTTTCCCTGACCCCAATTTTCCCGATCTACACTGGCTGTAAATAAGCCACACGCTGCTAACCTACGAAATATCTTTACGGTACAACGCTGGTAAACACGCGGTTGCCACAGGCTTAAATTACAGGCGTAACACAAGCCTACAAATGTTCACACCTGACCTACTTCCTCGCGACTGTCAGTACATGCGTCAGCGCAATTTCACAATTCGAATCCCCGACACCGCACTAAAACAAAAAGGTTGTACACGTACCTTCAACAAAACAGCACTACTGTGAAAAGGGGAGCTGTTGTCACTGCAACGGGACATGATGTCAGGGCTCTTCAAAACCCATCAAGACACTTGGCGTCCGCTCTCCATCACTTAGCACTGGGCCAAATTGTCGACTACCTTCCAGCAACCTGCGTTCCAAACTGAACTCTTTGTCCGGGACGATCGACTGCGGCTACGTCAGACATGCGCAGTCCATAGTGTCTGACCACCGGTTCTGCCACCCAAGTTCTGGAATCTTCTTCAAGGGTAAGCAACGGCTCTGGTCGGGTTGTGTCAATTTACTTGTTCTTTCCCTTTGACCAGTAAATTTTCACCCGAATGCCCGATGTCTCAGCGGACATTTCACCTGGCAGAAAAATCCCGAGGCGGACCGACTGAGTTTCGTGACAGTGCACATTGGTCAATGGGTGAGTGTATGTTTTTTATGATTACATATGGAATATTCAAAAATCTTGTGAGATTACATTACCCCCCACACACACACGCGTGCGTGCGTGTCTGTGTGTGTGCTTTTCTTTTCTTTTTTTCCTCAAAATTTTGAAAAATTAAATTCAGGGAAATAATCAACAGAGACCCTCCTTCGAATAACTACACCACACATGCGTAAAAGAGAAATGTCCTGGATAGCGATTGCAATGAAGACAATCACAAATGTGATACGGGTTAAAGATGTGCCTAAGAAGATGGATGGTTTCATACTTGCGACGACAATGCAACACATCCTCTAGTCTGTATAACTCTTGACACAGAATGGGGGACAAGGTGCAATGGGAGAGCAGAATTGAAAATAAGGCAACTGGTAGAGGATGTCGCTGGGGAGTATGATTTAATCGTATATAGTAACGGTTAAGTGCAGTGAGGTGAGAGATCGGAATGGGGCTTCATAGCCAGATGAAAGAGGCAAAGTCAACGCAGAGCAGAGTGTTGCACATTCAAATACGACTACCAGAATGAGAGTGGAAGCTGAGGTTACAACTGCGGTTCTGAAATAGCTTTCTGAGACTACATTCAATAAGGTAGTCATCCTAACTAACTGTTAATCAAAGCTCCGGTTCATTTAGTTTGGATATTTCTAGGATGATTGTTTGACACAGTCATCACGCCTACAACCTCTGAAGTGGCTCTACTTTACAAGATATGTCGGTGTCCGTGGAAATCAAAGGGCCGATTAGCTGACCTCCTCTCAGTGGCGTCACTGGGGTTGGTGTCACCCAGTGCGGTAAACTCTTGGTGTCACCCCTCTAGACTTTCACCATGGTCTTCTTCCGAGTGTTCCTGTACCATATATAATCGCATATAGTAATGTTTGTAAAATAAGTCAAAAAGTTAATAAGGACATAAGAAAGAAAACAAATTGAACAATATAACTTCAATACTTATGGTAAAACATAAATAAAGAACTTCGACAAACTCGGACAAAGTTAAATTTTTGTTATTTAACATTAAAATTTCTAAAATTTACAATGAACGGTTATGAAACCCGACTAGACAGAGCTATGTCTGCTTTGTCAAATTTGCAATTTTTTTATTTTGGTGTCACCCCTTGATGGTGTCACCCGGTGCGGCCCGCACCCCCCCCCCCCTAGTGACGCCCCTGCCTCCTCTATGGCACCTCCAGGCGGAACATTGGAGTTTAGACAGTGAATTGTGATACTGACTAAAAGTGATTGCTGTTGCGCGAGCACACATATAAAAGACTAGATGTCACTACGGCTGATGGATTCAGGGATCCAATTTGTCACTGGCAGGAAGTATCCGGCTATAGGATCGAGCACAGACGTGCATAACTGGCAACTGTAAATATAAGTATTTATACTCTTCGACATCGTCTGGACAGTCAGGAGCACGTATGGGCAGGTCCTAAGTGTTGTGACGTCGGTGTTACATGACAATGTTTGACTTATTTGAAGACAATATAAGCAATTCTTGTCTGCCAGTCTGTATGAGATAGGGGAAGAGAGAGAGAGAGAGAGAGAGAGAGAGAGAGAGAGAGAGAGAGAGAGAGAGAGAGAGAGAGAGAGAGAGAGAGAGAGCACTCTAGAGGTGCACAGTTAGAGTCCTAGACATGCTTCATCGCAATTGGGACCATAGATCACCATTACGTCAGCCATTACACAAAGCATGCTACGTAATATAGATAGATACTAGTATGTTCCACGCGAAGTGGCTTGCATAGGTCGAAATGCGAAGGTCATGAGCATATAGATTTTCTGCCCAGGGCCCGCTGGTGTGCGTTGAAATGAACAATAGAATGGCTGCTGTCGCTACCATTATTAGATTAGGCGATCTAGATTATGACAAGAATTCCCCACCGGTTGAGAACCACTGGTATAGATGAATCGGTACTCGATGAGTGATGTGGACGTTATCTCCCCGGCTACATTTACTTCCCAGTACATTCCCTTGTCCCCATCATCACTCCACTCGACGCGCTATCGAGAACAAATCGCCTAATCTGAAGCCTGCCATGTGGGAGAAAATGGCACGTGGCAAGACTATCAAGAAGATGCAAGAAGAAAACTTGCCTGCAAGCAGCAGCAAACGCCAGAACCTGAAACAACCTCAAAAGAAGATACCACTTCTACACCAGTTGAAGCCGCTCCCGTCGCTAAGCCGACGCCAGAAATAACAACTACAACTGAAGCCAGCAACAGCGGAGAAGCCCGCAACACTAAAGAAAAGCAGCCAGGCAGCTCACCAAAGACCTCCACATCGGAGGAAACAACAACTGAGAACTTCACCGGCAAAATACTGCTAAAACAGACAAGCGTTGGAGAAGTCAAACTGTCGGCGCTATCAACAGACAAGATACTCAGTCTGTTGGAAAATGAGCTGGGAAGAAACAGCATTTGCCAGCTGCGCAAGACACCTGATGGAGTAGTGGTCTCCATCAACAAAAACCCAAAGACCACAGCACTAATGCAGATGATTTCATAAGAAGAGACAGCCGTCATCAAGCTTCACCAAGGCATACTATTGGAAGCCACGCAACACCGCACAAGTAAACGATGGGTCATTAAACGAGTCTTCTTCTTCTTCTGCGTTCATCCGGAGTTTCTTTTTTTCGGACGTGACTGCGTTGTGCCTGTTTACAGCAGAGCTGCGTTCTTGCGCCGTTAGGCCGACACATCCGACTTCTGCTGGCATTTGTTGACCGGGTTAACCTTCCCGGATTAATCGAGTCAAGACCCATCTCACCAACGACCAGATCAGGGAGATGTTGACGAGGGAGAACAAGAAACTCAAGATCACCAGTGCTGAGAGGATAATCGGCAAGAATAACATATCCCCCCCCCCCCTCGAATCGCCATCGTAACATCGGAGGACAGAGTGATCCCTCCAGTCATTAGATGGGACAAAAAAGATCAAATTCCAGAGCACTACATACCGAGAGTGCTGCAGTGCTCAAAGTGTCAGCTGCCTCGGCAACCATGGCGCCAGGTACCTCGGCTGCCCCTGCCACCAAGACAGCAAGGAAGTCATGAAGATCGCCATCAAATCCAGCCTATCATATAAAGAGGCTAGGAGGCAGTACGAGGCGACCAATCGACTTACAAAAAGTGACAAAGTGCAACTGGGAGGCCAACTGAAAGACCTGAGATCACAGTTCAAAAGCATGGAGGAAGAAAAAGACAAGACACAAGAAACACAGATAACGGCCGTTCAGCGCATCCTGGACGAACTGAAGCAAGTTCAGCAGAAGATTGAGCAGGATGTCACTCGAATGGCTGCTATAAAGGCTGAGACACACGAAACTCTATCAAAAATTCAAGAAGAGAGACAAAAGAGAGGAGAAACTCTTAAACTTAAACAGATCCAAGAAGAAAGAGAACAAATTGAACTGCTCAAATCACAGAACGAAACTTCCGAACCAGAAAATGCAAAAACCTAGACAGAAGATAAATATACAGAAGAACTAGAACTGGGTGAAAATGGCTACACAGACCAAGAACAAGTGGCAAGGGCGGTCATGAGTCGGTTCCGCTCTCCACCAAGGTCGAACTACCCAGACGACACACGAAATCCAAGAAGAACGAGAAGATTCGAAGGCAACCAAAGACGAGGAAATAGGTGGAACAACAGGAGAGACGACTACCGGTAACCATCCCTGAAGGAAACAGCACCATATGACGGGGTGGGTACAGTACACACTTACTCCAGGCCTTAACAAGTGTCCAGACATGTAAAACCATAAGGATGAAACGAACACAATTGCAGCAACTCAACTTTTTCAAGGAAGCAGATATGCGCATTGATATTTTCGAAAGAAGGAGTAGTAGATACACCATAAAGGCCCCAAATACAACCAAATCGATATATTCGAAGGCTGAACGATGCCATTCGTCTCAGTTGAACTGGAACTGGAAATTCCCTTGTATCCATTTTAGGCTAGGTAGCCCACATGCTGGTCTCCCTGGACATAGACTTTAACGTCTTTCTCCGTAATCCCGTATATTCTCGTGAGTAACGTAACCTGTGCGAGAATCGGTAGCGGCTCTCGCTTCGTTGGTAACTTATGGGGTATGTGAGCCGGTCGCTCACAAAGCAATGGCAAACTACTGAGCTTAATCTCGCCTAGTACATCAACAGCAGCTGAAAAAATGCTGATGTTGACTGCAACGTTCTGTAAGGGACATGCCCACAGGCCAGGTCATTTTTTTTTTTAAACTGCCTTGATGGGAATTCGAATATATGACCAAGTCGACAGGCAAGCATGCTAACCACTGCGCTATCGTGGCTCCCTGTTACATTATTATTATAAATTATAATAAAATTAATGACATTGCTATTTAATGAATTATTTATTACTGTACTGAAATGTACTGCAACCTCGGCCTGAAACAGAATGAGTTAAAATTCCATATAATTATGAAAACTGTTAAGCCTAGACGAATTCAGAAACAAATGTTGCAAGTTGCAATGAACACCAACATGATGAAATCGCTTACATAAGCTAACATAAGATTATTACATTTGAAGTCAGTCTCAAGTTTGCGGTGTGGCCATCAGGCCGGGGATTCCGTCGTTAACGTCTGCTACAGGCTATACACATAACGGTCGTGCCAGTAACCAGCTATTTTGGAATTTGGGCAAGAAGCTCAGTGCTAGCCTTCTAACATTCGTCTTTTTTAGTGTGGAAGTCGCTGGTCAATCAGCTTGCCATAAGTCGAAATTATGGTTTACGGTTTTCGGGAATTAATATTTAAAAGTAATTATCTCTTTTTAGGAAGATAGTGTTGGTGGTTTTACTTGACGGCTGTGCTGTTGCAGTGAGTGTTGCATCAATTTTCCAGCTTCGGCTTGAGAAATTGAATTGACGACGAGGTAGGTTTGTTCGTAAACAAAACAAAACAGAGGAGCCAGTAAATATAGGTAGCCTCATACTCATTACATATACTGCTGTACGAATGTTAAATCTTAGGACGTTACATATTCTATATCACAGCAAGCATAATTAAATTGGGTTCCCAGTCCAGTAGCAGTTCTCAGTTCCATTTCTGTGATTTCTCCCCTCATTTCCTTCTCTGACGTTTGCGGTACTTATTTTATTTTTTTAATTATTTGTTAATTTTGCGAGGCTCGGTCAACCCAGAAACTGCAATAATGATTAGATTATTTATTATAATGGGAATATTATTAATCCTGCTAATGCTGATAATTGAACCCGTACTAACTACAACAAGTACAAAAACTAACCAATAAAAAAATGGCACTGTGGCTGCTTTAGTTTATTTTTTATTCAAATATTGAAATATTATTACTAAATAACTTACAGCTCTGATGTTAGAATTGCAAACTACTTGTAAATATTTTGATAGTTTTTATAATGTTTCTCTTATAATATAATATATATATTATATATATATAATATAAATATAAGTTATATTTACAAAAATTAAATAATTTGTTTTGGTCACTTGAAATGTCACGAAAGTTTGGAGAGAACAATAATGGAGGGGTATATCCCCGGGAAGAGAAGAAGAGGAAGGCCAAAGAGAAGATCGGTGCAGGATGTGGCGGATGATCTCCAGATGGGTGTATCGGATGCGGGACATCTTGCTTATGATCGAGAGGTTTTCCGGAAGGTTGTTATGGGATCGAGGTTTTACAAAGGATATGCTACTGAATGAATGAATGGATGGATGGAGCTGACAACATGAAATCCATCAGTAGCACACACGTCTCTATATCAGTGATTTTGGTTGTATATTTGAACAATATGAAGCTAGAAACAGTCACTGCATTTCTGTGTTGATGATTTTGTCTTCATTGTGCAGGTGTTTGAACACATACCATCAAGATGTTCAGGTCTTCCTATGCTGATTTCCGTGCATGTGTGAGGTCAGTGTCTTTGGTGGCAGACATACTATCAAGACCGGCTCGTCTGTGCCAAGGTTTGTGTGCACAGTAGTTCACTTGAAAGCTTATAATTCATGGAGCATGTATAATGTATGTATATGGGAGTCCCCGTGGCCAAGTGGTTTAGCCGCCTACCTCGCACTCCGAAGGTTGTGGGTTTGATTCCAGTTTCCGTCATTTAGTTTACAAGTGCAGTTTTCTTTGAGACTCCTGGGTGTCATCACTGGAGCTATGGAGTTTATTCTTTGTGTGACGCTTCTGGTAGGCCACATTATGGAAAGATACTGAGCCATATGGGATAAAACCTGGTGCAATGAAGCAATCATCTTGTCTTTTAAATTTCCTTCTTAATGTATGCATTCATATGAAGGAAAAGGTGGCAAATCTAATGGCTTGGCTTTAAATCATAATTACTACAGGTACTACCAAGGAGAAGATTAGTATGTCATGCTCAGGAGAAGGTACCAAGGAAAATGTTTTGGCTGTATATAAAAATTACTACCAAACAGTACTCTACGGAAAATAGCATAATTTAAATACAACCCAATGCAGAAGCTGAATAGTGAAAAACTATTATTTTCTGTTGCCTTCTTTGTAGTATCTTCTATTATTTGCTGTAAAATGTAAGGTTATAGCCAGTTATAGTGTTATAAGTTTGTTTTATATTTATTTCACTGTGTGATTGTTGTTGGTTCAATATAAGATAAAGCATAATTTTAGTTAAACTTTTCAGTTCACTTAGCAAAAGAAGAAGATGTATACCATGGAACACATTTTTAAAGAAAGCATGTACATGTGTATCAATGCAATCAAATATGGATTAAAGAGAGTAGCACTGGACAGATAATCATGTAATAGAATCTTCTTCTTTTGTATGCTGAAATTTGTTTACATCTGCAATACAGATTTTGTATGAATTTAACTGTCTTTTTTTAGTTCACTCAGTGTTCCATAGAGTTTATCTTCCACTGTTGTTTCTCAAGGCTAGAAAGTGTGCTTATATATGTCATATTTTGAGCGAGGCTTGGAGTATGTGATCTGCTGTCTGCGGCCCCAATCCACGTGTGCACATGGCTGATTCCTTAATGTTGAATTTTGTATACATGTGGTTGTGTAATCTATTGTGTTCTGTTCTGAGACGCAGAATATTGATTTGTTCATGGAATAGAATGATAAGGAAGCTTCACAGACAGCCCAGAAACTTAAATACTTGATAATCATCATGATAAGCCTACACTGAATCTGTAGTTATCACTTTGTGCAAAGAGTTGTGTGAAATAAAAAACACTTTTCATTCAAAGCAAACTTAATTTCTTCGTCATCTTTTGTCCATTCTACCCCGTTGGTCATTGGCCCTCAACCAACTCATGCCAAGACATATGTGATTTCTTTATGGTTGGTTGAATTTTGCAGCTGAATTTTTCTCTAGAGTGAGGTAACCTGCCCCAGGCCTCACCCTTCTCAGTTGCCTCTTAAGACATGCAACATAGAAAGGTTCAAACGTGTCCTGAAGCAGGACATGGGTCTGTGATGTGATAGGACCATCACAATGTGTAGTCCTGACAGCATGGAGGAATAGGTGGTGGATCTTTCCCTCACTTAGCAAGATAACAAACACAGGCGTTGAACCCTTGCCCAACCACGCTCTTTACTTCAGCATAGCTACCTATCATTTACACTTACACGCCCGCTTATAGGTAGCTTACTGTGTTAATATTGTTTGCTTTCCCCGGCAAACATGGAACACATGGACGACACATAATTCATGTCACAATTAAGAGTTAATTAATATGAAAGTAAATGTTTTATGCCACTGATGGTAAATAAATAAAAACTCAATTACGTGAATTTTGTTTCAGCATGTCAGCGACGCTTTATATCTGTCAAAAACAGACCCAGCTTACATATTTTGAATCTGAACAATTCAAAAGTAGTAGACCCCTTGTTGCCAAACAGTACAGCATTTCTCTGGCACATATGGGACAATCAAAGTGTCCAGTGGTATCAGTGTGTGAGCAGGCGCTGCTTTTCCGCTACCTTGAACAAGACTAGTAGCAAAAATGCTACCCCTGCCAGTGAAAGTATACCTGAGACGTCAGTCGCAGATGGAGCTGAGCTGTCAGGTAACCAACGGCAGGAGCTGTCATCAGAAACAACTTCTGTTAGTTCAGCAGCAAGCAGTGGAGCAGATGCTGATGCCGCTGAGAAAAAGAAAAATAAAGTACTTAGAGGTAACTATGAGACTTTTCACAGTTAGACTCTTGCTGTAGTCAATGGCAATAAGAAATAATATGCTCTGTCAGTCTTTTATGTCAGGGTTCCTTAGCTCTTAAATAGCCTGAGGGTTTTCCCATTGCTGATGAAGTATTTCTCTGTAAGTTTCCAAAGCTGTTAAAGCTTTACGGTCAACAATTTACAAGTTCACATTTTAAACAAATTGTTATTGTTATACTTTTTTCTCATCATTATGTGTCATGCTGATAAGCATGGCCAGTCATGGTTCACCACTTCACACATCACCAGAAATTGCATTTTTATTGAGTGTTTAAAATTCATAACTAGGATAAAATTAAACAAAATGTGGGATAAAGATTACAGGCCATAAACACTGGCTTCCAGTCAAAATTGGTTGAAAATACCGCCAATATTGTCAATTTTTGAATATAGCTTTCGAGTGACATATGTTGAATTCATGATAAGATTGGGTTATCCGATGAGTGTGCTGCCATATTCGGATGACAGATACATATCAGTTAAGTAACTTTTGCACATTTTTCATGTAGTTGTATCCGCGTCTGTTTCTTGTTTGTGTGCTGACAAAGGCTTTAACCACAACATCCATTCTGTCTCCTGTTGTTGTGTTCTTGTAAAGCTGACCAATTTGTTTCTCGTTTTTGTTGATTACTCATTGAATTATAGATAATACAGGTTGCTAATGAATGGTATTTTTTCTGCGTACAGTCACCCCAAGAATGCGAAAACCCAACCCTATAGACTACAGTTACACAGGAAATATTTACATCCTACCTGAGCGAGCTCTGACAGAATATCTTCTTCAACCCAGGTAATGGTCCAGTGACTTATTTTTGTGTGCTTTTAATTATGTTAGTAGTTTAGGGGAATGGCTTGTTGTGACTTTGTCAGCTTGAACATCATGGGTAAGGTTTATGATCATTATAAATCAGTGATTCTCAGACTATTTCAGGCTCCCACTCCCTTGCTTCATAAGCCACATTGCTAGCTTCCCTCTCACATACTGACAGGCAAATATGTGCCTATTTCTTGGTATTTAAGTCTGCTGCAAATTCAAAACCCCACCGACCCTCCTCAATGTGCCTGTCCACAGGCTCTAGAAAAGCACTACCACACACTTTGGAAACTACTGTGGTAAGTGACTTACGCAAAATAGGTGAATGATTTGCCTCTTTGATAGACAGTCTAGGAGAAGGCAGTAAGAATTTGTACTGGTAGCAAGAAACTATAACAGGATATAGGAAAGGTGTATGTATGATACTTAATATCCATACAGCAATGTTTAGTACTATTAACTACTCCTTTATCATGTATGTTTCTTGTAATTTCATGTTCCTCAACATCAGGATTCATTCTAAAATCTGATTTGTATTACTTTTCAATTTATTTACTATGCAGTATTTATTCATGTCCTTAATGATTCAGTGAGTATGATCCAAAAGGTTGACACTGGTTCTGTATGTAGACAGTAGATTGAATTGCTGTGGAGGTCTGTGGTTTGTAGAGTCATCTTCATTTTCATTCCGTGGCATGCGGATGTTGAGGAAAATTAATGAGCTGATAAACTTGCTAGCTCTGCATCCCATGCAGCTGGCCAGCCCATGGATTGTTTTGTTTTTTTTCGCGTTTCCATCCTGTTTCAGGATATTGCAGTCAACATCAGCCTCTTTCAGCTGTATGTTGATTCTTAGGCTAGATTACGCTCATCAGCACGCCACGACTTTCTGAGCGACCGGCTCCATACTCTCATAAGACATTGGCGCGACTTGAACTGCTTCCAATTCTCATGCGCTCACGTCAACCACGCGAGTATTCGGGATTACGGAGAAAGCTGCTAACCCCTCGACCAGGGAGACCAGCCCATGGATTGTGCTGATATTAATATTTATGCCCTTAGAGAGATGTCGAGAGCGGAGACAGAACTGGCATGGTGCCAGACACAAGAGGCACATCAAAAGAATTAGGGGCTTTGTCAACCAACACCAAACTGGCACTATTAGCTGCTGGACTCAGATACATATGTTGGGGGTAGGATCTGAGCACCTATAAACATGTCCAGAGTTAAAGAATGGTACCCCAACAGATAACTAACTCTCACAAGAATATTTCCTGAGTAATCAAATATATATTCAATTCTAACTCTCTGGGTGTTGGGTTGGAATCTGTTGCCAGTTAAATATCTAAATGTGGAGGAAATACTGCCAACTGCAGTGTAATCTCAGTCAGTCTGAACATGCTGTCCTGAATCATGACTTAGTTACATTTTAATATCCCTCTTCATATATGTGAAATTCCATTTATGACAGTGGCATAGATCATCAACGCTTTTTTGTTCCATGCAGATATTAATGGGCCATGTGGTCTTTTTTATGTTTTGTTTTGTTTTAACCTGATACAGATAGAAGGAGTCTCAGATAGGGAGTCTCTGTGGCGAAGTGGTCAAGCCGTTTAACTCGAGCTCTGAAGGTTGTGGGTTCGGTTCCGGGCCGCGCCCTTCGGTTCACGAATTAAATTTTTTGGAGACTCCTGTGGGTCATCGCTAGAGCTACTGAGTTCGTGCTTTGTGCGACGCTTTCCGCGCTGTGGAAAGAGACCGAGCCATATGGGATAAAACCCGGTGCAATGAAGTTGACCCTGTCAACTTTTAAGCGACTTTTTTTTTTTAAGCGACAGATAGAAGTTTCATCAAAACACTGTAGACATTAATTTGTTGTTTTATTGCATTATGACTTGTAACAGTACAACGAGGTAATGAAGACGATGGCATCAGAGATCACACAACTCCCGCAGTCTCTGTAGATAGCATTTATTGTAGTGACTTCACTATTATAGGCTCGGGATAACAATCCACCTTGAATACATTGTAGATAAATAACAGAGGTCTAGCCCAAGTAACATTCTAGTTGACGACTTCTACCCGGCCTCTCCCTAGGACTGCTCGATGGTAACTAATATATTCGCTGCCCCTACGTCAGCGCGTGAGCGTCCCTAGTTACATTTCAGTGGGGTGCTCACGCGTGCATTGAATGCTAAACCCTTTCTCCTTGCACGCCCATCTGAACCCCTTAACAGAGACACTCTGTTATAGACTTTAAGGACCTAATTAATGTTTCTGTCCTCCCCACCATGCACATATACACATTGGCAGTTCTGAAATATGAAACAGTCATAGTTAGTACATTTATCACTGAAAAATAAGCGGATGATTAGACCAGACAGATCGAAGTATATATATGTAAACATTTTTTGCTGCTTTTATTCATATATATTGTAAAGGTACTGCTATTGATACTGCTATTGGGGTGTGAAGTGGCAGGCATTCACATATTTTAGGCCATGGTATATTAGGTGGGATTACCAGTCCCCTTTCTTGCTGTCTTTCCTTCCCTGAAAATTATAGAAATTATCAGTGGGCCCATTTTATAAGGTTAGGTTGATACCACACCACGGAAGTAATCCTGCCACAACTAGGGATTGAACTTCTATGCCAGTGGTTCTCAACTGGTGGGGAATTCCCCCCCCCCCCCCCCCCGAGGAGGGGGGGATTTTAGGGTTTCCAGAGGGGGGGGGGAGGGAATTAAGATTATTTCAAGATCGCGTTAATACAAGAACTAATTACTTGATATTGTTTTTTTTCCTCTATATTTTACGGTTCTGTACTTCTCGCCTGTCTGAAATCCATTTTATAACGTATGTAACCCATAAATCACGTTTTATGTAGACGTCTAGACTTGTTCTGGTATGTATTGTTAAATTTAGCTTCCAGTTTTACGTATACTGTGTGTGTGTGTGTGTGTGGGGGGGGGGGGGGATTTACAGGGAGGAAATAGGAAAGAGGGGAATGACATTCTGAAAATATGGTGAAGGGGTGCATGGGCCAAAAAAGGTTGAGAACCACTGTTCTATACCACTGCCTTGGTAAGCAAGCTCACTGGCCACTGTGGTCCCAGCATGTATGTATGTGTGGGTGAGTGGGTGGGTGGGTAGGTAGGTAGGAGTGTAGGTAGGTACATACTACATAAGGCATGCATGTATACATGAACACACACACATGTGCAAGAGAGATGGAGGGAGAGAGAGTAAAAACAGGTGAGTTTTGTACCACTTGCAACTATGCTCTTGTGTAATTTTTCAGTGATCTTGAAGAACTTCCCAAATACACAAGACGCAGTCCTTATGCTGAAGGAACCCGCATCACTCTCTATCTCAGAACAGATGTTGAGGAAGTGTAAGCAAAAATATGTGCATTTCTTTGTTTATTATGTTATTTGTATATATATTTATATTAGTAAATCATCAGTTGGTATAATTATTTCTTTTGATTTGATTGCATTTTATAATATACTGTATACTGCATTTTTTCTGTTGGGAATAATCTGTCCTGCACATGCATTGATAATGCACATTGGGAGCAAGTCGCCGCTGAACGTGTTGCGTGGAGAGCAACTATCAGAAATGGAATAAAGACAAAGGAGAAAATTATTGCAGATAAAGCACACACAGAGCGTGAGAGACGTAAATTGTTTATGAGTAGCAATCAAGAAAGCATGAATCTAATTGTTTATGAGTAGCAATCAAGAAAGCATGGACCGTGTCATCACAAATCCTGCCAGCCGTGAGGTCCTTAGTCATCCACATCATCATCATATGCCTTGCCAGCGGATGTAAGCATTCATGTCTCTTCACAGGTTACATTCCTGATGATATCCCACCATGCCACCATCTCAGTCCTTTGTGCCATTTATTTTGTGCAAGCAGAAGAAACCACTCCTAACTGATCATGAGTAGCAACTGAGTAAACATGAACCATGTCATAACAACTTCTGCAGCAGTAAGGTCCTTGATGCAGTTTATTTTCTGCAAGCAGAAGAAAACAATTGTCTGAAAAAAAGCTAATGGAACCAAAACTTTATACATAACTATAAGAAAGAGGCAAAAAATGTTTACTTATATAGTGAAAAGAGAGGCATTGGAGAACATTGAAATGTCTGGAGAGATGAGCAATAGTTGAGGCAGACCAAGAGAAATGATGCTTGATAGTAAGATTGTTACATTAGGAAATGTTGGCAGTAGAATTGGTCCAGAACATCTCGTAGCAAGATCTGTAGAGAGAAATGAGCACCTATGCTATTTGACAGGGCACATTATGATAATAATGCAGAAGACACAATGTAATTGAGATTTATCGTTGTTTGTGCCATGTGTACAAATTATAACATAATGATTGACAGTTCTGGGAATCATTGGTGCTGCACATGAGTGTTCTGATGTGCAAGATGAGGGCAACCAATCACACTCAACCGTGACTAATTAACCCATTCCATGGGTCGGCTAAGTCATGGGTAAAAAGCGCTGTCTCAGAATTTAGATCTTTCTGTTAAATATTTAGGGCTAATACTGATATTCTACAAGATCTGATCTTTGATTAAAATTGGCTAATAAACAGTATGCCGGTCTCCCTGGCTAAGGAGTTAACGTCTTTCTCCGTAATCCCGTATATCCACGTAGGGTAACGCAGCTGCGCGAGATTCGGTAGCAGATCGCGCCGTATTGCTTACTTAGTGGGGTATGTGAGCTGGCAGCTCAGAAAGCACTGGCAAACTACTGTGCGTAATCTTGCCAAGAAATCAACAACAGCAGTAAAATGTTGGTGTTGACAGCGATGTCCTGTAACATAGGATATGCGGGGGGAAAAATAAACAGTATAATGTCTCAGAAACTAAATTAATTTGGCCACATCAAACATCACAGTGGTTAAGAGATAAGCATGAGTTCAGTTTGTTTTGATCAGGAATGAAGGACAGTCAGAACTGGATGCACATTCTTTGTTCCCAGACAAACCCACAAAGTTCAAGCGAACATGTGTGTACTGAGCAATCGTGGCCACAGTGTTCTGAGACTACAAGTACATTTTTTGGATGGAATTTATGGGGCCAGAGACCACAATATTGTCCAAAGTTTATTGTTAAACAATGGAGAAACTTTGAAGGTTGATTGAGAACAATCCAGCTGTCTGGGTACCTTGGATGTGCCATTCCTTGATGAGAGATTGCAAATACTAGTGCCAAGGCATGATAAATACCTGAATGTGGGTCATGGTCAAGCAGATAAAATCATCATCATCATCATTAAGTGCTCTGCCAGCTGGCGTAGGCTTTCATGGCTCTCCACAGATCTCAGTCTTCGGTGTTCTTGATCAACTCTGCTGATGGTATTCCTCCATGCCACCATCTCAATCCATCCAGCATCATTTCTCTTGGTCTGCCTCTGCCTCTCTTCCCCTCGATCTTTCCAGTTGTCACGATGTTCTTTAATGCCTCTCTTCTCATCACATGACCGAAGAAAGCTGTTTGTCTCTTTCTTATTGTTGTATATAATGTTCTAGTTTCGTTAGCCTGTCTCAGGCAGTCGTCGTTAGTACTCTGGCAGTCCAAGGAATTCGCAACATTCGTCTCAGGAACCCATCTCTGTTGCTTCTAATTTCTTCCTAATTTGTTCATTTACATTCCACGATTCACTGCCATACAGCAAAACTGGTTCTACATAGCATTTCAGCACTCTCTTACTTTCAGTGACAGTGACTTATTGCATAAGATACTCTTCATTTTCTGAAATGCGGCTTTTGCTTGCCCTATTCTGCTCTTAATCTCTGTTGTACATCTTCCATCTGATATTATAAATGCCCCTAGGTTTTTAAAATTATCAGCTTGGTTAAGAATTTTCCCTTCTGTTTTATATTTTGGTGTCACCATTTTATTTTATATGGATACATATGCGTATGTATATCTCAATTACATTGTGTCTTCTGCATTATTATCATAATGTGCCCTGTCAAATAGCATAGGTGCTCATTTCTCTCTACATATCTTGATATGCGTATGACATGGGTGTTCTGTATCCATATCAAAGAAAATGGTGACACCAAAATGTAAAACAGAAGGCAAAATTCTTAACCAAGCTGATAATTTTAAACACCTAGGGGCATTTATAATATCAGATGGAAGATGTACAATAGAGATTAAGAGCAGAATAGGGCGTAGGATATGGATACACAAGATAAAATACTTTGGGCATATAAAGATAGACAGCTCAATGTTGAAGAATTAACCAGAGGGAAAAATGGAAGGTAAGTGTGCAAAAAGAAGATGTTATGTGTGAGTGGACAATAATCAAGAGATAGACTTGAAGAAGGCTGGCTGAGTGCAGAACAGAAATATTGAATATATTCTACAATCTATATAACGATAATGATGCTGTTTATATATTTTCTTTTTTGCATTGAGACTTTTTTTCTAGTTAAATAATGAGATTCCTCATCAAAGCCATAAGAAAAAGACAAATGAAATTTATGGGGCATGTCAACAGAAAAGATGGAATAGAGAAAGTAACCTTTTGTGGGGTTACACAAGACAAAAGAGGCAGATGAAGACAGAGAAAGATGTATATGGAAAACTTTAACAACTGGGCAATCAATAATAATGAAAGCAACACTAGCTTATCAAAAGTACAACGACAGAGAGGATTGGAGAGTCATAGCTGATATCTGCTCTCAACCAGAAATAGGAGGAGAAGAAGAAGAAGAAGAAGAAGAATGTGTTAGGATGCTGTAGTACTTAATCCCTGTGTATTGTTACCAATCTGAGGTAATAGGCAGTTGCAATATATAAGGTCTTTTTTTTGTTTCAGAGCGATCAGCAAATGGGGTTCTTTTGATAAGTTGAACAAAGAGAAAGCCAGACTACGAGGCTCTGAAGGCAGTGGCAAATGTAAGTATAGAACAGAGCCCTAACGATTGCAGCAGCTGGAAATGTACAAACACATTTGTCTATTAATAACTGCCATTGTGCCACTTTTGCAGGCACATTAGCGTAGTTGATAGGGAGCTGATAATGTTGTGAGCATGATCGAGGAAGGGTTCAATACCTGTGTTAGTTGTCGCACTATGTGAATGAAAGACTGTCTACCTACTCATCCGTACATCCAGGTCTACAAAATGTGATGACCCTAACACATCACAGGCCTAAAACGGGTTTCTGCTTCGGGACTTGTTTTTGTCCCATCTCCATCCATCCATCATGTGCCATGCCAGTAGACATGGGTGGTCATGACTCGCCATTTCATTCGATCACCTGAGTCGTGGATCAGCTCCGTGTTCTTGTCTCCACCATACCACGTGGCCAAGACATCCAGGTATTTACTTCTCTGTCTTCCCCTTGTTCTCGTCCCCTCAATCTTGCCAGTTGTCACCAAGTTCTCTAATTTATTTCTTCTCATAACATGTCCAACAAATTTTGACTGTCTACGTCCTATGTCAGCTTATTATAAATTGAAATACTTTAGATTATCATCTTGAGATATAGCATTTGGAAGAGGTATCACATGTTATTTATAACATGTGTAATGTGCATGGTGACTTGTATAATGATATATAATAATAATAATGGGAGCTGAGTTAGCACACTGACTAACACTCTTGCCTGTCAGACTGGTAATCATGTGTTCAAATCCCCATCAAGGCATGGATATATTTTTTCACAGACTGGGGCTCCCAGGTAATCCAGGCTAAAATAAGTACCCAGAAATCTTCTGGAAAATAAAGGCGGGTGGATTGAAATTCACCACATTACCCACCGAGTGCTGATTGGTTTAAAATATGTGTAGCACCATATACCCAATGTCTTATACCTACTTTACTTACATGTTATTGAAAGCAAATTTGACAAGGATTGCATATGTTTGTGCGTGTGCAATGCCATAAGTGCGAAAAGGTCCTTTACATTACATTGATGTTACTTCGAGCTGACAAACTGGCTGGCTCTGCACCCCCTGTAGATGGCCAGCCCATGGATCGTGCGGATGTTATTAACGCCCTTAAAGATATGGCGAGAACAGAGGATTTTGACGCCAGTGATTCCACATCGCTCTCCAGGATGAAAGACCTGGGAGTAAGAATCGGCACAGCCAGACGCGAGAGGTACATCGGGAAAACAAAGCGCCTCGTCAACCAACACAGAACTGGCACTATTAGCCACCGGACGCTGATGCATATGCTGGGGGGAGGATCTGAGCACCTATGGACTTGTCCGGAGTGCAACGAAGATACCCCAACTGATAACTGATAACTGATGTTACTTGCTGAAGTCAACCCAGCTTCACAAAACAGGTATCAGAGATTTCTCTAGAAAAGGGAACGTAACTTGCATACAACTAAATATCCTACCTTTTATGCACTTTTTACCTAAGTAAAGGTCCCTTTTATGTGCTTAAGTTGCATTGGGCATATTGAGCTTAACTCATTTTTGTAAAGCAAACAGCTCTCAGTGGGTGTTGTGGTCATTATCACTCCAGCTGCCTTTATTTCCCAATACATTTTCTGGTTCCCTTTTTTAGGCTGGGTCAACCTGGGAGCACTGGTCTGTTTAAAAAATTCTCAACTGTCTTGATGCAGATTGAACCCAAGACCATCGGTGCAGCAGGCGAGTGTGTAGCCCCTACACTAGCACAGCTCCCCTTTGTTTACCTAGGGACAGTTGTAACATCAGAGGGAAGATGCATGACAGAGATTAGGAGCTGAATAGGTCAAGCAAAAGCTGTATTTCAGGAAATGAAAAGTATTCTTTGCAATAATAAGTCACTATCATTTAATGTAAGAGAAAGACTACTGAAATGTTATATAGAGCCTGTATTGCTGTATTGAATCGTGGAACATGAATGAATAAATTAGGAACAGCTTAGAAGGAAAGGAGATGTGGAGATGAATGTTGCGAATACTTTGATTTGCCAGGAAAAGGCTAATGAAACAAGAACATATACAGCTATAAGAAAGAGACAAATATCATTCTTCGGTCATGTGATGAGAAGAGAGACATCGTAGAACATCGTGACAACTACTGTTAAATTCATACAAGAGACAGCATTGCAGTTATAGACATATTTCAAGCGAACAAAAGAAGAAGAAGAATCGTGACAACTGGAAAGATCTGTTATAAAAGAGGCAGAGGAAGACTGAGAGAAATGGTGCTGGATGAACAGAGATGGTCACTGGGAGGAAGATGACAAGGGTATGTACTGTTGGTCACCAAAAATATCTGTTGAAAAGCAAATATCCAACATGCCTTAAAAGCATACACATATGAAAGTAAAACCATAAGGGGTCCATTTACATGCCCTGAGACATATTAGGTATAGTGTGGTGGGATAAGTAAAACATAATTTACACTTTTACAGTCCGTAATGCGCATTGGGAATAGGATGCTAGGCCCATATTTTTATATGGCCATGTGGCACTCATAGGGTGGTGTGGTCAGTACCATGTTGAGCGCCTTGACTCCCCAAGACATTTCTTGGTGCCCATTTTAGGTTGGGTCAACCTGGGAGCCCAGTTCAATTTTAAACATCTGTTTCAACCCTGATGTGGATTGAACCCATGATCCCCAGGCTGGCAGACGAGTGTCTGGCTACTACTCCTCTAACATGTTAGTTATTTGCATATCATTTACAGAACTTAACAGTCAACCCCAGCATTTTTTTGGCCGTTCAAGATTCCTGGGCAAGTTTACGTTCAGTAGTTTGCCATTGCTGTCCCTCTAACATGGCTCCTCATATAATGGTGGTCCCATATGTGTATAGATCAAGCGGCTCTCGATGGGTGACATGGTCAGTGTCATGCTGGCTGCCTTTACTTCTCAGGAAATCTCTTGGTGCCCATTTTAGCCTTGGTCAACCTAAGAGCCTGGGTCAATTAGAAATCTGGCTGGATGTGAATTTGAACACCTGACCACCAGGCCAACAGGAAATGTACTACCGTGGCTCCCTGGCATGTAAAAGGGCTTGCTTTAATTAAGATTATTTAGTACTGCATTTGATCCTAATCTAGATACTGGAGATTTGACTGCATTTTCTAGTAAGGAAAACCATTGAGAAACGGAGCTGGTCATCATACTTGAGCATACCTTGATCTAGTATATATAAAAACCTAACACTTGATGCCTTTATCAGTGTTTGAGTACGCTATGATCTTGTAAGCGTAAACATCTAATACTTAATACCTTTTGCAGTGTCTGTGGTGTTATTAACATTTACTATAACCGTTGTTAACAGATGACATAATGGACTTACGGGCACTTCTGGGAGAGGCGTATTCATCACACTCTGATGAGTCTCATACAGCGGAAACTGCAGCACTAGCTGCAGAAGAGGACCAAGGAATAACAGTTAGTTTTTCTTTAAGAAATGTTCTTTGTCATAATCTAGTACTTCATATTCATTTTTCTCTATTATGTGACTATTAGTTCAGTAACGGTGGATATATAGCTGATGATCTCTTGAAATCTTTTGGCATGGCTCTACCAAAGAAATCTGGTGCAACTGATTGTGGAAAACATTGCACAATTAGCTTAATGAGTCAATGAGTCATGTGAATAAAATACTAATGAAAAGAATAAGAAATAAAAGAAGAAATCAGAGATGAACAGTATGGATTTGTAAAAGGTAAAGACACAAACAATGCCAGATACATCTTGAGAACATTAATATAAAGAATGATTGAAATGAATAGAGATCTATATTTGTGCTTTATTGATTACATTAAGGCATTTGATAGGTTAAATACAAAAGAAATTATTAGGATGCTGAAAATTTTAAACATTCGTGGTAAAGATCTGAGAATAATAAAGAACATGTATTGGCAACAAAGAGCAGCCATAATAATTAACAACTAATTGCACACTTTTCAACACACTAATCAAGGTATTAGACAATGTTGTGTAATATCACCAGATCTGTTAGCAAAATAATAGTGAGTTCCATACAAAGCATGCCAGGAATATCAGTTAGTGGACATAATGTAAATAATGTGCATTGAGCTGATGACATGGTTTTGGTCGCTGAAAATAAAACTGAGTTACAAAAAATGATAAAGATATAATTGCAACAGGAAGTCAAACAAAGAAAGTAGTCTGAATAACAGAAAAACAGAAGTAATGGTTATTGCAAAGAAAGATTGTATACTCAAGTGCAACATCTAAGTGCATGGAACCAACCTGAAACAAGTCAATATTTAATTATTTGGAAGTTAAATATAGAAAAGCCCAAACATGAACACCATTTCACAAGATGAAAAATATTCTCTGAAATTTATCTTTGTCAATTGAAGTGAGGACAAGAGTTTGTACGAGCTATATTGAGCCAATCCTGATGTATGGAAGCGAATCATGGACAATTAGCAGACAATTGAGGAATTATGTGGAGATGTGTTTTTTAGAAGGATATTGAGAACACTGTTTGGACAGAAAGAGCAATGAAGATATCTTGAAAGAAGTTAACTCACAAAGAGAGCTTGTTACTCTCATCAGGAGACACTATATATATTCTTTGGGCATGTCATGAGAAGGGGAAAGATTGATTACATCATCACAATGGGAAGGTTGGAGGGGAAGAGAAGCTGGTGAAGAGAGAGGATGACTCATGGCATGGAGGAACATCAGAATCAGAAATTATTGGCAGTACATGAAACAGAAGGCTGTGAACAGACATGATTACCATCGCCACATGGCATGAACTATAAGAAGGAAAAGTTCAGTTAGAAGCATAAATATTTTAAAAGTAAGAGACTGATAAAGCTGCTTGTAGTTTGGAAACAACCCCTTTCATTGTATATGGATACCTTCATAAGCTCTGCAGTTCAGCTTTAATAAATCAAAATAGGAGAACCTCAACACAGTGCACAGACTCCATAGACTGGCAGTGATCCCAATGTGTATTTGAGATTAACATGTGGTACGAGGGGGCATCAAATGAAAACCTTGAATGTTTGAGTTCTCCAGACAGGTGAAAACCACTTGGGGCTAGGTCAGAATGTGGTGTACGCTGAATGTGGTCTTCGATGGTTTCAACTGTTGTACGGGCAGCATGGGGTCGAGCATTGTCATGTTGCAAAAGGACACCTTTGCTCAGAAGTCCACGTCATTTTGATGTGATTTCTGGTCGAAATTTCCAACTCCACTCATACACTTGCTGGACTGACAGGCATGCATCACCATACTGGACCTTCATTTGTCGATTGATTTCTCTAGGTTTCACTCCTTCACTGATCAAAATAAAAATAACAGAATGGCCATCTTTAAACAGTCCATATAATGTCATCATGTTTCTTTGCAGCGTGATGTCACTGCTTAACACCCTTGACATCCTTAACAACAATATTGACAGGTTACTGTAATTTCTATCACACTTTTAAGGTTTTCATTTGAAGCCTCTTATATATCCTGGTACGAAATTAGTACTCATAACATTCTGGATTTAAACAAATGCTGTGTTAACACTAGTTTATCTTAGTATTTCTTAATTTACAGGAGCCAGGATTCTGGAGCTCAGGAACAACACGAGTTGTTTTGTCAGCAATTCTTGTGTAAGCTAACCTGTGTTTGCTATTCCTTGTCTTGTTTTCTTTTTGTAATTTATTCTTTACTAATTTAAAACAAATTTGGTATTTTTGAGATTTCATTGTTTGCTTTTTTTTTAAACTCGTCGTTGTTTGTGTGCGTGTGTTTCATAATGCTATTCATTGTTGTGTAAATAAAGATATTAATGGATTTTAAAAAATGGAATAGGTAAAATTATTGATTGATTGTTTAATTGACTAGAATTTGTGTCTTTACACTTAGAATACATAGATTCTTACTCTCTTACAGCATATATTAGTTACGCTGATTATTTGATTAACTAGATTCAACGTCTTTACACTTGGTTCCCACCCACATATTCTCTTTCCCCACACAGTAAAAAGTAATAAATCTGATTGTTTGATTAACTAGAATCAATGCCTTTGCACATATCAATCAATACCTTTGCACTTGGAACACACTGATAGACTCTTACAGCAGAGAGAAGTGATTCTGATTGTTTCTGTGTTGTACTGATTATGATTGTTCCTACATAACTCCCATTTATGAGTTTAAACTCAGTCTTACAGAACTCACTACCAACCAATCTTGTATTGAAATGAGACTAGAAATAGTTTTTACTGCCTTGGAACATTCAATATTTTGCATTTTAAGTGAACAGGTATACATGTGTTAATAATTTGCATATCTCAATTACAGTGTATGTTTTAATTGATAAGGGTCATTAAACATTACATTTGTATGTGCCATGTTGTTCTGCATTGAATTTATCATATCATATGTTAATATCATTACATGCTACTTTCATTTAAACAGTAGCCAATATAAAAAAAAAACACCTTCTCTCTGTATTAGCACAACATAATTTCATGTGGATATTGAATTGAAACCAAATGAAATCAGAAGAAAAGGCCAGCCATGTAACGATAGTCAGAAATCTCAATATATGAAACCCACAAATGGGCGTTTTCCTGCTGTTTATGCTTCACCTCGACAGTGCAAGGTATGAAGAGCAGTCAGATGAGATGAGATGATTAAATAAAATGTAGTTACAGTAAAGAAGTGTTTGGTTATTCTTGTTAAAAATATAGTTTGGCACTCTGTAATGTTAAAAACTATAATGTTAATAACTATCCTGTTGTTTCAGAAATGGAGCCAACACTTTGTTTAAGTTGATTGCATGGTTATACACTGGATCTCACAGTATGTTTTCAGAGTTCATCCATTCCTGTGCAGACACAATGAATCAGGTATGATGTTTCATTCCACATACTTTATCCTTGATCAGATTACATTAAACTAGTTTTGAAGACAGTAAATAATATTAGTTTATAAACACAGTTGGGGGATGCTGTGGTTCTGAGTTCTAACTTCTCCTTTGAAGCGGAGAATTTCTTATATACCTCATAGCTCTGTTATATTGTAAAGGAAGAGATACATATCTACTACCTTGTAGGGGTACAAATATGCATCTTCTACATTGTAAATGTAAAGATAGATATTTTCTACATTATAGAGGTAAAGAAACATTTTCTACACACTTTTTAAGTTAATATATACCACGAGCAGCATGACGATGGAGGTGATGGCAGTTACACAGGCTTTCATATGGCTGGAATCACAGCATTATACCAACGTGTGTGTACTAAGTGATTCAGTGAGCATGATTCAGAAGGTCGAAGCTGGATCTGTACGTAGACAGTGGACTGAGTCGCTGCGGAAGTCTGTTGTCCGTAAAGTCACCTTCATCTTCGTCCCGGGACATGCGGGAGTCGAGGGAAATGAACGAGCTGATAAACTGGCTGGCTCTGCACCCCCTGTAGATGGCCAGCCCATGGATCATGCCGATGTTATTAACGTCCTCAAAGATATGGCGAGAACAGAGGACTTTAACGTCAATGATTCCACATCACTGTCCAGGATGAAAGACTTGGGAGTAAGAATCGGCACAGCCAGACGCGAGAGGTACATCGGGAAAACAAAGCGCCTCGCCAACCAACACAGAACTGGCACTATTAGCCACCGGACGCTGATGCATATGTTGGGGGGCAAGGATCTGAGCACCTATGGACATGTCCGGAGTGCAATGAAGATACCCCAACTGATAACTGATAACTTTTAAGTTAATATATGTCAATGCAACATTGTTAGGATATGTATTTGTTACATTGTTGATGTAGATGTATAAACCTGCTGCAGTATTCTTATGAAGATACTTATCATCTGCATTATTATGGTAAGGATGCCAATTTCTTATGTTATTGTGGTAAAAATGCATAACCTGCATTAATAATGTAGTAAAAATAATTATAACTTATAATAATTCCTTTTTCTTCCTTGTTTACTCCCAAGCTTCTATAATAATGCCTCCAAATCAGGCAGTGTTCAGTACACAAGATTTACCAATGAACCCTTTACAAGGCATAGCGTCCGATTCCGGCCGATGCCATAAAACGCGCATAGCGTCCGATCCCGGCCGATACTATTATGCATTGTAAAATCGCGATCTCTCGGCTTTCCGACACTTCCGACGACTACTTTTGCTTTCGCCGACAGCTTGACAACGTGGCCGCCATTTGTAAACGCAATAGTATGAATGTGAACGGACTTTTAAGGACAATTTTTGATAGTTTTCGGGAGTTTTACGCTGTTTTTCAAAATGGATTTCGGCGATTCTTCAAGTGATAGCCGAGATTTCGCTAGGTTCAATTTAAATGACATTAAAGGGCACGAAGTTGACTATTAATCGGAGCTAGATATCAGTGCAAAGCGTTACTTTGCATTAGCAGTCGTGAGTCGGACTTTAAAGAAAGTGATTATGATTCTGAAAATGTGTTTGTAAATTGCCGTATAGGTGACGGAAAATCACAAACAACATGCTGTATTTCGTAAATATTTGTCTTCATATATGGATTACCAACAACAATCACGTGAGTAACATATTCTGCATGCTTTTCCCTTCATTGTGTTGTTTATTTAACTAACATAAGTTGACTAACACCTTATTTGTGATGTTTTTACTAACACAACCCGAAATTTTACCGAACCTGAAAAAATCTTGCCCGTTCAAGGCTAGAAAATGGACAAGTGTCTGCCCTGTAAAGGGTTAAAATGTAATATTCTTTTACACGCAGAATTACAGCGATTATAAAAGTCACTATTAATATCTGTTACTCTACTGCAGATAATCCTGGGAATTGGGCTGTACCATTCCTTCAAGAAACCAGACACAGACCACCCGTAAGTAATGATGGCAATTATTTATCACATTTAGATCAATGCAGCCCATGTACACAAATTATCAAGGTATACTTTTGTGAATGTAATATCCTGTTCAGCCTGCTGTGTGGTGAAGGGGTTATGAATGCAATTCATAATCCCACGTACTGCATTCAAAACACAGCTGCGGGCGATTTGGAAGTAGACCGACTTGTGATGGTTTTCATACGAAGGTATGTTTGCTGGTCATTCAGAAAGCAGTGACAAACTACTGAATGTAAACTTGTCAAGAAATCATAAACAGCAAAAAAAAAAATGCTGGGTTGACTGTGATGTCCTATAAAGGATATGCTACTGACTCTTTTTTAAAAATATATTGTTCAACTCTTCTGTGTTCTATCTGTGATATGTAGTCTGTTGTTAGTTCAGATAGTTGATGTTATATTTGTTTGTTCATGGTTTTCTGGCAGTTATAATATTCATAATGTGCTCACCACCATCTTCACGGGGATGTGTGGCATTATTCTTGTGCTATTTCATAAAGTGTATGTTATGTAACTGCTGTTATATGTGCAGCTGTTGGTTCACAAAATATGTGATCACTATTTGTTACAGGTATAATTATACGCCTTCATGTTATAAAAGGACATATTTCATACATAAATACTTTATTTGCTTTCATTGCTAGTTTTTTTTTTTTTAACTGAATCAATGTTGAAGGATCATGTATCATCTAATGCAACTCCCAGTTTTAACTGAAGGACGATGTGTTACCATGTTACAATCATCATGTTATTTACTTTGTTTTGTGGTATTTGCTAACATTTTAATGCTCAGTAAACAGAAATTTACATTGTAATACTTCCTTCAGTCAAATGTATAACATGTTTAATGACATGTTGAGTTATTAGTTGTCGAAATGTGTTTTGTTTGTGATTAATTTTTGTAAGTTCAGAAATGGCCAAGCCCACTATTTACAGTCCTCAGTGATTAGCTGAGTATTATGGTATTTCTTTTCTGTTTGTACACTTTGAACTCAAGAATAGTCTACACCAGTGGTTCTCAACCGGTGGGGAATTTTAGAGTTTCTGGGGGGGGGGGGGGGGGGGATTTAGACTATTTCAAGATCGCATTAATACAAGAACCGATTACTTGATATTGTTTTTCCCTTCATACTGTACGGTTCTGTACATCTCACCCTTCTAAAATTAATTTTATAAAGTAAGTAGACCTACAAATCACATTTTATGTGGACGTCTAGACTTGTTTTAGTATGTCCTATCAAATATAGCTTCCATTATTACGTATACTGTGTAGGGCAGGGGCGGGATTTTTAGGTAGACAATACGAAAAGGGGGGGAATGACGTTCTGAAAATATAGTGAAGGGGGGCACAGGCCAAATTGTTAAATAGGAAATACGAAAGGAGAGGGGGGGGGGGGGGGATGACATTCTGAAAATATGGTGAAGGGGAGGCACGGGCCAAAGAAGGTTGAGAACCACTGGTCTACACAAATAATCCATAGTAGTTGCTACTACTAGCCAGTTCACTGGACTGATGTTTGTGTGAGGGTTAGCTTGTCCTATTACTAGCGTCCCGTGCCATCTGGCGAACGACTTCAACTTCTGAGGTACTTATAATAATTTACGTCCTTAAGTCACCATGTAAGTCCAACTGACCAGTGTATATATTAAAACCACTAGCCTGCCTTTAGCTCACTGGAAGTTTAAGCATGAGTTTTGCATTGAATCAGTTAAGTAAATTTTGTAGAAATGGTTAAAGTGCATGATAAAAACCCTGTTCACATACCATGTGATATATTGGGATTATAAAACTATACCCATATTTTTGAAGCTGTGGTGGCATATTGGTTAGTGTATTTGCCTGTAAAGACTGTGGTCTGGGTTCAATCCCCGGCAGACCCACCATTATTTTTCCAATCTGGGGTCAGCCCAGCCTCACAAAAATGGGTACCAGACAATTGTCATCAATTGTCATAAATGTTTCTGGATTGTCTGGGAAACAGCGGGGATGAGGAAGAGAGCTGGCCCCCCTATCACATATGTCATGGCCTAGAATATGTTACAGCGTAACACATCACACCCAATTGGACTATCTTTACTTTTTACTCTTTATGTGAATGTGTACAAACAACAAGACACATCACAAAGGAATAAAAAAAAAATTTAAGAATATACTCTTGTGGTTTTTCTTCCTCAGATATGGATATCGGAATCTACGTAACATTTCTTCCCTCATCAGTGGGGTCGGAATATTTTTCTTTGGGACTGGTTTATCATATTACCACAGTTTAATTGGCTTTCTTCACCCCTCTGATCTAGGAAACCTTCACTGGGTGAGTAGCTAACATCTGACCAGCTTTATTCCTTAGGTTGTTTCCATAGCTTTGCAAACGCTAGTAAACTTCTGTGAAAATATGCCAGATAACATGTAGGTACATGATAAATATTGTTGTTTGTCCATCAAGAATGATGATGACCATTCATTTAATCCAGTGGGGTTGAAAGTATGGAGTCGCGAGTTCCAAGATGGCCAACAAGGCTCGAAATGTTCTTTGACAACGTAGGCAAAGAATGCTTGACGCTCCAGGAGGAGGATCTCCAGCAGTGGTTTTTCTGTCCAGCCTCCTCCTCACAGCTCTTGCAGTCCTGGTTGCTTCACAAGTGACTGCACCCTTGTGTAATGATGTACGCCACGAATTTTGATCTTTGGCAGCAGTCTCCCAAGTGTCATGATGAACTCCAAAAGCTTTCAGTGAGATCTTCAGAGTGTTTTTAAAGTGTTTCCTCTGGCCGCCTTGGGAGTGTTTACCACGACGCAGCTCGCCGTAAAAAATTTGTTTAAGGCGCCTGTGATCTGGCATGTGAGTCAAGTGACCAGCCCAGCGAATCTGATTCTTCATTAGTAGTGTGTGGATACTGGGCATGGACACTCTTTCTAGAACTTCAGTATCTGGGATCTCGTCTTGCCATTTAATCTTCAATAGCTTCCGAAAGGCAGACTGTGTGGAAGTGGTTTAATTTTCTAGCGTGTCACTGATAAACAGTCCAGGATTCACAAGCATATAGCAGAGTGGATAATACAACTGCTTTGTAGACTTTCAGCTTTGTTTACAGGCTTATTCCATTTATGTCCCACACATTCTTGTACAGTCTGCCAAAGGCCACACTGGCCTTGGAGATTCTTGCATTCACTTCATCATCAATTGTGGCAGCTTGGGACACAGTGCTGCCAAGATAGGTGAATTTGTCCACAACAATTAGACTATGACCATTCACTTTGATGTTCAGCACAGTGTGATTAATCCCTGGAGCTGGCTGGTACATAACTATGCATAACTACGGTCTTCTCCAAGTTGATATTGAGCCCAAAGTTGGCACAGGCATATGTGAAAGCTGAAACATTGTGTTGCATGTCTGCCTCTGAGTTGGCATACAGAGCGCAATCATCAGCAAACAGGAGCTCTCTGACGGTGTCACTGTTAGTTTTGGTTTTGGCTTTCAGCCTTCTGAGATTGAACAACTTTCCATCCATGCGGTAGTTGATGTCTATTCCAGTGTCATTATTTTCGACGGCATTCATCAGCATAGCTGAAAACATAAGGCTGAACAGTTTTGGTGCAAGGACACAGCCTTGCTTCACTCCATTGGTGACAGGAAAGGGCTCAAACAGCTCACTGTTTTCCTGTACTCTTGCCTGCATACCATCATTAACTAACCGCACTATTTGGACAAACTTTTATGGACAGCCATTTTTCGCCATAATCTTCCACAGTCCTTCTCATGATAAATATTATACTAGCTCACAAAGGACATCTAATATGAATATCTGTTCCTGTTGATTGGTTGTTTGCATTTGAGAACATTCTAGATCATACTTGAAATGATCCATCAGTTCTCCAACTCCTCTTTATTTTGTTTAGATCAAACCAGGATGGTCTCTGCTCAGAACTTCGTAGCAGGGATCTCAGTCTCTGTATTCCATAATTGCACATGCTATAATTATTATGTTGTGCTTGGGATTTTCTGCTTTTCAGATTTAACAAGAACTGGGTCCTCTCTGGTCTACTATTTACAGTTTTCAGCTGCAGAGAGAATGTTAATGTACACAGTGTGCTCTTGTTTGTTTTTTTTGTTGTTTTTTTTTGCATCTTTATCTAAGGAGACTAAGGCATCTCCTCCACTACCCTGGTATCCAGTGATAGTATAACATTTTTGGGTCTAGGGTGTTGAACACATGCATTTTTTCTGTGGTAACATAACAGGTGTGCGTCTTGAACCATTTCACAATCACTAAAGAAAATCAGGGCTTTTAAACTTAAATACTCCAGAACAATTCTTAGTATACTGTGGACCAAGGAGAAGAAGATTACTGACATCCTACAAAATCTGAACATTGAAGAAACCTGGATTATAAACAGCATCTTCTCTCGGAAACTGAAATGCTTTGGCCTGATTTAACTTCATGGTGGTTTAGAAAAAGCAGTGATGGAAGACCTGGAAGACAAAGCAGAGGGTTGGCCAGCATGAAGATGGTCACTGGACATTGAAGACACCTGGAGCATGAAAATTTATGAGGCTGGGGGATTTGATTGAGAAGCTATATATAGAGGTCTTCATGTTGAAGTTGTTACGCCACATGCCATGCACTCCGATGGTGGTGGGTTCAATTCCAAGGTCTGTCATTCTGTTCACATGTGCAGACTTCTTGAAGACCCCCGGGGGTCATCGCTAGAGCTACAGAGGTTGCGGTTTATGTGACGTCTTCGTAAGGCCGCCCTGCAGAAAAAGACCAAGCTGTGTGGGATAAAACCCGGGGCAGGGAAGTCGGTCCTCTGGCCTTGAAACCTTTAAATGAAAAGCTGTTTGACAGGTCATGGTGAGCGGGATGCACTACAACGGTCTTGCTACATGGCGATGATATTGTGTGTTTGCACACATAGATCTGTGTGTGTGTGTCTGACAGACAGACAGAGAGATTATGTGAATAAAGTACATTGTGATTTTATTCTCCTGTGTATCCTCATATTGTTTCTTTGACATTTTGTTTCCTCTCTCAGTGTATTGCAACATTGATTGGGTCCTTCATCTCAGAAGGAGGTAATATTCACTTTTGTTTTTGTTGTCCATTGTGTTTGGCTTAGTTTTGTATTGGTACTTCACAATTGGTAGTTTAGCACTGGTGGTATTGTATTGGTAGTTTAGCACTGGTGGTATGGTATTAGTAGTTTAGCATCAGTAGTTTAACACTAGCAGTTTAGTTATGGTAGTTTATCATTGGTACTTTAGTATTAGTAGTTTAACATTTGATAGTTTGCATTGATAGTTTTGCATTCACAGTTTATTATTGATGGTTTAGGATTTTCACATGTCTTCTCAGGGCCGATAAGGGAAAGTAAAGGAATAGTAACACTGTATACCCCCTGAGCATGTTGTAAAAGGCAGACTAAAGAGAATTGGCGTGAAACTGCCTATCTCATAACATAGAAACAAAATAAGCCATCATCTGACCAACAATGACATACAGAGGGCTAGGCGTACGTGGTTCTAGACCTATACTCCACTAGGAGCCTCAAGGGCAATAGAAGAAGAATGTTTATCATTGATAGTTTAGCATTGGTAGTGTTTAGTTTTTATAGCTTAGCATTGGTAGTGTTTAGTTTTTATAGCTTAGCATTGGTAGTTTTGCATTGGTAGCTTAGCATTGGTAGTGTTTAGTTTTGATAGCTTAGCTTTGGTAGTGTTTAGTTTTGATAGCTTAGCTTTGGTAGTGTTTAGTTTTTAAAGCTTAGCATTGGTAGTGTTTAGTTTTGATAGCTTAGCATTGGTAGTGTTTTGTTTTGATAGCTTAGAATTTGTAGTGTTTAGTTTCTATAGCTTAGCATTGGTAGTGTTTAGCTTTTATAGCTTAGCATTGGTAGTGTTTAGTTTTGATAGTTTAGCATTGGTAGTATTTAGTTTTAATAGCTTAGCACTGGTAATGTTTAGTTTTAATAACTGTGTTGAGTTGAGTTGAGTCAAGAACCAACATCACTGCACTCAGGACATTCCCATACGTGCTCAGTCCCCTCGTTTAGTTTTAATAACTTAGCATTGGTAGTGTTTAGTTTTGTTAGCTTAGCATTGGTAGTTTAGCATTAAGATTGTTAAAGTGCTATACAATGGCTATACTGTTGTATGCATGTGAAATGTGGACAATAAGCAAGCAAGCGAGCCAAGAAACATTTCATGGCAGCATAAATGTGGTTCCTAAGAAATATGTATGGTTTAACATTGGTATCTAGTATTGATTACATCTCTGATAATCTAGAAGCCATGATAAGTGGTCTATAAGGGAAGCAAAGAATATTAATGCTGTACCCTACCAGGTATATCATCAGAGGAGTGTTGGTGGAAAATTTCAAATATCTTGGGTCATTAATTACCAACAATGGTGACACAATTAATTAAATGAAAAGACTAATATCTATTGCTCTTCAAAGACTAAAACAACTGAATAAATTATGGAGTGGGACAGACAGAACTACAAAAATTAGATTTTTAAGAGCATGCATCTTTCTCATTGCAACATACGCCTGTGAGACCTGGACACTTACTAAACAAGCTGAACAGCGCATAAATGCCTTTGAATATAAATGTTATAGACAGGTTCTAAGAATATCATGGATACAGAAAAAAATTAATGCATGCATACGACAAGAGCTGAATATTGAAGAGAGTTGGCTATTAAAGACGATAAAACAAAGAAAATTGAAATATTTTGGTCACTTGAAACGTCATGAAAGTTTGGAGAGAACAATAATGGAGGGATATATGCCCGGGAAGAGAGGAACAGGAAGGCCAAAGAGAAAATGGGTGCAGGACCTCTTGCTTATGATGGAGAGATTTTCCGGAAGGTTGTTATGGGAGGTGAGGTTCTGCAAAGAACATGCTACTGAATGAATGAGTGTTGATGAGGGGCTGCCTACTTCAACCCACAGAAAACTTTAGCTGCAAAATCATGAACAATTCTACACATGAGTTGGTTGGGGGTCTGTGCTGCATTCGGAGCAGTTTTGGGAACTGAGTTTTCCCCGGGATGATTGGACAACTGAGCATAGCAGGACATTCGGAAATTTCTGTCACTGGCAGCAGAAGAAGAAAACGACAAATTAAGGCACTGGGGTTGAATCAGCCTCATAAAATGGGTATCAGAAATGTCTTGGGGAAGGAAAGGTGACAAAAAAGAGGGCTGATCACCTTATAATACTATGGCAATTTATTGGTAACGTTGTGTAACTTGACACTGCTAATAGTATCTACCATGGGATTACGGTAAAGGCAGTGACAAGGCAGATATTGTCATTGGAGGGTGAAGTATTAGGCCTTTACATATTCTAGTCCATAACATACGTTGTGGGGTGGTCAGTTCCCTTCCTCGCCATATTTCTTTCTCATACAGTTTGCCTGAAAATTATCTAACCTACATGTGACTTTTACTTTCAGCAACTCTAATCATTGCTATCAACCAAGTCAGAAAAAGTGCCAAAGCTCATCAGATGAAGATCTCAGAATATTGTAAGTTATAATTTGCTTCTTTGCTGTTCACTCTTTCTCCAATGTCTATTCCGTAATCAAAGATAAATTTTACTGTTAGCCAAATGGCTTTTGTTATTGATGTTGTTGATCTCAATGATGGTTACGTTGTCTACTTTTTATAAGGACTGTTAGATCTCCATACATGCTTTCATGGGTAATATTATATGATGGCAATATTTAGGATCTGAAACATGTGTACATTTTGCCTTCTTTTAGGATATGCTTGACCATCATTTCAGACTTTATTTAGAGTGTATTAATTCTGGCGAAGAGGTTAACGACTTTCTCCACAATCTCTTATATCCATGTGAGGAACACAGCTGTGTGAGATTCGGCAGTGGAACGCGTCGCGTTGGTTACTTACGGGGTATGTGAGTCAGTCGCTCAGAAAGCAGTGGCAAACTACTGAATGTAATCTTGCCAAGAACATCAACAACAGCTGAAAAATGCTGGTGTTGACGGCAATGTCGTGGAAGGGATATGCAACTAAAAAAAAAATTCTGATGGAGCATTCAATGTGTATTTCATCTGGGAACAAGTTACTGAAGGCTCGTGAGTTACATAAGCTATATTGAAATAACAGAAGCTCTCTGGGTTGATCTAATTTGCTGTCTTTATCTCTAGCCATTTTCAAGTATCATGATAGCAAATGTGCCATGGCACCAGCAAACACAAACATCTAGAAATTGAGCAGAGTGTAAAATTACCTGAATGCTATATTAGAAAAACTTTACCAGCTAAAAGAATACTTTATGTGCCAACAGATGGTATAGCAATGGGCTGTTGCCAAGCTGTAAGTCCGTCTTCGCTGCGCTTTGCCATGTAAATGATCGACTTACAGAAGGTACTGGCTCATTACAATTGGAGTAACGATAACATTCAACGAATCATTGATGAACTTTGAAATATGAAGTAAACGTCAGAGTTCAGGAAACTAACACCCTTTATTACTGCCATTGACCAAGTTATGATACAACTTGTAGTGTACAATTAGAGCATCTGTTTTGCCAGAATGGCATCTAATATAAGCGTACACAAAGAATGAATTACTCTAACCTGTTTCTACGTTCACCTTGTCGTCACTCAGTAATACTTCTCCTTAGTCCGTTCACTCAAGCCGTCCTTGCTGTCATCTTCCTCCAATTCTGTCTAGGTCCTGCCTATCGTTCTCGAATCCATGGCGTTTCCAACATATGCTTCAAGCTGTTATTAACTTGGAGTCCACTGCTAGACTTCTAACCATCCAATAGCCACACCAATTTGTTCTCGAATTCCAACACACGACCGCTCGTCTTGATCACCGCACAACGTATGTTTTTGTTGTCAAGCTTGCGTTGGTGTGACGTTTCCTGTTGTCAACTCGGATACTCGTATCCCTTAGTTTTCTTGCACTGTTTACTTTGAGAGTTCCTTCCATCCTCTGTATGGCATAATCCGGGCATCTGCTCTGTGGCAGGTGTGATATTTTCATAGGCAACTTGACAAGAAAACGGTGACTTGTTCATCTTACCTAAACCATGTTAGCTAGTTGCATATCCTTTTAAAGGACATCGCAGTCAACCCCAGCATTTTCTTAGCTGTTTGCAATCTCTTGGCAAGTTTACATTCAGTAGTTTGCCGTTGCTTTCTGAATGACCAGCACCCATAACCATTTTATAAGAATCCCAACACAAAGCGGTGGGCTGCCAAATTGCCCGCAGCTGTGTTTCGAACGTGGCATGCAGGATTGCAAACTACATCCGTAATCCCTTTAGGGTTGGTAGGTTTTAAAAATAAGAATAAAGGATCCCTTTGTATGCCATAAGGCACATTGATCATGTGTTGCGAAACCAATCGGCACCTGGTGGATGATGTGCCCAGTATCACAGCAGCTGCCTTCACTTCCCGAGACATTTTCTGGAACCCGTTTTAGCTGAGTCGACCTGGGAGCCCAGGCCAATTTTTAACATTGGAATCCACCCCGATGGGGATCAAATACAGCAGATGAGTGTCTAGCCACTACACTTCCACGGCTGCCATTGATAGTTCTGGAGATACATTGTCAGCTGCACTGAAATTTGATGATAATCACTGGGCATGATATCGCTGGAAACATTATGATTTTTAAAAGCTATATGAAGACTGCCTTGAGGCATATCTATTTCTGATATTATCTATCCATCCACCCACTGGCCTGCTCTGTGCAGAACTTTATTTCCTTGACAGTCTATAGAAATTCCTCTCTCTTGTAACCCAGATGTCCTGCTTCTGTTGCTGTCATGAGTAAACTTTCACATTCCAAATTCTTCTACTTTGTGTTGTTATTCTTCTCTGCCTCCCTGATGCATTTCCCTACATAATAATCTTTTTAAGAATCTTAGGTCTTTTTACATATTCAAGATTTTAATTGTCCTCATTTTTGTTTATCTTAAAACCTATCTTCAGTACTGTGTTCTTGTTGCACAGATCTTTTCTCCCATTTGTCAGCTGAATTTGTAATTATCTTCTGTCATATTTTTATTCAAAGATAGAAATGTGTGTGTCATCTTATTCGTTAAATATCAAATTTTCCTGCCTATTTGTTGCCACAGGAAATAAATCAGGCTCTTGGTGTTCTGAATTTTGTTGTTCTGTCTGTTCCAAGCTATAGAGGTTTCCATTGCTTTAGTTGTTTGTTTAGAGCATGAAAACAACAAATCTTTCAAAACATAGCTATATTTGCTTGTTTTGTTGTGTCTGTACAAGCCAGCATCTTACTTTACATGTTGTCCTCTTTTGTTTTAAACTATCTTTTTCCTTAAACTTGCTCCTCTACTTAAAGCCATCACCATACCAAGGACCTATATGTTGTTCACCTTTATTTTTAATCATTGTAATGTTTCTACACTACTTGTTCTAATAATGTGGTGTTGGTTGTCATGTCTGTCCACAGCCTTCTGTCTCATGTACTGTGCACTGCCAAGTCATATCTGATACAAATGCTACTCCATGCCATGATGTCAAATTTCCCAGCATCTTCTCTCTGAGTCTCCCCCTACCTCGTCACCTCTTCTCCCCCTCCCCCTCCAACTTTCCCATTGTCACAATGTACTCCTTCTTTCCCCTTCTCATGACCTGCCCAAAGAATCTTGACTGTCTTTATCTGATTCAATTTTCTACTTTCTTCAGTCCAAAAGAGTATGTGTATTTACTCATGTGTGTGTGTGCACATGCCCACATGTGTATAGTTTCTCCTTTATTGATGAGCCCTGTGACATAAGTTCTGCCAACAAATGAACAATGCATTCTACAGTTACATTTCTGTCAACAGATGTCTGAGTACTAAAGGTCATTTGAACTGCAGTGGTTATTGTGCTAGACTGTCAAGAGAATTGTCTGAGTTTAATCTCCAGCAGTGGCACGCCGGCTTTGTGGCTAAAGGCTTGCGAACGCGGTTCGTGAGCTGGGTACCAGGCGTTCAAAGCTCAGCTGCGACCGATTTGTGCAGCAGACCGTGTTGCGTTGTGTTATAACGTGCTGGTATGGGAGCCGGTCGTTCAGAAAGCAATGGCAAACCACTGAGCGTAACACTTGCCTAGTACATCAACAGCAGCTGAAAAATGCTGGTGTTGACTGCAACGTCCCGTAAGGGATACGCAACAATTTTTAAAAAAAAAAGTGGCAAGAAGTGAGCAGTTTTGAATACTTAGGGTCACTGATGATGGGAGACGGAAATGTGATGACAGAAATTAAAGGAACAAGCATTGCTCTGCAAAAACTAAAGCAATTACAAACTTTTTGGACTAGAACAGATATAACAGCAAAAGTAGTAAGAGCATGCATATTTCTTGTGGCAACATATATGTGTGAAACTAGTATATTTAATGAAAAATTGGGGGGAAAGCACATACATGTGCCTTTAAATTTAAGAGCTATAGAAGAGTGTTGAATGTTCATTGGATGAAAAAGAGAATATGCAGATCTATTCAGCAAGAACTCAATACTGAAGATAATTGGCTACTAAACAATTAACATTGAGCAAAATGAAATATTTTGGACATGTAAAAAAGACATGGATGTCAGGTAAAGATAATTATGGAAGTTTGGACATATAAAAAGACATGGATGTCAAGTAGTAATAATTATGGAGAGATGTGTACCAGGGAAGCAGAGGAGAGGAAGACTATGGTCCCACATAGATGGATTCAAGATGTGATAGATAATTCACATACAACACAACAGAGGCAGGACATTGGTTTATGATAGGGAGTTCACAACACTATTATTGGAGCAAAGTTTTGTAAAGGAAAAGCTATTGCATGATTATGATGATGGTGGTGGTATTATAGCAGCACATTCATTCTATCACTTGCGATTGTGTTTCTGTAAAAGTGGTATTTTCCACTGTCCAGCTTTGTTCATATTTAGTTGACTTCATGTTCTTGTCTTTGTATGTGCAGTATTACGTGGCATGGACCCGAACGTAAATGTTGTTCTACTGGAGGACTTTGCTGCAGTTCTGGGTGTTGGGATTGCTGGCACCTGCATCAGTGTGTCAGCATGGGCTGGGTCTTCTTTCTACGACGCCCTTGGTTCTGCATTGATTGGGACACTCCTGGGAGCAGTCGCAGGATTTATTGTGCACCAGAATACAATCCAGCTTGTTGGCAGGTGAGGATTATTTATACCTTTTCTTCCATCTCACTTTGTTGACTACATCTGAGTAGTTTTTATAGCATTCCAGTATATCAGTGGCTGCTGCTGTCCTCTGTGAGCAGTTTTAATTCCAGTTCTGCCTATTTCCAATTATGTGTATGAATCTGCATTTGGTTGCTTGGAAGGCCTCTGGATGTGTTGAGTTTTAACTGTTGATGAAATAATGTATGAGAGGAAATAGAGAAGAAGGGCATAATATCAGACAGGCCTGCGTGCCCAATTCTTAACCCTTTGAAAATAAAGTTTGTTTGTTCGTTTGTTTGGGTATGATTGATTGATTGATTTGGAACCAACATCACAGCATTCGGGACATTCCCATAAGCGCTCCGTCCCCATCCTCAGCAGCCAGCGAAGAGTTCCAACACTAATAGTTCCAGTAGCAATCTGATTGTTTGGGTAAGAATGGTGTAGAAACTGTCCTCCCAACCCAGTACACAAGTATCATCTCCATGAGGACCATGCTGAAAAGCCCTTCTTCCCCTCTCCAAGCACAGAAACCAGCAGGATGTGGAATGCTGGTACTTGAGCTTGACAACTGCACAGAAGTCCTGGTGACCCTTGGAATGTTGGTCAGGCTAGGAATCCAGTCTGTTGATAGACTGCACCACTGAGATGTGCTTGATGTTTGCGGCCGGTGTAGGTCATGGCCAGTGTAGGTCCTGGTCTGTGTAGCTCCTGACCTTGCAGCATCTGTGGTCAGAATATGCGTCCATATATTTACATATGTGTTTGTACCCCTCTGTTGTGTCTTCACCTTGAAGTGATAGAAGGGATTGCATGTTCCAGTGACCCCTAGAGCTATGCCAAAGGTACATCTTTTAACATCATTCATTCGCTCATTCATTCAGTAGCATATTCTTTGCAGAACCTCGCTCCCATAACAACCTTCCGGAAAACTTCTTGATGATAAGCAAGATGTCCTGCGTCCGATACACCCATCTGGAGATCATCCGCCACATCCTGCACTCATCTTCTCTTTGACCTTCCTGTTCCTCTCTTCTTGGGTATATAGCCCTCCATTATTGTTCTCTCCAAACTTTCATTACGTTTCAAGTGACCAAAATATTTCAGTTTTCTTTGTTTTATCGTCTTTAGTAGCCAACCTATGTTAACCGCTTCACGCTGCGGGATTTGCTGAGGAGGGGATCCGAGCACTTATGGACTGAAGGGTTCGATGTGCAATGAGGATGATCTGTCGACTAACTAGTAGCCAACCTTCTTCAATATTCAGCTCTTATCGTATGGATGCATTTGTTCTTTTCTGTATCCAAGATATCCTTAGAACCCATCTATAACATTTATATTCATTTATATTTTATCATCAGTTTGTATAATTAAGTTTCACAATTCCTTGACATCCAAGGTCAAGGGTTATAAATGAGCTACAGTCAATTTTGAAGCAGATTACTTTGTGTTGGTTTCGATGGTGTGAGAGTAGGCCATTCAGAAAGCAGTGGCAAACTACTGAAAATAAAAATTGCCTCGTAAACCACAATCAGCCAATAAGTGCTGAGGTTGATTGCAAGATCCTGTAAAAATAATATGCAACCAGCTTTTAACTGTAAAATTATGTATTTATACTTGTGCCTAATTTAGAATGTATTTAGAATTGAAGAAAATCATTAGTTCTTTACCATTGACAATCATGCTGGCAGACAACAACATTTAAGACAGAGTTCATGCCAGGAAAAGCCCACATTTAATTCTTATCCATCGCAGGCTAGTTAACTCTACAAAGATGTGAATGTGTGCTTTCATGTTTGATACAATAGTTTTATAACTTTTTGTTAATATAAGGGGCGTTCATTTGAAATCTGTCCTGCCGCACCGCACATAATTGCGTACGTTCAACATGATCATGTCATAGTCATGTGATAAGTACTGACCAATGAATAAAAGAGCACATGCTTATCGTCTCATGATGCCTAGGTTGTGTTTCTAACCATTGAGAAAATGGCTGGGTTGATCCAAAATCTGTCCAAAGAAGCTCAAAGAGCGGTGATTCAGTTTCTTTCATTTGAAGGATGTCGACCAGTAGACATTAATTGAAGAATGCAGGCAGCGTACGGTAACAAATGTGTGTCGAAGACAACAGTGACAGACTGGGCATGAATGTTTCCTAAAGGACGTCAGTTCACGACAGATCTTCGACGGCTGGTCAAGCGCATATTGTTGCAAAAGAAAAAACCATCGCCAAAATTGATGCAGCAGTACAGATGAACCGTTTTCGAAGCATGCATTCACTAGAGAAAGAATTTGATGTGTCAATTGGGACAATTCAGAAGGCCGTTCGTAAGAAACTGCAATATCGGAAGGTGTGTTCACAGTGGGTACCGGGGATGTTGACAGACCACCAAAAAAAAAGGAACGCATGGGATGGTGTTTGAACCACTTGCTGCTTTACAGAGTGGAGGGTGATGCATTTCTCTTCCGCATAGTGGCAGGCGATGAATCATGGTGTCACCACTTTGAGCCGAGCAGCAAAAGAGAGAGCATGCAATGGAAGCATGCTGGATCACCAAAAGCTAAAATATTCAAGTTACAGGTTTCCGCTGATAAGGTTATGCTGGGCACATTTTTTGACCATGAAGGGCTATTGTTGGCCGACTTTAAAGAACCTGGTGTCAACATCAACTCTACCCACTACTTGCAAACACTAGACAAGCTGCAAAAAGCCATCAAGAATAAACGACCCGGCATGCTTTCTCGCGGTGTGATTTTCTTGCACGATAATGCTTGTCCACATGTCGCAAAGATTGTGCAGGAAGCATTAGCAAGGAAGAAGTGAGAAATTCTGCAACATCCAGCCTATAGTCCTGATTTGTCGCCATGTTCGGACCTCTAAAAAAGCTCTCAGGGGGCAACGATTTCACACGGATGCAGACGTAATGAACGTGGTAAACATTTGGTTCAGTGAGCAACCACAATCCTTTTTTGCGGATGGCATTCGCCGCCTACCTAAGCAATGGGATGCGACTTCTTCTGACCAACCCATGGTGCATCATAATTCATTCAAAATGAATGCTTTGTTTAATTCTACCACACCTGTTAATGTTTCTTTCATGCTTTTGTAATAAAGCCATTGGAACGGGTTTCACATGAATGTCCCTAATACTTTTATTTGCAAATAAAGATATTATTATCATTAATATTATGTCTGATGTGTGTTTGAATGCAGATCTGTTGTTGTTTTTTTATTGTTAATACTATTTGTCACTTTTTTTTAAAATAGAGATTTGCTAATCGCTTCTAATATTGTCTCTTGGTTGAGTACCTATATATTTATTACTAGCTGACCCGGCCCGGCTTTGCCCAGTCCTTGGTGGGAAGCATCTCATTTAATTCATATAAGTAGTCATATAAGTTCCCGTTCCCGTTACCGACTGTCTGTCTGTCTGTCTGTCTGTCTGTCTGTCTGTCTGTCTGTCTGACCCGACCCGGCTTCGCCCAGTCCTTTGGTGGGGAGCATCTCATTTAATTCATATATGTAGTCATATAAGTTCCCGTTCCCGTTACCGACTGTCTGTCTGTCTGTCTGTCTGTCTGTCTGTCTGTCTGTCTGTCTGTCTGTCTGACCCGGTCCGGCATCGCCCAGCTCCTGGTGTGGAGCATCTCATTTAATTCATATAAGTAGTCATATAAGTTCCCGTTCCCGACTATCTATCTGTCTGTCTGTCTGTCTATCTGTCTGTCTATCTGTCTGATCCGGCCCGGCTTCGACCAGCCCCTGATGGGGAGCATATCATTTAATTCATATAAGTAGTCATATAAGTTCTCGTTCCCGTTACTGACTATATGTCTGTCTGTCTTTCTGTCTGTCTGTCTGTCTGTCTGTCTGTCTGTCTGTGTCTGTCTGTCTGTTTGTCTATCTATCTATCTCTGTCTGTCTGTCTGTCTGTCTAATAGACCCATCCCTCTGTCTGTCTATCTATCTATCTATCTATCTGTCTGTCTGTCTGTCTGTCTGTCTGTCTGTCTGTCTGCCTGCCTGCCTGACCCGGCCCGGGTTCGCCCAGTCCCTGGTGTGGAGCATCTCATTTAATTCTGAGTAGGTAAGAATCCGCTCTGCCTTCAAAATGTTGACGTGAAGATTTTCTTCCTGCAGCTGCTTCTGTATTTGTTGATCAGTAAGCTCCATTTTTAGCCGCTTGACCACCTATCTGACTGTGTTTGAATCAGTGTTTCTGATTCTGGTGTCTTGGTCCTCCTTCCTCTCACAAGTTTTTGTGTTCGTCTGTGGGTAGTCGTCGCTCTTCTTATTGGTAGTTTCATTGACTGTAGGTTCAGATACTTTATTACAGCTTGCATGCAGACTCTCCAAAGGCAGGTTCGTCTTCTTGATAGTCTGGTCGGTTTTCTCACTATGCATCTTGGAAGCTGCTTGTTTCTTTGTGCTATTACGACGTGCCATTTTCCCCCCGTATCAGACTGCTTGAAATGTGTAAGGCGTCTTGGCTTGATAGCGCTGAGAAGTGCTGTCAAGCGAATCGTGTCGATATGATGGCGGAAAACACTAAAGATGCGATGACCGTCCGTCCGTCCAATTTGAGAAAAAAACAAAACTTTCCACCTTGGTTCAACCAGCCCGTGCGGCATCGGTTATAATAGCGGTGGTTCATGGTGCGTCGATTATTCCATTCTCTGCGTGCCAGTAAAAGCTGGCTTATCTGTTGTGCAGTTTATGTCTGTGACGTCGGCATAGGGGATTCTTTTGGCCGGCAAGTTTTCCTTTTGTGTCTTTTTAGGCAATTTCTTCTGTCAGTGTGGCTTCAGGCTCGTTTGCTGTGCTGGGGTGCTGTCATTATACTGGCTCCTTGTACGGTTATTAGTAGCCTTCCTCTGGTGGGGTGTCCCTTTCGATTTCTCGTTGTTTTTTCATTTTCTGTGTGGTGCGCTTCTTTTCCATTTGATATTCTCTGTACCCTCTGGGGCCGCTTTTAGGCGTCGTTATGTCTTTTATCAGCTGTCTTTTCTTCCGATTTGGGGCAGCTTGCGATACCGCATTGTGTTCTTCGTGTGTTCCTCCTTTCTTGTATACGCCCCAGGCACATTCAAGTTTATTGGTGTTTTCCTCCGCACTTTCTTGATGAGTCTGTTTGGTTTCCGGTTTCTCCTGGTTCTTTTGGGACATCACGACAGAGCTGGAGTTAATAGTTTGCTGTTGTTGATTGACCAGAGAGTTGGCTTCATCTTGCGTCTTCTTGTCTTTTTTCTTGTGGATTGTCGTTATCAGTTTATCGATGATTTTCAATTGAGTGTCATCTGGCGGTTTCTCTGCGTTCTTTTCATTGGGTTCGTGTGGCTTGTTTTGGGATAGTTCCCTTTCAGCTTTTTGCATTTGTCTCTCCGCCTTGATGTCACATAAGATCTCTTCGTTTTTCTTGGTCGCCTGGATCATGTTCTCCACCTCTTGTGTTATATTTCGTTTGATCTCTTTTAGTTCCTCAAGCAGTTTTTCGCTGTCGCTATTCAGTGTCGGTGTTTGTAGTGTCTTGATCTGTTGCTTTAGCTCGTCAATCTGGCTCTGCAGCAGTGCTCTTTCATTTTGCGATATTCCTGTGACTGTCTCACACCTCCGCATTGCTTCCTTGAATGATGTCTTGTTGACAATGGTGAGTTTCAACACGTCTCTGTGTCTTTGGAGGTACGGACATCCCAGATATCGCGCTCCATGATGTCCCATGCAGTTGGCGCACTTACGGTTTCTGTTAGGTGCCTTGAAGTCCACGTCCAGCTTGGCTAGCGGACACTCCCTAAAGGCATGGTGCTCAGCGCAGTATCGGCAGATGTCTGTCTTGCTGCGGCATATGGCTCTGCTGTGGCCGGCCCTCTGGCATCTGGAGCACTGAGTTACTTTTGGAATAAATCTCTCTGGTAGTTGTACTTGCTTGTTGATGGACACTGATATCGGCATTTCGCTTCCCTTACTGGTCACCACCACCAGCGTCGTAGGTATTTTGGCATATGTTAATATTTGTTCCGCTTTTACGACTTGGATGCTGCGATTTTCCTCCTGTAACTTCTGTAAGATTTCATCGTTCGTTAGTTCCACATGAATCCGTTTAACGACCCATCTGACTGACTTTGTGTCGGTTTTACCGGCTCTGGTGTCTTTCTCCTCCTTTTTCTCTGCTAACATGCTAACATCTGTTTAAGTCCCCGCTAATCACTGGTATCATGAAGGCTAATAGACTACAATGGCTGGGGCATATAGAAAGAATGGAAGATAATAGGGAAACAAAACTCGCTTACACTCAGGAAATAAATGACCGTAGACCCCGAGGTAGACCAAGAAGGCGGTGGAGAGATAATACATGTACAGACCTACAAGCACTTGGAATCAACGACTGGCAAGAGAAGGTCCACCAGAGAGACGAATGGAGACGGATTGTATTTGCAGCAAAGAACCTCAATGGCTCGGAACGCTGAAGAAGAAGAAGAAGAAGAACATGGATCTTGTTACAGGCGGGCCGTCATCGGTCTTTCTTGTGGTAGTGTCATTTGATTTAGTTGCTGTTTTTTGGGTGTTATCAGGTAGGTTCTCAGCGTCCGTCTTCTTCGCGATTTTGGAGGCTCCCCCGCTGCACATCTTGTGGCTCTGCGTTTTCTTGGTGTTGGCCTTGCGAACCATTTTCTCCCCAAATCAGGCATCTTGATGATTTAAGATGACTTGGCTAGATAGCGCTGAAAAGTGCTGTCAATATCCCCGTATCAGGCTTCTTGATGATTTAAGGCGACTTGGCTTGATCTGGCGAATGACCTCACGGATGCGATGATATTGTTCAACATCTTTTAGATAACTTCTTAAGTATAGAAAGATGAGTTACAATGTTATGCATTATGCATTATTTTTATGTAAACTTTGAAAATGTCTAAAAGATTGTATCATTATTTATTATAACTCATATGCCGGTATATAACTATAGACAAATAGTTTATAAATCATTGAAAACGATACAACAATATGACTATAAGTTATACAACAATGTTATTAAAAGTTATGCCCCTTGAAATAACTTTTTCTAGAGTTAAGTCCCTTAGCTAATGTGTAGTCACGTCATTTTCTTCCCTTTCCCTAGCGTTTTGGTTCGGGGATTCTTTCATCATCATCATCATATATTTACGTACGTATTTTGGGAGGGGGAGGAGGGAGGTGGAGGAAGAAGAAAAAAAAACTATGACAGTTGACAGCTCTGGAATGAAAGTAAGGCGTGTAGAAAATTTCATCTCAATCGGATGGGCCGTTAGCGAAAAAATAAAGGACATACATATTTACATACATACATATATACATACATACACTTTGATTTATATATATAGACTATGAATACCATCTGTCATGTTTGAATCCAGATCAATCCCACAAAATGAGAGACAAGACATCAGTCAGTTGTTAGAGACAGACAGAATGATCAGGTCAGTACTAGTTGATCCACTTCTATGTTGATTTCTAAATGTTATGTGGCTTTGTATTGTTGATATATGTATCATTAATATTCTTATTACTTTGAAGAAAATTGAAGAATACTCTAATTTGGCTGTAAAATTGATCCAGTAATATTTACAAGCTTTGTAACATTTCTGTTACCTTTATGGAAACATACAGAACAGAACTCTGAATTCCATTGGATTGTTAGCCAAAACAACCTTACATTGAAATTAATTGCCTGGCATATTTCGCTGCATCTCGTCAGGTACATACTGCAGAAATCACACAACTTACGTAAGTTGTGTGATTTCTGCAGTATGTACCTGACGAGATGCAGCGAAATATGCCAGGCAATAAATCGTGCAATCTATTGTTTGTGTCTTCGTTATTCAAATTCACTACGGGAAAACATTGTTTTGAATTGAAATTAATATTATTATGTACTTTTTATGTTTGATAATACCAGTCCTCAGTTTGTTTTTTGTGTTCTTGCACAGTTGATGTGTATCCCTTGTTTTTCTTATCGTGCCTTGCATTCTCACCGCTCTAATGCAGTTAACCCCATTTAATGTATGATAACACCCGCGGTGGGGAACAGCAATATTACAGTAGCTAGTATGCTTGCCTGCCAGCCCAGTGGTCATGTATTGACATCCAAGGCAGAGATTGTTTTCATTTATCTGCTTTCCCAGGTCAACCCTGCCTAAAAATGGATGCCAGGACATTTTCTGGGGGGTGAAGGGGACCAAGGGGAAGACCGAGAAGTAAATACCTGGATGGCTTGGCCACGTGGCATGGTCGAGACAAGAACACAGAGCTGATCCACGACTCTGGTGATCGAGTGACCTGGCAATACATGACCGCCCACGCTTATCGGCATGGCACATGATGGATGGATGGGGACATGATATTGACCACATCAACCATGGAGTGCTGGCTGGTCTCAAGCATGGGGCTTGTACCAAACACAAAGTACTCCTCAAAGCTTCATTTTGTTTTTATTTTTTTTGTGTTCGCTGGCTTTCAACTCAAGCGTAGTCCATACATGTGATACGACCTCTTGTTGTACTACTGGGGAGTGCACTGAACTGATGTTTGCTTGTGGATTAGCTTTCTCTATTACCAGTGTTCCTCGCCATCATCTCTGATTTCTGAGGTACTTGTAAGTTATGGCTCCAAGTCAAGGACAAGAAGTCAACATTTTAGTACAACTGACCGGTGTAGTGGTTGAAACTGCTACCTCGACATCAGCACATTCGAAGTTTAAAAGTGAGTGCTCTTATCCATGCATGATAAGAGTTCCTTTTCTTACTTTTCTATATCCAAATGTTATGACTTGGAGACAGTCATCATAATATTGAGACAGTCATCATAATATTCAGCTGCCATCTCCACATTGATGGTCGTTTCTGTATTGATTTACTTACTAATTACTAGTGGTCTTATGTAAATGAGAAACATACAGCACAAATGAGGATTTTGTTCATGTGCAACACTTTGAAAGCAGATTGCCTAGAAAAAACATTGGACAAATCAAAGATAGTAATTTTTATGTATAGTTTTTGGGTTGTTTTTTTTTAAATTATTATATTAATCAGTCACGGTTTCAACTTCACGGCAAAGGGTCAGCCCATTGTGCTCCGTTCCTGTGCCAGTGAATATCACACAAAATACTCCTCACTGTCCCTTGTGAGAAGTGGAACAGACAGGAGTCTCAACAGCCCGCACAGGTATACTATACGTAATGCCGCTGCCAGAATGCCAACACAAAAGTCTGCCACAAAAAATGCAGTTCATCGTCAGTGGAAGCAGTAGTCACTAGAAAACCAGCAGTAACACATTACTACATACGGCAACCCAGTTAGTTAAGCGACCAGCTGGCTGCCATTTTTCTTAACATGCAGTTCATGCTACAAACAACTGCAGACAGATGTAAAAGCACTCTGCATGAAATTCACAGTTCACAGTGTCGCTCTACAGACTCAACTCAGTAGCAAGGCAATGGAACCATTCACTACCAGTCCAAATGAGGAAAATGCTTAAACAAACCATAGTCACAAGCATAAACACTCCAGAAGCCTTAACAGCTCAACCGCCTATCCTCCATGTTGGGGACCTGACATTATTAAGGATCACTTTCATTGCACTTGGAAATCTCAGCCGCAGTACCAATCTCCTTCTATAGAAAACATAAGGAGAATCTAAGAACAGTGACCTGAACTCCATAACACCAACTGGGATTCAAATGTGCATATTCAGAATCACAACTTATAAATACTCTTTTGTGGGCAGGTCTATTTGGTGGCTGAGAAGTTAAAACATGCATAATGGGCTCATGCAAACTTTGGTTTGATTCATGGTTTGTATTGTGAGTTTTTCCAGAATAAGAAAAGGATTATGTGTTTCCCTCCTATTCCTGAGGAGTTACTGTGGCGTAGCAGCTAGATGCTTGCTTGCCGACCTGGTGGTCATGGATTGAAACCTGCATAGAGGCAGATTTTAAAAACTGAACTTAAATGGGTACCAGGAAATGTCTTCGGAAGTAAAGGTGGCCGGCGTGATACTATCTTACCCACCCTGTGTTGAATGGTCTATACAAATATGGGTAGAGCATCAAATGCCCAGTATGCCTTTAGACATATAAAAGGGTCATTGTCTTTGTGTTTTTGACCCTATTCCTGGGGTAGCGGTTCAGACAACTAGTCTTGTTGTGCCAGGTCTAAAGGTTCTGAGGGCCCATGTGCGTGCTGCACATCTTAGAAATCTTTCAGCGGTTGGGTGATAAAAGAAATGGAACTAGTGCAACTGTGCAAACACTTCTCACATCAGAGCGCTTTGAATTCCAACACAAATGTCTTGACTGTGTTGAATGAATAGATCTAGACAGATAAAGAAAACATACTCAAGGTACAACGGAATTGGAAGGATGGTGAGAAATCTAAAAGAACTGGATGAGTAAAATGTTCTAATATCATCAGGGATGGAGAGAAAAAGAAACAGATTGTGTGTGCAACAAAGAGGATTACGGTGTTCAATGACTCAAAAGGAACTTATTTTAAGCTAGACATGAATTGAATATACTAAGAAGACTAACAATGCTAATATTATACTAAGAAGGCTAACAATGCTAATATTCTATCAGTCTGAACATCAAGGAAAACTGGCTGAAAAACAGTATCATGTCTTAAAACTGAAATACTTTGACCATATTAAAACATCAAGGGCTTGGAAAGGACAGTGATTGAAGACATGGTTCCTGGGAGAAGATGGACACAGGACATTGCAGACATCTTGGACATGAGGGTACATATGGCAGGAGAACTGGTGAGGGATCAAGGGGCTTTTTAATGGGCCGGGAGTGAGAGTGATATTCTGCAGGGGACCTGTTACATGATGATGAATGTAACATTAACATTTGTAAATCTTTTCATGCCTGACCTTTCACATGTACATTTAAAATGTATCTTATTGCAGATCACTGCATGACATTAAAGCAACTCAGATGGGTGGTGTGGTTCGCTTCAAAGCTGAGGTGGATTTTGATGGCAGAGAAATTACTAGAGCTTATCTTTATAAGCAGGATCTGGATCTCCTGTTACTTGTAGGTTTTCAGATGTGGTGTCCTAAACTTTATCTTAAGGGTGATGTCAAATGGCCAAGCCATTTTAACAATCTGTGTTTGTAAACCTTGTCAGTAAAAACCTCATGAAAATGTGTTTATGCTTCTCATTCTTTCTGCACTGTTGAGTTGACTGTCTTGGGTGGTCATATCTTTCACAGTATTAAGTTTCTAGTGATGCTCATCAATGCTGTCCAATATTATTCATTTGTTCTGTCTAGTGTTGCTGTATAGTTGTTTCTTTTCAAATTGCACCTTAGTTGTTTTCAATAATTACAATTTTTGCTACTGTCCTTATTGTTATATTGTTGCTACTGTCCAGTGTTGTTGCTACTGTCCAGTGTTGTTGCTACTGTCCAATGTTGTTATATTGTTGCTACTATCCAGTATTGTTATATTGTTCCTACTGTCCAGTGTTGTTGCTACTATCCAGTGTTGTTATATTATTTCTTCTGTCCACTGTTGCTTTATTATTTCTACTGATCAGTGTTGTTACATTATTGCATCTGTCCACTGTTGCTTTATTATTTCTACTGATCAGTGTTGTTACATTATTGCATCTGTCCAGTGTTGCTCGTTGTTGCTTCTGTCCAGTATTGCTCTGTTGTCTATACTATCTATTGTTATGCTATTGTTTCTACTATCTAGTGTAACTCCATTGTTTCATCTTTCCAGTGTTGCTCCATTGTTTCATCTTTCCAGTGTTGCTCCATTGTTTCATCTTTCCAGTGTTGCTCCATTGTTTCTTCTGTCCAGTGTTGCTGCATTGTTTCTTCTGTCCAGTGTTGCTCCATTGTTTCTACTATCCAGTGTTGCTCCATTGTTTCTACTATCCAGTGTTGCTCCATTGTTTCTACTATCCAGTGTTGCTCCATTGTTTCTACTATCCAGTGTTGCTCCATTGTTTCTACTATCCAGTGTTGCTCCATTGTTTCATCTTTCCAGTGTTGCTCCATTGTTTCATCTTTCCAGTGTTGCTGCATTGTTTCTTATGTCCAGTGTTGCTGCATTGTTTCTTCTGTCCAGTGTTGCTCCATTGTTTCTTCTGTCCAGTGTTGCTCCATTGTTTCTTCTGTCCAGTGTTGCTGCATTGTTTCTTCTGTCCAGTGTTGCTTCATTGTTTCTTCTTTCCAGTGTTGCTCCATTATTTCATCGTTCCAGTGTTGCTCCATTGTTTCTTCTGTCCAGTGTTGCTCTATTGTTTCTTCTGTCCAGTGTTGCTCCATTGTTTCTTCTGTCCAGTGTTGCTCCATTGTTTCTTCTGTCCATTGTTGCTGCATTGTTTCTTCTGTCCAGTGTTGCTCCATTGTTTCTTCTGGCCAGTGTTGCTCCATTGTTTCTTCTGTCCAGTGTTGCTGCATTGTTTCTTCTGTCCAGTGTTGCTCCATTATTTCTTCTATCCTGTGTTGCTCCATTGTTTCTTCTATCCTGTGTTGCTGCATTGTTTCTTCTGTCCAGTGTTGCTCATTGTTTCTTCTGTCCATTGTTTCTTCTGTCCAGTGTTGCTCATTGTTTCTTCTGTCCAGTGTTGCTCCATTGTTTCTTCTATCCTGTGTTGCTCCATTGTTTCTTCTATCCAGTGTTGCTGCATTGTTTCTTCTGTCCAGTGTTGCTCCATTATTTCTTCTATCCTGTGTTGCTCCATTGTTTCTTCTGTCCAGTGTTGCTGCATTATTTCTTCTATCCTGTGTTGCTCCATTGTTTCTTCTGTCCATTGTTGCTCATTGTTTCTTCTGTCCAGTGTTGCTCCATTGTTTCTTCTGTCCAGTGTTGCTCCATTGTTTCTTCTGTCCAGTTTTGCTGCATTGTTTCTTCTGTCCAGTTTTGCTGCATTGTTTCTTCTGTCCAGAACTGCTCCATTGTTTCTTCTGTCCAGTGTTGCTCAATTGTTTCTTCTGTCCAGTGTTGCTGCATTGTTTCTTCTATCCTGTGTTGCTGCATTGTTTCTTCTGTCCAGTGTTGCTGCATTGTTTCTTCTGTCCAGTGTTGCTGCATTGTTTCTTCTATCCTGTGTTGCTGCATTGTTTCTTCTGTCCAGTGTTGCTGCATTGTTTCTTCTATCCTGTGTTGCTCCATTGTTTCTTCTGTCCAGTGTTGCTGCATTGTTTCTTCTATCCTGTGTTGCTCCATTGTTTCTTCTGTCCAGTGTTGCTGCATTGTTTCTTCTATCCTGTGTTGCTCCATTGTTTCTTCTGTCCAGTGTTGCTCCATTGTTTCTTCTGTCCAGTGTTGCTCCATTGTTTCTTCTGTCCAGTTTTGCTGCATTGTTTCTTCTGTCCAGTGTTGCTGCATTGTTTCTTCTATCCTGTGTTGCTGCATTGTTTCTTCTGCCCAGTGTTGCTGCATTGTTTCTTCTGTCCAGTGTTGCTCAATTTTTTCTTCTGTCCAGTGTTGCTGCATTGTTTCTTCTGTCCAGTGTTGCTCCATTGTTTCTTCTGTCCAGTTTTGCTCCATTGTTTCTTCTGTCCAGTGTTGCTCCATTGTTTCTTCTGTCCAGTGTTGCTGCATTGTTTCTTCTTTCCAGTGTTGCTCAATTGTTTCTTCTGTCCAGTGTTGCTCAATTGTTTCTTCTGTCCAGTTTTGCTGCATTGTTTCTTCTGTCCAGTGTTGCTGCATTGTTTCTTCTATCCTGTGTTGCTGCATTGTTTCTTCTGTCCAGTGTTGCTGCATTGTTTCTTCTGTCCAGTGTTGCCCCATTGTTTCTTCTATCCTGTGTTGCTCCATTGTTTCTTCTGTCCAGTGTTGCTGCATTGTTTCTTCTGTCCAGTGTTGCTGCATAGTTTCTTCTGTCCAGTGTTGCTGCATTGTTTCTTCTGTCCAGTTTTGCTGCATTGTTTCTTCTATCCTGTGTTGATCCATTGTTTCTTCTATCCTGTGTTGCTCCATTGTTTCTTCTATCCTGTGTTGCTGCATTGTTTCTTCTGTCCAGTGTTGCTGCATTGTTTCTTCTGTCCAGTGTTGCTCCATTGTTTCTTCTATCCTGTGTTGCTCCATTGTTTCTTCTGTCCAGTGTTGCTGCATTGTTTCTTCTGTCCAGTGTTGCTCCATTGTTTCTTATGTCCAGTGTTGCTGCATTGTTTCTTCTGTCCAGTGTTGCTGCATTGTTTCTTCTGTCCAGTGTTGCTGCATTGTTTCTTCTGTCCAGTGTTGCTGCATTGTTTATTCTGTCCAGTGTTGCTGCATTGTTTCTTCTGTCCAGTGTTGCTGTCCAGTGTTGCTCCATTGTTTCTTCTATCCTGTGTTGCTGCATTGTTTCTTCTGTCCAGTGTTGCTCATTGTTTCTTCTGTCCAGTGTTGCTCATTGTTTCTTCTGTCCAGTGTTGCTCCATTGTTTCTTCTATCCTGTGTTGCTCCATTGTTTCTTCTATCCTGTGTTGCTGCATTGTTTCTTCTGTCCAGTGTTGCTCCATTGATTCTTCTGTCCAGTGTTGCTCCATTGTTTCTTCTGTCCAGTGTTGCTGTCCAGTGTTGCTCCATTGTTTCTTCTATCCTGTGTTGCTGCATTGTTTCTTCTGTCCAGTGTTGCTCCATTGTTTCTTCTGTCCAGTGTTGCTCCATTGTTTCTTCTGTCCAGTGTTGCTGTCCAGTGTTGCTCCATTGTTTCTTCTGTCCAGTGTTGCTCCATTGTTTCTTCTGTCCAGTTTTGCTGCATTGTTTCTTCTGTCCAGTTTTGCTGCATTGTTTCTTCTGTCCAGAACTGCTCCATTGTTTCTTCTGTCCAGTGTTGCTCAATTGTTTCTTCTGTCCAGTGTTGCTGCATTGTTTCTTCTATCCTGTGTTGCTGCATTGTTTCTTCTGTCCAGTGTTGCTGCATTGTTTCTTCTGTCCAGTGTTGCTGCATTGTTTCTTCTATCCTGTGTTGCTGCATTGTTTCTTCTGTCCAGTGTTGCTGCATTGTTTCTTCTATCCTGTGTTGCTCCATTGTTTCTTCTGTCCAGTGTTGCTGCATTGTTTCTTCTATCCTGTGTTGCTCCATTGTTTCTTCTGTCCAGTGTTGCTGCATTGTTTCTTCTATCCTGTGTTGCTCCATTGTTTCTTCTGTCCAGTGTTGCTCCATTGTTTCTTCTGTCCAGTGTTGCTCCATTGTTTCTTCTGTCCAGTTTTGCTGCATTGTTTCTTCTGTCCAGTGTTGCTGCATTGTTTCTTCTATCCTGTGTTGCTGCATTGTTTCTTCTGCCCAGTGTTGCTGCATTGTTTCTTCTGTCCAGTGTTGCTCAATTTTTTCTTCTGTCCAGTGTTGCTGCATTGTTTCTTCTGTCCAGTGTTGCTCCATTGTTTCTTCTGTCCAGTTTTGCTCCATTGTTTCTTCTGTCCAGTGTTGCTCCATTGTTTCTTCTGTCCAGTGTTGCTGCATTGTTTCTTCTTTCCAGTGTTGCTCAATTGTTTCTTCTGTCCAGTGTTGCTCAATTGTTTCTTCTGTCCAGTTTTGCTGCATTGTTTCTTCTGTCCAGTGTTGCTGCATTGTTTCTTCTATCCTGTGTTGCTGCATTGTTTCTTCTGTCCAGTGTTGCTGCATTGTTTCTTCTGTCCAGTGTTGCCCCATTGTTTCTTCTATCCTGTGTTGCTCCATTGTTTCTTCTGTCCAGTGTTGCTGCATTGTTTCTTCTGTCCAGTGTTGCTGCATAGTTTCTTCTGTCCAGTGTTGCTGCATTGTTTCTTCTGTCCAGTTTTGCTGCATTGTTTCTTCTATCCTGTGTTGATCCATTGTTTCTTCTATCCTGTGTTGCTCCATTGTTTCTTCTATCCTGTGTTGCTGCATTGTTTCTTCTGTCCAGTGTTGCTGCATTGTTTCTTCTGTCCAGTGTTGCTCCATTGTTTCTTCTATCCTGTGTTGCTCCATTGTTTCTACTGTCCAGTGTTGCTGCATTGTTTCTTCTGTCCAGTGTTGCTCCATTGTTTCTTATGTCCAGTGTTGCTGCATTGTTTCTTCTGTCCAGTGTTGCTGCATTGTTTCTTCTGTCCAGTGTTGCTGCATTGTTTCTTCTGTCCAGTGTTGCTGCATTGTTTATTCTGTCCAGTGTTGCTGCATTGTTTCTTCTGTCCAGTGTTGCTGTCCAGTGTTGCTCCATTGTTTCTTCTATCCTGTGTTGCTGCATTGTTTCTTCTGTCCAGTGTTGCTCATTGTTTCTTCTGTCCAGTGTTGCTCATTGTTTCTTCTGTCCAGTGTTGCTCCATTGTTTCTTCTATCCTGTGTTGCTCCATTGTTTCTTCTATCCTGTGTTGCTGCATTGTTTCTTCTGTCCAGTGTTGCTCCATTGATTCTTCTGTCCAGTGTTGCTCCATTGTTTCTTCTGTCCAGTGTTGCTGTCCAGTGTTGCTCCATTGTTTCTTCTATCCTGTGTTGCTGCATTGTTTCTTCTGTCCAGTGTTGCTCCATTGTTTCTTCTGTCCAGTGTTGCTCCATTGTTTCTTCTGTCCAGTGTTGCTGTCCAGTGTTGCTCCATTGTTTCTTCTATCCTGTGTTGCTGAATTGTTTCTTCTGTCCAGTGTTGCTCATTGTTTCTTCTGTCCAGTGTTGCTCATTGTTTCTTCTGTCCAGTGTTGCTCCATTGTTTCTTCTATCCTGTGTTGCTCCATTGTTTCTTCTATCCTGTGTTGCTGCATTGTTTCTTCTGTCCAGTGTTGCTCCATTGTTTCTTCTGTCCAGTGTTGCTCCATTGTTTCTTCTGTCCAGTGTTGCTGTCCAGTGTTGCTGCATTGTTTCTTCTGTCCAGTGTTGCTCCATTGTTTCTTCTGTCCAGTGTTTGCTCCATTATTTCTTCTATCCTGTGTTGCTCCATTGTTTCTTCTGTCCAGTGTTGCATTATTTCTTCTATCCTGTGTTGCTCCATTGTTTCTTCTGTCCATTGTTGCTCATTGTTTCTTCTGTCCAGTGTTGCTCCATTGTTTCTTCTGTCCAGTGTTGCTGCATTGTTTCTTCTGTCCAGTGATGCTCCATTGTTTCTTCTGTCCAGTTTTGCTGCATTGTTTCTTCTGTCCAGTGTTGCTCCATTGTTTCTTCTGTCCAGTGTTGCTGCATTGTTTCTTCTATCCTGTGTTGCTCCATTGTTTCTTCTACCCTGTGTTGCTGCATTGTTTCTTCTGTCCAGTGTTGCTGCATTGTTTCTTCTGTCCAGTGTTGCCCCATTATTTCTTCTATCCTGTGTTGCTCCATTGTTTCTTCTGTCCATTGTTGCTCATTGTTTCTTCTGTCCAGTGTTGCTCCATTGTTTCTTCTGTCCAGTGTTGCTCCATTGTTTCTTCTGTCCAGTGTTGCTCCATTGTTTCTTCTGTCCAGTTTTGCTGCATTGTTTCTTCTGTCCAATGTTGCTCCATTGTTTCTTCTGTCCAGTTTTGCTGCATTGTTTCTTCTATCCTGTGTTGCTCCATTGTTTCTTCTATCCTGTTTTGCTGCATTGTTTCTTCTGTCCAGTGTTGCTCCATTGTTTCTTCTGTCCAGTGTTGCTCCATTATTTCTTCTATCCTGTGTTGCTCCATTGTTTCTTCTGTTCAGTGTTGCTCCATTGTTTCTTCTATCCTGTGTTGCTGCATTGTTTCTTCTGTCCAGTGTTGCTGCATTGTTTCTTCTGTCCAGTGTTGCTCCATTGTTTCTTCTGTCCAGTGTTGCTCCATTGTTTCTTCTATCCTGTGTCGCTCCATTGTTTCTTCTGTCCAGTGTTGCTCCATTGTTTCTTCTATCCTGTGTTGCTGCATTGTTTCTTCTGTCCTGTGTTGCTCATTGTTTCTTCTGTCCATTGTTTCTTCTGTCCAGTGTTGCTCATTGTTTCTTCTATCCTGTGTTGCTCCATTGTTTCTTCTATCCTGTGTTGCTGCATTGTTTCTTCTATCCTGTGTTGCTCCATTGTTTCTTCTATCCTGTGTTGCTGCTTTGTTTCTTCTGTCCAGTGTTGCTCCATTGTTTCTTCTGTCCAGTGTTGCTCCATTGTTTCTTCTGTCCAGTGTTGCTCCATTGTTTCTTCTGTCCAGTGTTGCTGTCCAGTGTTGCTGCATTGTTTCTTCTGTCCAGTGTTGCTGCATTGTTTCTTCTGTCCAGTGTTGCTCCATTGTTTCTTCTGTCCAGTGTTGCTCCATTGTTTCTTCTGTCCAGTTTTGCTCCATTGTTTCTTCTGTCCAGTGTTGCTGCATTGTTTCTTCTGTCCAGTGTTGCTTCATTGTTTCTTCTGTCCAGTGTTGCTCCATTGTTTCTTCTATCCTGTGTTGCTGCATTGTTTCTTCTGTCCAGTGTTGCTTCATTGTTTCTTCTGTCCAGTGTTGCTGTCCAGTTTTGCTGCATTGTTTCTTCTATCCTGTGTTGCTCCATTGTTTCTTCTATCCTGTTTTGCTGCATTGTTTCTTCTGTCCAGTGTTGCTCCATTGTTTCTTCTGTCCAGTGTTGCTCCATTATTTCTTCTATCCTGTGTTGCTCCATTGTTTCTTCTGTTCAGTGTTGCTCCATTGTTTCTTCTATCCTGTGTTGCTGCATTGTTTCTTCTGTCCAGTGTTGCTGCATTGTTTCTTCTGTCCAGTGTTGCTCCATTGTTTCTTCTGTCCAGTGTTGCTCCATTGTTTCTTCTATCCTGTGTCGCTCCATTGTTTCTTCTGTCCAGTGTTGCTCCATTGTTTCTTCTATCCTGTGTTGCTGCATTGTTTCTTCTGTCCTGTGTTGCTCATTGTTTCTTCTGTCCATTGTTTCTTCTGTCCAGTGTTGCTCATTGTTTCTTCTATCCTGTGTTGCTCCATTGTTTCTTCTATCCTGTGTTGCTGCATTGTTTCTTCTATCCTGTGTTGCTCCATTGTTTCTTCTATCCTGTGTTGCTGCATTGTTTCTTCTGTCCAGTGTTGCTCCATTGTTTCTTCTGTCCAGTGTTGCTCCATTGTTTCTTCTGTCCAGTGTTGCTCCATTGTTTCTTCTGTCCAGTGTTGCTGTCCAGTGTTGCTGCATTGTTTCTTCTGTCCAGTGTTGCTGCATTGTTTCTTCTGTCCAGTGTTGCTCCATTGTTTCTTCTGTCCAGTGTTGCTCCATTGTTTCTTCTGTCCAGTTTTGCTCCATTGTTTCTTCTGTCCAATGTTGCTCATTGTTTCTTCTGTCCATTGTTTCTTCTGTCCAGTGTTGCTCATTGTTTCTTCTATCCTGTGTTGCTGCATTGTTTCTTCTGTCCTGTGTTGCTCCATTGTTTCTTCTATCCTGTGTTGCTGCATTGTTTCTTCTATCCAGTGTTGCTGCATTGTTTCTTCTGTCCAGTGTTGCTCCATTGTTTCTTCTGTCCAGTGTTGCTCCATTGTTTCTTCTGTCCAGTGTTGCTCCATTGTTTCTTCTGTCCAGTGTTGCTGCATTGTTTCTTCTGTCCAGTGTTGCTGCATTGTTTCTTCTGTCCAGTGTTGCTGTCCGGTGTTGCTCCATTGTTTCTTCTATCCTGTGTTGCTGCATTGTTTCTTCTGTCCAGTGTTGCTCATTGTTTCTTCTGTCCAGTGTTGCTCATTGTTTCTTCTGTCCAGTGTTGCTCCATTATTTCTTCTATCCTGTGTTGCTCCATTGTTTCTTCTATCCAGTTTTGCTGCATTGTTTCTTCTATCCTGTGTTGCTCCATTGTTTCTTCTGTCCAGTGTTGCTCATTGTTTCTTCTGTCCAGTGTTGCTCATTGTTTCTTCTGTCCAGTGTTGCTCCATTATTTCTTCTATCCTGTGTTGCTCCATTGTTTCTTCTGTCCAGTGTTGCTCCATTATTTCTTCTATCCTGTGTTGCTCCATTGTTTCTTCTGTCCAGTGTTAATGCATTGTTTCTTCTGTCCAACGTTGCTCCATTGTTCTTCTGTCCAGTGTTGCTGCATTGTTTCTTCTGTCCAGTGTTGCTCCATTGTTTCTTCTGTCCAGTTTTGCTGCATAGTTTCTTCTGTCCAGTGTTGCTCCATTGTTTCTTCTGTCCAGTTTTGCTGCATACTTTCTTCTGTCCAGTGTTGCTCCATTGTTTCTTCTGTCCAGTTTTGCTGCATAGTTTCTTCTGTCCAGTGTTGCTCCATTGTTTCTTCTGTCCAGTTTTGCTGCATAGTTTCTTCTGTCCAGTGTTGCTGCATTGTTTCTTCTGTCCAGTTTTGCTGCATTGTTTCTTCTGTCCAGTGTTGCTGCATTGTTTCTTCTGTCCAGTTTTGCTGCATAGTTTCTTCTGTCCAGTGTTGCTGCATTGTTTCTTCTGTCCAGTGTTGCTGCATTGTTTCTTCTGTCCAACGTTGCTCCATTGTTTCTTCTGTCCAGTTTTGCTGCATAGTTTCTTCTGTCCAGTGTTGCTGCATTGTTTCTTCTGTCCAGTTTTGCTGCATTGTTTCTTCTGTCCAGTGTTGCTCCATTGTTTCTTCTGTCCAGTGTTGCTCCATTGTTTCTTCTGTCCAGTGTTGCTCCATTGTTTCTTCTGTCCAGTGTTGCTCCATTGTTTCTTCTGTCCAGTGTTGCTGCATTGTTTCTTCTGTCCAGTTTTGCTGCATTGTTTCTTCTGTCCAACGTTGCTCCATTGTTTCTTCTGTCCAGTTTTGCTGCATAGTTTCTTCTGTCCAGTGTTGCTGCATTGTTTCTTCTGTCCAGTTTTGCTGCATTGTTTCTTCTGTCCAGTGTTGCTCCATTGTTTCTTCTATCCTGTGTTGCTGCATTGTTTCTTCTGTCCAGTGTTGCTGCATTGTTTCTTCTGTCCAGTGTTGCTCCATTGTTTCTTCTGTCCAGTGTTGCTCCATTGTTTCTTCTGTCCAGTGTTGCTCCATTGTTTCTTCTGTCAAGTGTTGCTCCATTGTTTCTTCTGTCAAGTGTTGCTGCATTGTTTCTTCTGTCCAGTGTTGCTGCATTGTTTCTTCTGTCCAGTGTTGCTCCATTGTTTCTTCTCTCCAGTGTTGCTCCATTGTTTCTTCTGTCCAGTGTTGCTCTATTGTTTCTTATGTTCAATGTTGCTCCATTGTTTCATCTGTCCAGTGTTGCTGCATTGTTTCTTCTGTCCAGTGTTGCTCCATTGTTTCTTCTGTCCAGTGTTGCTCCATTGTTTCTTCTGTCCAGTGTTGCTCCATTGTTTCTTATGTTCAATGTTGCTCCATTGTTTCTTATGTTCAATGTTGCTCCATTGTTTCTTATGTTCAATGTTGCTCCATTGTTTCTTATGTTCAATGTTGCTCCATTGTTTCTTATGTTCAATGTTGCTCCATTGTTTCTTATGTTCAATGTTGCTCCATTGTTTCTTCTGTCCAGTGTTGCTCCATTGTTTCTTATGTTCAATGTTGCTCCATTGTTTCTTATGTTCAATGTTGCTCCATTGTTTCTTATGTTCAATGTTGCTCCATTGTTTCTTAAGTTCAATGTTGCTCCATTGTTTCTTATGTTCAATGTTGCTCCATTGTTTCTTATGTTCAATGTTGCTCCATTGTTTCTTATGTTCAATGTTGCTCCATTGTTTCTTATGTTCAATGTTGCTCCATTGTTTCTTATGTTCAATGTTGCTCCATTGTTTCTTATGTTCAATGTTGCTCCATTGTTTCTTCTGTCCAGTGTTGCTCCATTGTTTCTTCTGTCCAGTGTTGCTCCATTGTTTCTTCTGTCCAGTGTTGCTCCATTGTTTCTTATGTTCAATGTTGCTCCATTGTTTCTTCTGTTCAATGTTGCTCCATTGTTTCTTATGTTCTATGTTGCTCCATTGTTTCTTCTGTCCGGTGTTTCCTTCTCTTATCTGTTATGTCCACTGTTGTTTGTTTCAATATTGCTTGTTATGTCCACTGTTGTTTGTTTCAATATTGCTTCAGTCCATTGTTGCTCGTAAGTTCTGTCCAGTATTGTCACATTGATACTCTTGTCCATTGTTCCTTCTAACAGTTCTTTTAACAATTCTATTAATACTTCAAATGCTGTAAAATTAGCTTGGGGATTTGTTTGTTCATGCTTCCAGAACATAATGTATGGATTCTGGTGTTTTCTGTCTAGGAGGCTCAGAACATGAAAACTGTTGAAGAGCTTGAGCAGTTCATGCTGAACCATGGGGAAAAGATTATTGATGCTCTCGGAGCAGAGGTGGACAGAATAGAGAAGTTATTGAAGGTAATATTGTTTATCCTGAATATAAGCATGGTAAATGCATTATACACTTGCCTGCTGGCCAGGCGGTCGTATGTTCGAATTCCAAATTGAGGCAGTTTTTTTTTTTATTTATCTAAGCTCCCAGGTCGACCCAGTCTCAAATTGGCACCATGAAATGTCCAGGGATATAAAGGCGGCTGGCGTGATACTCACCCATCAAGTGCCAATTGGTCTATACATTTATGGGCTTAGCATAGTGTAGTGTGCCCAAAGTAGCCACTTTAGTAATATTTTCTAAATTGCTTTTTAATTATATAACTGCATAGTTGGATACCTTGAAAAAACAAATCCAACGGTACCTTATTCAACTTTGTATGTCAATTTTAAACCGAGATATTAATGTTTGTGTGTCAGTTTATCATTTAATATAGACATATATTTAAAAAAAACGATTTTGACCTTTTGACTTTTTGTGACCCTACCTACACACTCACACAACTGTTGGTTACACTCATGCAAAGGGAGATTAACCCTTTACCAGGCAGAACGTCCATTTCCGTCCGGTCGCTTAAACGGGCAGAGCGGCTGAAACCATCCAATACTATTATGCATTGTAAAAATGCGATCTCTCGGCTTTACGCTGCTTTCGTCGATAGCTTGACAACGTAGCCGCCATTTGTAAGCGCCTACTATGAATTTGAGCGGACTTTTACGGACTTTTTTTTGGTAGTTTCGTGGTTTTTACTCTTAGTTTTTCAAAACGGATTTCGGCAATTCTTCAAGTGATAGCTGAGATTTCGCTAGGTTCAATTTAAGTGACATTAAAGTGCACGAAGTTGACTACTAATCAGTTAGATATCAGTGAAAAGTGTTACAGTCGTGAGTCGGACTTTAAAGAAAGTGATTATGATTCTGAAAATGTGTTTGTAAAGTGCCGTATAGATGACGGAAAATCACAAACAATATGCTGTATTTCATAAATATTTATGTTCATATATGGATTACCGACAACAATCACCTGAGTAACATATTCTGCTTGCTTTTCCCTTCATTGTGTTGTTTATTTAACTAAAATCAGTTGACTAACACCTTATTTGTGATGTTTTTACTAACACAACCCGAAATTTTACCGAACCTGAAAAAATCTTGCCCGTTCGGGGCTAAAAAACGGACAAGCGTCTGCCCTGTAAAGGGTTAACACTACCGCTGTCTAACTCAAGGGCAGATAACTACTGCCAGTTTATATATATATATATACACACACACACACACACACACACACATATGCATCTCCACATCGTGCTGTGATGGCGTCAGACCGCGCACGGACTGAACGCGCAGTCTTGTCAATGCGAGGCCCATAAGAATAGTAAATGATCATCGATATATTATGACACGGAAAACTGCTATTTCCCGCCATTGAAATATCCCATTACACCATCAAGTGTCTGGTTCAAATCTATTTGTCAACAATTTGTTTTTAACATAATCAGGATGATCTGTCGACTAACTAACTAACTATAATCAGGGCCCAAGAATGTTTTCAAATGTTTTACTTCCATGGGGAGTATGTTGTTAACTCCACACTGTTGGTATTTGAAGGCCGTAACTTACTCCATCCTGAATTATTGAATGAACAAATTTTATTTTCAAAGGTCACAAATTGGGGTGCAGGCCTGTCTTACGTTTGGCCCATCTAATCACTCATCTTTCACACTGTAATTGTATATTCTGTATCATACATGTTAAATGTATGTAGCAGTAAAAATAATAATATGAACGCTGAGTATATACAATATAAAGGCTAAACATGTTATGAGAATAGATAACACGTGCATGCATGCACACTCACATACACTCTTCTTCTTCTTTCGTTCACTTGAAGTTTGTCTATAACTGCAATGTGGGGAAATACTAGCCAGAAGAGGCACAGGAAGACAGAGAAAAATCATGTTAAATGCTTAAATAACTGGACAACAAATAATATAAACAACACCAACTTCTTCATAATATCACATGACATTGAGGATTAGGGAGTTAAACTACCACAGATGTCTTGCTTCAGACCAGGCACAGGAAGAAAACACTTTGCTTCAATCTTTAAGAAGAAGAATTTTGCTTCAATCTCTAAGAAGAAGAATTTTACTTCAGTCTTTAAGAAGAAGAATTTTGCTTCAGTCTTTAAGAAGAAGAATTTTGCTTCAATCTTTAAGAACAATTTTGCTTCAGTCTTTAAGAAGAAGAAGTTTGCTTCAGTCTTTAAGAAGTATTTTGCTTCAGTCTTTAAGAAGAATTTTGCTTCAGTCTTTTAGAAGAATTTTGCTTCAGTCATTAAGAAGAATTTTTCTTCAGTCTTTAAGAAGAAGAATTTTGCTTCAGTCTTTAAGAAGAAGAATTTTGCTTCAGTCTTTAAGAAGAAGAATTTTGCTTCCGTCTTTCATTATCATCATGTGCCATGCCGGTAAGCGTGGGCGGTCATGTTTTGCCATCTCACTCGATCACCAGAGTCGTGGATCAGCTCTGTGTTTCTGTCTCGACCATGCCACGAGGCTAAGCCATCCAGGTATTTGCTTCTAGGTCTTCCTCTTGGTCTGTTCCCTTCGATCTTACCAGTTGTCACCAAGTTCTCCAATTCATTTCTTCTCATAACATGCCCAAAATTTTGACTGTCTGCGTCTAATATCTCTAATCAGTTTACGATCTTCATTTGTTTCTTGAAGGACCTGTTCATTGGTCTTTCTGGCTGTCCATGGTATTCTTTGCATTTTCCTCAGAAACCACATTTCTACAGCCATCAGATGTTTTTCAGCTTGACTGCTCATTGTCCAAGCTTCACATCCATATAAAAGTACAGGTTCTATGTAGCACCTCAACACTCTTTTTCTCGTTTCAATTGATATCTTTTTATTGGTCAGTATGTTTTTCATCTTGCTAAAGGCTACTTTTGCCATGGCGATTCTTGTTCTAATCTCTTCAAGGCATCTCCCATCAGATGTTATTACTGTTCCAAGATAATTGTACCTATTCACTTGTTGAAGAATATTCCCATTTACTTGTATATTACATTGTGGTATTTCGTTCTTCCTAGTGACGACCAAAATCTGTGTCTTTTTACAATTTAATTCTAACCCTCGTTCACTGTGTGTAACAACTGCATCTACTAAATGTTGCAGGTCCTGTTCATTGTCTGCAATCAAGACTGTATCGTCTGCATATCTAATGTTATTGATGCATCGTCCCCAAATGTTGATTCCTTCCATATCTTCAATATTTCTGAAAATATTTTCACTGTACAGGGAAAACAGATCTGGAGACATTACACATCCCTGTCTCACACCTCTCTTGATAGGCTGATATTGGCCTACTTCATTATCAACTCTTATGGCAGCTTGTTGTTTCCAATATATGTCTTCAGTCTTTAAAAAGGAGAATTTTACTTCAGTCTTTAAGAAGAATTTTGCTTCAGTCTTTAAGAAGAAGAATTTTGCTTCAGTCTTTAAGAAGAAGAATTTTGCTTCAGTCTCTAAGAAGAAGAAGTTTTGCTTCACTCTTTAAGAAGAATTTTGCTTCAGTCTCTAAGAAGAAGAAGTTTGCTTCAGTCTTTAAGAAGAATTTTGCTTCAGTCTCTAAGAAGAAGAAGTTTGCTTCAGTCTTTAAGAAGAATTTTGCTTCAGTCTTTAAGAAGAATTTTGCTTCAGTCTTTAAGAAGAAGAATTTTGCTTCAGTCTTAAAGAAGAAGAATTTTGCTTCAGTCATTAAGAAGAAGAATTTTGCTTCAGTCTTTAAGAAGAAGAATTTTGCTTCAGTCATTAAGAAGAAGAATTTTGCTTCAGTCTTTAAGAAGAAGAATTTTGCTTCAGTCATTAAGAAGAAGAATTTTGCTTCAGTCTTTAAGAAGAAGAATTTTGCTTCAGTCTTTAAGAAGAAGAATTTTGCTTCAATCTTTAAGAAGAAGAATTTTGCTTCAGTCTTTAAGAAGAAGAATTTTGCTTCAGTCTTTAAGAAAAGAATTTTGCTTCAGTCTTTAAGAAGAAGAATTTTGCTTCAGTCTTTAAGAAGAAGAATTTTGCTTCAGTCTTTAAGAAGAAGAATTTTGCTTCAGTCTCTAAGAAGAAGAATTTTGCTTCAGTCTTTAAAAAAAAATTTTTTGCTTCAGTCTTTAAGCAGAAGAATTTTGCTTCAGTTTTTAAGAAAAAGAATTTTCTTCAGTATTTAAGAAGAAGAATTGTTATTCAGTCTTTAAGAAGAATAATTTTGTTCAGTCTTTAGGAAGAAGAATTTTGCTTCAGTCTTTAAGAAGAAGAATTTTGCTTCAGTATTTAAGAAGAAGAATTTTGCTTCAGTCTTTAAGAAGAAGAATTTTGCTTCAACCTTAAGGAAGAAGAATTTTTGCTTCAGTCTTTAACTTAAATGATTAGTTTCTTTCTTATTTTGCTTTGAGTGTTGTATTATCAGTAATCAAGTTCACTTTAATGTCTTTTTTTTTTTCAGGCCAAGCACCCAGAGATACGTCATGTTGATCTTGAAGCATTATAAACCTTTGCTGAAATAAATTATAAACTTTCATTTAAACCTGCACTGACAGATCATAACCTTCCATTAGGGATTTTAAATCTTCGCTGAAGTGTTATAGATCATTAGGGAGCACCTTTAGTGAAGCTTTATAAATTGTTACTAAGATTTATAAATCATAATACAGCATATAATTCTTTCATTATGGATTGTGAATCTTCATTGAAACATTATAACTGCTAATTGTGGCATTATAAAGCTTCATAATATTTTTGTGATTATTTCTAGTGTGTCTGAAGTAAGAAATGGATATATGAATGTAAGAATGGCAGTATTTAATTCCATATTTCAAATTGTACACATTTGTTAATGTTGTTTAGTGTGTATATGCCCATTTTTAATCCTCACAATGAGTTGGTGTTATGGACATATTGCACATTGTTTATAGCTGCTTTCCTACTGTTGATATTGTTGTTTTCCTTTGTATGGTGTGTCAGATACTGTTATTTGTGCCATTTTCTTCAGATAATTGTTATTGATGTTCATGTAGTAATTTTATTAGTGAATAGATAGTGTCAGTATTAGTTTTCTATTCTTTGTATGTTTTATAAAATATGTGAGTGAGATGTGATCAATTGAAACCCGTCCCAACAGCTTTATTACAAACGTATGAAAGGTATGTTAGCAAGTGTGATAGAATTAAACAAAGCAATTGTTAAAAAGCAAGCAGGCACCTGGGCTCGTCAGAAGAATTTACATTCAGACATGCATCCCACTGCTTAGGGAGACAGCAGATATTGTCCACGTTCATGACATCTGCATCGGTGTGGAATCATCCCTTTAGAGCTGTTTTAAGTGTCCGAAAAAATGAAAGTCACTTGGCGACAGATCTGGACTGTTGACTGGGTGCAGCAGAACTTACCACTTCTTCCGTGCTAACACTTTCTGTAAAATCTTTGTGACATGCAGATGAGCATTGTCATGCAAGAGAATCACATTATGATCAATTGAAACCTTTTTCATGGACAGAATCTACCATCTCCCTAAGCAGCGGGATGTGTGACTGAATACCTACAGTGACTTCTTCTGACAAGCCCAGGTGTTTACTTGCTTCCTAAAAGTCGCTTTGTTTAATTCTGCCACACCTGCTGATGTACCTGTTATATGTATGTTTGTGTTAAAGTCTTTGGGATGGGTTCCATTAAATCAAGACTATTGTTATCAGAATTTGTCATTCAACACTGATGTCACAGTACTCCGGACATGCCCAGATATGCTCCGCCTCATTGAGAAGACGTTAAAGAATACGAATACTTAGAGTTACAGTGATCAGTGGTCATACATGCCTCTGCTTCATCCGCTGTCATGATCCTTCCTGCTAGTGCAGTACTGGATTCCTGAATCCATCAGTGGTAGCCACACGTAGTCATCGATTTGTGTTTCCTTGTGCAGCAGGAAATCATTTGTAGATGGTGTTATATTATTTTTAATGTTAAAATTATACAAGTCATCATTCCGTGTGTATGTTTCTATCATTTGTGATTCACCAGTGTTAGCAATAGTGGGGTGGCATAGAGATGCAATGTCCACCTCTAACATGAAAATAAGACCCCGGGATATTATACTCACCACTCATCCTAGGGGTAATGGATCAGATATCTAGACTTCTCAGATAAGAGTGACAAATAGTGAGTGCTGTGTGCACATTGTGTTGTTACAGATCCCTTAGTAGCTGGATATCATAAAGTGTAAGCTAGATTGCCCGCCCTGGCAGATAGACGATCTACCCACTATTATATCTAGAAAGCAAGCGGACACTACCATTTGAATTTCTCATGAATAAGTTTATTCCCAGTGTGACATATTCCAAATTATTCATACGAGTAATCAAGTAAATAACCCGAGAGACCGGACAGCATGTTGTTTCAGGTTTTTCCCACTGAATAACCCGAGAGACCGGACAGCCTGTTGTTTCAGGTTTTTCCCACTGAATAACGAATAACCTGAGAGGCCGGACAGCATGTTGTTTCAGGTTTTTCTCTGCTGTCTAGAGATGGTGTAGGAAAAAGTAATCCACTCTTGTATTGCTGTATGGCATTCACCCACTCTTGTATTGCTGTGTGATGTTATGTTCATAAACATATTGTAGCGTAGTGGTTGGTGCATCAGCTTGCCCAGACAGTGGTCCAAGTTCATCCCCAGCAGAGGCAGGATTACTTTCTCCAAATGCACAGCTCGGGTCGACCCAGTCTCATAAAAATGGGTACCCAACAATATTCAGCATTTTTGGGGGGAAATTGTCTGGAAAGGAAAGGCATAGAGGGAGGGAACTGACCACCTTGTCATATATGTCATGGTCTAGAGTATGTGAAAGCCTAACACATCACATTTCAGCAGCTGTGTCTCAATGATACTTCCCTCATCTTTAGGAACATTAATCAGAATTATGGTGCATTTTTTTCTGACCGTCTGTCGTATAGAACCATGCTGGTTTGTCTGCGTCTTTGTATGATTGCTTCCTTCCTTTTCTATCTATAAGGTCATAGGGACACCGTCTTCTTGGTGATATTTGTCTGTTTGTATGCAGGAGAATTCTGAACAGTTCACTAATAGTGATATAATCATATGGTCAAATCTTTGATATTTTGTAATTAGCTGAGATTGCAATATGTCCTAGGCAATTTAAAAACCTGGCACTCTTCCAGCACCAGAATCTACATATACTGTAAGTATTCTGATGTGGCTGTATTTTCTCATCTTTGCCAGTGCATCTGTCATTATGGCCTACCTTTATCATCTCCAACGAGTCCAGGATGTTTAATGATGGGCAACACACTCGAGTATATCTCCTATATTTGGATTTTGTCAGAGAGGGCTAATCACCCAACCAGAAACTTAGCGGTGGGGTGGGGGGATAAGTGGGGTGTTGTGAAAGTGGGCTTCTCTGGATTAAAAAATGTCTCTGAATAGATTAAAACCTGGCATGTTTAGAGTTAGAGGCAGGAGGCTTAACTATAAAACACTCAAACTGAATAGAAATGGTATTGTCTTTTGTCAAGTTTTCACAACCATTAGGTTCAATATTGGAAATGTTAAAGAATATTCTGTTAGCAAAGATAAATTGTGTGGAATCTTTGACTAAAAACAAGTTAGAAGAAAGAAATAAAGCTATTGAAATATTGATATATAGACTGATGGGGCGATGATCTTGCAAAGACAAAATGGTTTTTTAAAGAAAAAGAAATTGTAAACTAAGTGGTAGTAAAGACATAATTACTAACTGAGATAAAGTGTAACAAATAAATTGTATGCATATAAAAAGACATAATACCCTGCTGAAAACTATGGTGGTAGGTAGACTTATAACAGGAAAGCAATGATTTAAATGGGAATATAACACCAAGAGTGGTCAAGAATGAGGGTGTTACACTGCTATCTTAGTGAGAGATTGACAGTGTTAGATACACACTGCTGCCGACCTTCTTTATGGTGATGGCAACTGATCTTGATCTCATTAGGAAATATAGTGATTGGAGCAGGCTATGGCAATATAAAATATAAAAAGGGCAAGTTGGGGAAAAGCAACATGCTACACCTCTCTAGATCCTACTTGTTATAGTGTATGTCTTCTTCATTAGGTATAGTATGTAGAGTTTGTGTGTGTGGTTTTTTGCTTTTGTGTTGGTTGGTTGGTTTGTAAATTGTATTTGTTGTTTGTCTGCTGGATCCCAGTGTAGTCTCTGTTATATTTTATACATCACTTTCTTGTGGTAAAAAATGTAGAGTTTGTATTTGTTGTTTGTCTGCAGGATCTCAGTGTAGGCTGTTATATTTTATACATCACTTTCTTGTGGTACAAAATGTAGAGTTTGCATTTGCTACTTGTCTGCAGCATCCCAATGTAGTCTCTGTTTTATATTTTATAATCATCAATTAGAGTTGCATACAATAACAAAGATGGGAATAATTCTTATAAATAACACACTAATCATCATCATCATCAGCAGCATGAGCCCTGTTGGCTGGCAGAGGGATTCATACATCTCCACAGATCTCTGTCCTCGATGATCTGGATAAACTCTGCTGATGATATTCCTCCTTGTCACCATCTCGGTCCATCCAGCATCATTTCTCTTGGTCTGCCCCGTCTCTTCTCCCAACGATCCTAGACAGACAGATAAAGTACAGATATGATCAGCTGTATACATGACTACTGTAGAATAATGAGTGTAAATATTTATTTTATATTTTATATATATTTTTTTTTACACATTTGTGATCTACTCTAAGAGATCTGCATTGAGCTTGTAAACAGTGTATGTGTTTAATTTATTCAGAACATTCAGACATTTATCAATGACTCCCTTATATGACCAAACTTTCTTGATTCCTACTTTACCAAGCCAATCACAAGACCTCTATAAACCACTGTAAAAATATTTTATTGGTAAAGAGTTGTGTATGGGGTTTAAGGAAGTTGAGCTGGGAACCCACATGAATGTTTACAAATGGGTCTTAATGGGGATTCCAGCATCTGATCACCGGGTGGGGAAGTAAGCATTCTAGCTACTGCACCTCATAGCTCCTTCGAATGGTAATGAATGAAACAGAGAGGTCAGTGTATGTTTTCTTACTGATTGTACTCAGATTTCAACAGAATAAAAACCAAAATAAAAAAACAATGGTACCACAGAGAAATATGCATTAGAACTCTTGGCTTAAACAAACCATCAGTGTGAAATAACCAAACACAGCTTATTGTAAAGATTTTCTATTTGTTAATAGGTGGAACACATTGTGACAACTTGTAAGAATAATGGGAAAAATAATAGGGAAAAGCAGAAAGAGAAGAAACTCGACAGCCTAGCAAACTAGCTTAGAAAGGTGTCAGCACATGAGCTGATGCAGTACTACAGATCAGGAGCTGAGGAGAGGCTTGATTGCTCATGCCAGTTGGCAGTCATTTGATAGAGATGATGATAGTAATATGAATATATTTCTAGAAAAAAAACTCCAGCTACAAAATCGAACCAACCATGAACAAAAAAAAAAAAATTACTCAGCTAGCCAGATCCTCATCAGCCAGCCAAGATTCTGAAAGTGATAGCTCCTTCCCAAGAAACATGGAAGAACTGTAAGAGTTAGTAAAGGATAGAAAGGTCTTTGATCCATGGAGAACTAAAAGACATGTATGTACAGAGTGTTTGTAAAGTCTCACTACACTTTGTATGCAGAACAAATTTGTTGATGTCATAAAACAATGTGCTAAAATAATTCATTAAATTAATTACAATAGTCATTGCTTTGGTCTAACGCTGTTTTGTGGAAGCTGAAGTATGAAGTATTCATTACAACAGGTGTTGGGAATGTCCACCACGGGTTTCAAGACATGACTGTATGCATCTCTTCATATTGTCAAATACCTTCTGCAAAGTGTCTGTTGTTATTTCTTGAATGGTAATTCTGATTGCTTCTTTCAGGTCCTCAATTGTGTATACATTATGTTTGTAAACATTTCCTTTCAAAAAACCCCATATAATTATTCCAGCAGACGACAGCCATTTGCAACATGTTGATTCACAATGGACTGTGGAGTATGGTTCGTTTTTTTATGACATCAGAATTGTTCTACACACAAAGTGTAGTGAGACTTTACAAACACCCTTTATTTATATATATATATATATATATATATATATATATATATATATATATATATATATATATATATATATGTGTATATATATATATATATATATATATATATATATGTGTATATATATATATATATATATATATATATATATATATATATATATATATATATATATATATATGTGTATATATATATATATATATACACACACACAGCATCTGGTATACTATTCTTTTCCTTGTGTGAAAATTTAGTACATAGGTAGTAGTTTGTAAGACAGGATTGTGTGACTCCAATTTTGCCTCCTTTTACGTGCTTATTTGTCATGAATTTATCATCTAGCACTAACATCTTCTCTCGGAGCATGTCCATATATGCTATATTCCCTCAGAAGATGTTGATCTGTCTGAATACTTTTAGTTCCAGCAGCCAGTTAATTATGTTTGCAACTTCTCCATCCTCTACCGTGTACCTGACTGCTAGTACCAGAATTTATCTTTAATTCCATCAGTCATAGGTGCATGCGGCCATTGACAGATATCATGCAATAGGCAAAAAACAAAATATTTACAGTGAACCGGATTTGAACCAGTGACCTAAGGATTGCTTCAATTCTATCTAAGTATACTGTGCCTAGAACAGTTGTCTTTAGTTGTTTGACTGTTCCTCTATCTTCTTGGCATCCATTTTATGTGCAAAGTATCTTATATGAGATACTTTACTATCTACTATATATATCTATCCACTATATCTACCTTTACTATTTACTATATACTAGATGAGACATGCATACTGTATAACTTAAGATATCTCATGAGGAGAGGAGAACTTGAATAAGTTGTGGCAAGAGGGAAGTTGAAGGAAAAGAGAAACATGGGAAAGCTTAGAGGGAAGAAGTTACACATCTTAGCATCCTAGCATGAAGAAACATCTAAATCAGAAAATAATTGAGGGCTTCATGGCCAAATGAATAAGAGCGCTTGTTCTTTAACATCCGGTGTGCTGATGCTGAGATAACGGGTTTAACCCCTAAATCTGTTAGTTGGACTAAAATGTTGACTTGTCGTCCAAGTACCTCAGAAGTGGGAAGGTTCACCTGTTGGTGAGGGACACTGGTTACAGGAAAAGCTAATCACACACAAAAATCAGTCCTGTGCACTAGAAGCACATGTATGGACTACGCTTGAGTTCAAAGCAAGCAAGCGGCAACAAACAAAAAGAAAGAAAAAACTGGCAGTAAGTGAGATAAGAGACTGGACAACATGACAACCAGTGCTGTATGGCATGGACTTTAAGACAGAAGGAATTTACTATGAGAACTCAAATATTCAGTCACACATTTCAAGCTCTGTATATAAGACCCTCACAAGAATGTCCTGGTAACATCTACCAAAAAGAGCCATGGTGAAGGAATATGGTTGAGACAGAGCAAGGGGAAGACCACGTAAAAGATGGTGTGATGGTACTGTATTGAGAGCAATCTTAGAGAAATGAATACCAGCCTATAAAGTGGATTGGGAAGAGTGCACACAAGATCCTTACATCTCCTGCCAACACTTCACTGAGGTCAATGGTGGAAGAGAAGGAGAAGTATGTGAGGCTGGCTGTAGCATCTAGACATGACATACTATATTATTGATCTGAATCAATCTTGTATGTTATTAAATTTTGGCTTAATAATCACCATCTCTCCATCCTGTATTAGATACATTTCTTTTAAGTGTATGTTTATGTCTTTAAGTTTGTTGATCTTGTTTTTCTTGTGATACCTGGTTCAGAATGCCATTTTCATGACGGTCTTGATTGCTTCTGTTTTTTAACATGCAGTCCAGCATAAAGTTAGTTAGTTGCATATCCTTTACAGGATGTAGCAGTCAACCCCAGCATTTTTTGGCTGTTCATTATTCCTGGGCAAGTTTACTTTCAGAAGTTTGCCATTGCTTTCTGAATGACTGGCACACATACCATTTCATAAAAAGCCAACACAAGGCGGTCTGCTGTCAAATCGCTCGCAGCTGTGTTTCGAACATGGTATGCGGGATTACAAACTGCATCCATACCCCCTTTGCCACGAAGCAGTCAGTCCAGCATAAAGGTGCCAATTAATTAAATTCTCTATAAGATAAAGTCTTATATGGTAGTTTGAACATTCTAAAAACATTATTATTCTAAATCATGACTTTATAAAATGAGCTGATTAGTTCATTTCCTGTTTGCCTTTTCCTTCTCCATCTCAGAGTATTCATTGTTCTGTTTGACAACTCAGTGCGTAAAGGTTCTTCTGTTATCTGGTTAGAAAACTTGCTGGTTTAGTCACATAATCAGAGTTAAACTCTAGTAACTGAGCTACCTTAATACTCAGTATGCTGAATGAAATGACCAACCCCTTGATCTTATTGTAATGAAGCTACTTTACAGTGACTGAACTAACCAAAGATTCAGTCTTTATACAGAAAAGTCATACTCTAGTCACACAAGCAACCGGTCATCTGGTCTAATTACAAAGAAATCATATTCTCTAGTCACACAACTAACCAAAGTTTTGGTTTAGCTGTGTAGAAGCACTACTCTCTCTGGTTAGTCAGAACTGACTGACCACTTGGTCCGCTTATAAAGAAGTCTTCTCTAGTGACAGAACTAACTGATCATTTAGTCTGCTTATAAAGAAGTCCTATATTTTCTAGCAACAATTAATCAAATATGCAACCCAGTTACAAAGAAGTCCTCTCTAGTGACAGAACTGACTGACCACTTGGTCTGTTTATAACAAAATCCTATATTTTCTAGCAACAATTAACCAAATATGCAACCCAATTACAAAGATTGCAAAGAAGTCATGTCTAGTGACAGAACTAACTGACAACTTGGTCTGCTTATAAAGAAGTCCTATTTTCTAGCAACAATTAACCAAGTGTACAACCCAGTTAAGAGGAGGGCTGCCCGAGTGGCTAGAATGCTGGATTCAAATCCTCAGTAAGGTGTGGAGTATTTTTCTGTCGAAAATAAAACTCTAACCTGCACGGTTCACAGCGACTGCACTAGCCAGGCGGCCGTAATTCCTCAGGCTCAAGACCCCCCTGCCATACACCGCAAGGTACTATATTGGCAGTAAATGACATGATGATGACAGCAACCCAATTACAAAGAAGTCCTGTCTAGTGACAGAATCAACTGACCACTCTGTCCACTTATAAAGAAGTCCTATCTTTCTAGCAACAATTAACCAAATGTGCAACCCAATTACAAGGAAGTCCTCTCTAGTGATAGAACTAACCAAATGCTCAGTCCAATTACAAACATGCCCAACTCTCTAATTAATGGCAGAAGTCAGCATTCAGACTAGTTACAAAGAAGTTGTTTAACAGACTCGTCAGGTTTCACTCTATCTGTGGGCCTTTAGTTGCAAAATTATATTCATGACAATTTCTATTCTAAATTGTATCCTGGATTTCACTCATAGTAACGAAAGGGACATTTGTTCGCAGACGGCTGTTGAACATGTAAAGTGCTCATTTGCCTGCCACCATTTATAGATACATGATGTAAATTTTGTATTTTCAGTAACTGAATGACATAAAGGGATAATATGATCAGTATTATCCTGGCAACTTAAAAGGCCATGTGGATGTGGAAAGTAAGGGGAAACTACCACATTATGTATCCAAAGAAACTTAACATGACAGTCAAAAAAGACAAATGTGGACTTTGAAATAAGTTTTATACAGACTGGCCGTAGCAGTGCAGAAATTAAACATTATTAAGAACATATGGTACAACACTAGCTAACAGAGTGAAATATTTGAGAACGTGCATCTTTTCATGTGATATGAGTCATGGACTCACTATGTGTATGCTAGGCTAAAGTTTAGTTTGGATTCCTGTTTACATGCGTATCCTAGGCAAAAGTTTAGTTTGGTTTCCTGTTTATATGTGTATCCTAGGCTAAAGTTTTATTTGGTTTCCTGTTTTTAAGTGTATCCTAGGCTAAAGTTTATGTTGGTTTCCTGTTTATATGTGTATCCTAGGCTAAAGTTGAGCTTGGTTTCGTCTTTATATTTACCTTATAGTATAGTTATGTTACGTCGAATGATGTCTCTGCATATGAGCATTCCCTTGCGTACACAGTTCTCCGATGCAGCAGCTATCCCAAAGTATTTCTGCTCACTGTTCCTGTGAGGAATTGATTATAGTATCTTCTCTTTACCACGAAGGTGGCATTGATGTGCTTGACCAAGCTTTACTCCCAGTAAGTGGTCTACAGTCAGTGTCTCACCAGTATCCACCAAACAAGTCCGTACTGTCAAACTGTCATTTACTGCCAATATAGTTAGTACCTTGTGGTGTATGGCACTGGGGTCTTTGAGTCTGAGGAATTAAGGCCGCCTGGCTAGTGCAGTCGCCAAGAACTGTGCAGGTTAGGATTTTCTTTTTGCCCCCCAACAGAAAAAAATCCCACACCTTACCGAGGACTCGACCCCGGGTCTCCTAAAGAATTCAGCATTCTAGCCACTCGGCCAACCGCTCCTCACAAGTCCCTACTGTACTGATTATATCAGCCCTGCCCATGCTTCTTCCCGTGTGTATTGGTGCATAATTTGGTAGTTGGTCTGTGCGTTCATTACTCCTTACTCCGGCATGTCCTGGTGTGTACATCCAGGCGAGTGATGTCAGGCACTTCTTCTGAATGCTGTTATCCATTTGGGGCGGAAGCTGCCTGCTGCAATTATCTGTAGCATGTTTATGGGGTCGAATATGATTATGACGTGTGTGACTTCCTGTTCTGCTGCCTAAGCGAGTGCTCGGGGGGCAGCAGTGATCTCCATAGGCAGGCTTGATGTAGTTATCTTGAACATGTCGCCAACCTCATTGATTGTTCTCCAGATCTGTTGTGCTGTGTAAGCCCACAATGACCTTGAGCCGCACTTCATGGTCCCATCTATCTAGATGATGATGTCTTCTGGATATGAATGGCGTTCGACTAATTTACCCTTGATTCACAGTATCATGCTCGTGTTTGTGAGAATCAGCTGGCAGCTGTTAGCTTTCTCTGTGCCATTATTTTATTCTAAAGCAGATAATGTATATTGTTTGGTTTTCACCTTCATTGCACACAGACACCTTCAGAAGTGCCCAGCCACTTCCCTTAGATCATGCAAGGAGGACTGAATGAGACAATAGTGCTTATGTAGTATTTGCCCTTGTGCTGTGTGTGTTCGTTTCGTTACAGCCACCTGCCAAGATCAATAAACACATGTACTGTCTCCATCAGTGTTTGAAGTGATTGGTTTGTGTTTAAACCTTACAACTTATTTAAAACTGGTTCTTTTTTGTTTGGTCTCCGTGGCGAAGGAGTTACAGACGCAATTTGTAATCCTGTATACCCGGGTTCGAAACACAGCGGTGCTGGGTTTTTTTTTCAAAAAAGGTAAAAAGTGCCGGTCGTTCAGAAAGCAATGGCAACTACTGAACGTAAAACTTGCCCAGGAATCACAAACAGCCAAAATGCTGGAGTTGACTGCTACGTCCTGTGAAGGACATGCAACTAAATTTAAAATAATGAAAACTTCCCCTGAGAAGGGCCCTATCCAGAAAGCTCTTCTTAACCTGATGCTGAAAGCAGAATAGTCAAAGCAAGAAAGACAGAAATGAAGAGAGTGGAAAGTATACTTGTCTCTCAGCTCAGTGGTTATGAGTTCCATTTGGAGGCAGATATTGTATAATTGTCATGGGCTACCAGGTCAACCCAGCCTTAAATGGGTAGCAGGAAACATCTTTGGAAGTAAAGGCGGATGGGGCAATACCAACCACATCCCCCACTGAGTGACATTTTTTTTTTTTTTGCATATCCTTTACAGGACATCGCTGTCAACACCAGAATCTTTCAGCTGTATGTTGATTTCTTGGCAAGATTACGCTCAGTAGTTTGCCATTGCTTTCTGAGCGGCCGGCTCACATACCCCGTAAGTTACTGATGCGATTCGAACCACTGCTGATTCTCATCATCATTATGTTACCGACGAGATTACAGAGAAAAGTCATAACCTCTAAGCCACGAAGCCGGCTGAGTGACATTTGGTCCATACAAATACAAGTATGGGTCTAGCCTTATTGGCTCAATACACTTTAGGTATTTAAAATGGGAGCCTTTAAACATTGGTTGGGAAAGTGACTGCCAAATCCATCAAGGATGAACTGTATTGTTCGTAGAGGACTTTTGTGGTGTCATTTTGGCGGTGGCATTTTGCATAGTGTGCCTGAGCAGGCCGTTGTTTGTCGAGACTCCTGTCTTTTCCTCATGGGGCAGTGGGGAACATTTTATGTGACATTCACTGGCACGGGAACGGAGCATAAAGGGAAAGACCCTTTGCTGTGATGTTGGAACCACGACTAATGACTAATGACTAATCCTTTAAACATTGGAGTGGCTTAGAAAGAACAGTAGTGGAAGTACACTACCTGGGGGAGAGGGCAGGGATCAACCAACATGATAGTGGACACGGACATTACCAGATTCATAGGGATCAACCAACATGATAGTGGACACGGACATTACCAGATTCATAGGGATCAACCAACATGATAGTGGACACGGACATTACCAGATTCATAGGGATCAACCAACATGATAGTGGACACGGACATTACCAGATTCATAGGGATCAACCAACATGATAGTGGACACGGACATAGTTTAGTTTAGTTTAGTCGTTGGACCAACATCACGGCACACGGTTTAACCCATAAGTGCTCCGTTTTCCTCCTAACTCAAACCTGGAGTCAGGAGAAACTCAGCTCAATGCATGAACTCCATTGCATCGGCAAGGATCCTGAAATACTTTGGATAGATTTTTAACTCGAAATTTTGCCCGGGCAGCGCCGATAGGCTACTCTTTTCCGATTTCCAACTGCCAAGGGATTTTGCGCAACAATACACACGGGCGTCCGATCTCACTACCCAGAGACCAGGGGAAATTTTATTACTGGAAGTCCGGGTGGATTTTTTACATAAATCCCGGTCCTCACCGGGCCTGAACCCGGGACCTCCAGCACTCGAGGTGGACACCATACCTCGAGACCACTCAGCCCCCCCACTGACATTACGGACACGGACATTACCAGATTCATTGCCAAACACAAGTAGGTTTGGACACAAGAAAAATGGATGGCGGAAAATGGGAAGTAGGGGTGTGTCACAGTTATAACTTTAAAGTTGTTAATATTGTAGCAGATATGCTGTATTCATCCAGTGCCTTGCCCGCTGGTGTGAGCGATCATGCCTCTCCATAAATTATTATCGCTGACGTCATGGATTAATTTGTGTGTTGACTCCCATGCCATGACATAAGACTGTCAAGAATCTTCTCACATTGTCTTCCTCTATCTCTCTTTCCGCAAATCTTTCAGGTTGTCACATGTTCCAGCTTTTGTCTTCCCATACTGTCATTTACTGCCAATATAGTACCTTGTGGTGTGTGGTAGGGGTCTTGAGCCCAAGGAATTAAGGCCATCTGGCTTGTGCAGTTGCCACGAATGTAGCTAAAAACAATGAATGCCTCTTTCTGATGTTTGTGGTAAGTTGTCTTTGCGACTCAGCTTCCCTTAAAACATCCTGATTGCTCATTTTGGCTGTCCAATTAATTTTCAGCATTCTTCTATAAAACTTCTCCAAGACTTCCAGGGATTTTTTTTCGCCTGTTTACTAACTGTCCAGGATTCACACCCGTATGTTAAAACTGGTGATATGTAACATACTTCTTCTGCGTTCATCTGGAGTATTTTTTCAGACGTAATTGCGTTTGTGCCTGTTTACAGCAGAGCAGCAATACTGCGCCTTTAGGCCGGCATAACCGACTTCAGCAGGCGTTTGTTGACTGGGTTAACATTCCCGGTTATGTAACATACAAGAACTCTGTTTCTAACTTTCAAGGACAGTGATTTATTGCACAAAATATTTTTCATTAATGCTATATAACATGTCAAATTAAAGGGGATTGCTTAGGGGAAAACTAGTGTATAAATTCCTATGGCAGATATGGGAAGTCACTTCAGCCATTCATACATCCTATGGCACTTAATCAGTTAAAGACACACTGGGCGTGAAGGGAAACTGGTGAAAGATGAGAGCGCCCTGCTACATGATGATCTCATCTCTCTCTCTCTCTCTCTCTCTCTCTCTCTCTCTCTCTCTCTCTCTCTCTCTCTCTCTGTTTGGGTGGATATGTACACACACAAGGAATTTAACATGTTAATAGACAAGAAGTGCATGGTTACCTAAATGTGACACAGTCTGCACAATGAATTAATACTCAACATGTAGTTTATTGAAGGAAATTAACATAATTATGAGCAGTGTAATAAAGATAATAATAACAACAATAATAACATATCACCCAGTATGCACCTGACAAGATGCAGAAAAATATGCCAGGCATTAAATGGTACAAGCTATTGTTTGTGTCTTTGTTATTCATATCTGTATAAATTAATCGGAAGCCATGGTAGCCTAGCAGCTAGACGCTCGCCTACTGGTCATGGCCTTGACCCACAGCAGGGCGGCTTCATATTTTTTTAATTGACCAGGACTTCCAGCCTAAAGTGGCTAACAGGAAATGTCTTGAAAACTAAAGGTGGTCATAGTGATACTGACCACATGACCCACCCAGTGCCGACTGATCTACACAAATATGGGTTTAGCATCGTATGCCCAATGAGCTATACAGAACGTAAAAAGGTTGTTTACTACAGCTTAGTCTTTCATGGCTTTTCTACTCATGATGAACTTGCTGAAGCATAGACCGATATTCAGACGCAATGGTAACGTCTTTCAACGCATGGAGTCTCAGATAATTACCAAAATGCTGCAGTTACTGTTTCTCATCATCATCCTGTGCCATGCTGATAAGGGTGGGCAGTAATGTTTTGCCATCTCACACGATCACCAGAATCATGGATCAGCTCTGTGTTCTTGTCTCGACCATGCCATGTGGCCAGGCCATCCAGATATTTACTTCTCTGTCTTCCCTTGTTCTTTTCCCCTCAATCTTGCCAGTTGTCACCAAGTTATCCAATTTATTTCTTCTCATAACATGCCCAAAAAATTTGACTATGTGTAATTTCTCTAATCACTTTAGTTTTCATTTGCTTCTCGAAGGACTTGTTTATTGGTTTTTTTGTCTGTCCATGGTATTCTTTGCATTTTCCCCAGAAACCACATTTCTACAGTCATTAGATGTTTTACAGCTTGTTTGCTCATTATCCATGTTTCACACCCATATAAAAGTACAGATACTATGTAGCACTTCAACACTTTTTCTCATTGCACTTGATATCTTTTCAGAGATGTCTCTAATTAATCATAGCAAATGTTCTCATTGCAAATGTATCTGTGCTCTGCAATGATCTGTCCTTGAAAACAGAATCATCCCCTCCCTCCACCCTCATCAGATGGTTACCAGATCTCTCATCTCATCATGTTCCTTTTGTACCTTGTGGTGTCGAGGTGAAGTATAAACAGCGCGAGAGTGCCCACTTATGGGCTTCATGTATCGATATTCCCATGGACTCTCGGTTACCAGATAATATTTCAAATGTCCCTAGAAGGTTGGATGGTTGTTGAACTCTTTAAGTCTGATGTGTTGGGGTTCACATAAGTAAGGTTGGCATAGAGACTTTTCTTTCGACCCAGTATCATCCCACTAGGCTGGGCTGCGTTAGAGAGAGCTCCTGTCTATCCCCACTGAGTTGTGTTGGAGAGATCTCCTTTCCATCTCCACTGGGCTATGTTGGAGAGATCTCCTTTCCGTCTCCACTGGGATGTGTTAGAGAGATCTCCTTTCCATCTCCACTGGGCCTGTGTTGGAGAGATCTCCTTTCCATCTCCACTGGGCTGTGTTGGAAATATCTCCTTTCCATCTTCATTCCAGACCATTATCTAATATTACTGTGTCGTGTAGTGTTGATGTTTGCATTTTGCCCATGCCTTTATAATGCATATCTTTTATATTGTTGCTGTTCTTTGTTAACCTTGAATGATGTGTGAATGAAATAATGTATGAAAGAGAGTGATAGAAGGGCAGAATGTTAGACGGGCCTGCGTGCCCAATTCTTAACCCTTTGAAAATAAAGTTTGTTCGTTCGTTCGTTTCCACTGGTCTGTGTTGGAGAGATCTCCTTTCCATCTCCACTGGGCTGTTTTGAAGAGATCTCCTTTCCATCTCCACTGGGCTGTGTTGGAGAGACCTCCGCCCACCCCCTTTACATCTTCACGCCCAAAAACTAGTGGAGTGTGTATGACCGGTACTGCAACTTCACATCTGAGGAGAGGGATATTGGAACGCACTCAGGTCATGATTTAGCACAGCACACACAGACAGGCTGGGATCAGGCTCAGTCTTGGTCTTGTCAGTTTGGTTTTAGGTGTGTCACGGGCAGTAGACCTAAACCTCAATGCCCAGAGGAAAAGCAATCTTGGAAGGAAAACAGCGAGAAAGGGAAGCTGTCACCCCACTTTTTATACGCCCCAGCCCTGTATATGTGAAGGTTTAACTCCTGTCAATGGGAATACACTGATCTTGTTTTAAATGCAATATTCAAGCTGTCAAACATGGAGGAAGCATACTCAGATCAAAATTTTTCTAGTTTGATGTAGTTTATTTTGGTACAGAAGAGATGTAAAAAACTCAATAATGAAGAAGCTGGTTGTTGACAACGAAAAATATAATATATTTTGGACATGTAAATAAACGTGAAATTCTAGATAAGATACTTGTGGAGGCGTAGCGGGAAGGCAGAAATTTATATGTGTTTATATATATATATATGTAGATGGATTCAAGATTCATAAATAATTTAAACACGACAGCAACAAAGGCAGGGTATCTGGCTTATGACACCACAAAATTTCGAAAGACTTATGACGGTGAAGTTCTATACTGAATGATGATGAAAAGATCACTTTCACTGCACAGCTGGACATAAATGCTCCAGTGTGAACCCATATATCAAGATGGCTCTCTTAAAACATAACAATAAGAAATACAAAAAAGACACATAAATTAGTGTTCACAAATGTTTCAAATCAAATTTCTGACTGTGTCATTACACAGCCTATACAAAACATAACAATACTGATTAATTTTATCACAGTAAAAATATTGTGCCCATAAATTGTAATGCCCGAGTTTATCACATACAAATAAAACAAATTTTCATGTTTGCTCAGACTATAATATGACTGGTACATTTATATGTACTGATTGGCACTGACAAAAGGAAAGAAGGAAGAAGTAGATATTACAAGTCACACCATCATCATCATCTAGCAGATCCTTTGCAGAATGTCACACACAAAAAGTCTCAATAATTTGCCAAAGAATTTGTATGTCCAAGGTGTCTTCAATGTCTTGTTTCCATCTTTGTGCTCACTGATTCCTGCCTCTTCTTCCATACCCCTGCCTTCTACCACTGTTCTTCCATACCCCTGCCTTCTACCACTGTTCTTCCATACCTCTACCTTCTACCACTGTTCTTCCATACCCCTGCCTTCTGTCACTGTTCTTCCATACCCCTACCTTCTGTCACTGTTCTTCCATGCCCCTGCCTTCTGTCACTGTTCTTCCATGTCCCTGCCTTCTGTCACTGTTCTTCCATACCCCTGCCTTCTACAACTGTTCTTCCATACCCCTACCTTCTCCCACTGTTCTTCCATACCCCTACCTTCTACCACTGTTCTTCCATACCCCTATCTTCTACCACTGTTCTTCAATACCCCTGCCTTCTGTCACTGTTCTTTCATACCCCTGCCTTCTGTCACTGTTCTTCCAAACCCCTGCCTTCTGTCACTGTTCTTTCATACCACCGCCTTCTGTCACTGTTCTTCCATACCCCTACCTTCTACCACTTTTCTTCCATACCCCTACTTTCTACCACTGTTCTTCCATACCCCTATCTTCTACCACTGTTCTTCCATACCCCTGACTTCTGTCACTGTTCTTTCATACTCCCGCCTTCTGTCACTGTTCTTCCATACCTCTACCTTCTACCACTGTTATTCCATACCCCTGCCTTCTGTCACTGTTCTTCCATACCCCTGCCTTCTGTCACTGTTCTTCCATACCCCTGCCTTCTACCACTGTTCTTCCATACCCCTACCCTCTACCACTGTTCTTCCATACCCCTGCCTTCTGTCACTGTTCTTCCATACCCCTGCCCTCTGTCACTGTTCTTCCATACCCCTGCCTTCTGTCACTGTTCTTCCATACCCCTGCCTTCTACCACTGTTCTTCCATACACCTGCCTTCTGTCACTGTTCTTCCATACCCCTGCCTTCTGTCACTGTTCTTCCATACCTCTTCTGTCACTGTTCTTCCATACCCCTGCCTTCTGTCACTGTTCTTCCATACCCCTGCCTTCTGTCACTGTTCTTCCATACCCCTGCCTTCTGTCACTGTTCTTCCATACCCCTGCCTTCTGTCACTGTTCTTCCATACCCCTGCCTTCTGTCACTGTTCTTCCATACCTCTTCTGTCACTGTTCTTCCATACCCCTGCCTTCTGTCACTGTTCTTCCATACCCCTGCCTTCTGTCACTGTTCTTCCATACCCCTGCCTTCTGTCACTGTTCTTCCATACCCCTGCCTTCTGTCACTGTTCTTCCATACCCCTGCCTTCTGTCACTGTTCTTCCATACCCCTGCCTTCTGTCACTGTTCTTCCATACCCCTGCCTTCTGTCACTGTTCTTCCATACCCCTGCCTTCTGTCACTGTTCTTCCATACCCCTGCCTTCTGTCACTGTTCTTCCATACCCCTGCCTTCTGTCACTGTTCTTCCATACCCCTGCCTTCTGTCACTGTTCTTCCATACCCCTGCCTTCTGTCACTGTTCTTCCATACCCCTGCCTTCTGTCACTGTTCTTCCATACCCCTGCCTTCTGTCACTGTTCTTCCATACTCCTGCCTTCTGTCACTGTTCTTCCATACCCCTGCCTTCTGTCACTGTTCTTCCATACCCCTGCCTTCTGTCACTGTTCTTCCATACCCCTGCCTTCTGTCACTGTTCTTCCATACCCCTGCCTTCTACCACTGTTCTTCCATACCCCTGCCTTCTGTCACTGTTCTTTTCGAGCTAGTATTTCACTTCTAAGACTCCATGTTGTTTATGAACCAGTTCAGACAACAGACAAAACTGCCAGGGCCAATAAAAGGTGGCATGTTCAACCTCAGTGTGACTACGGCTTAAAATGGTTCAGCTGTCTGGTGTATCCGCAGGATATGTGGTGAAGGGGTTACGAACGCAATTTGTAATCCCGCATACTGCATTCTAAACACAGCTGCAGGAGATTTGGAAGTAGAACGCCTGGCATTGGGTACAAATGGTAGGAGTGCCGGTTGTCCAGAGAGCAATAGCAAACTACTAAAAATAAACAGCCAAAAAATGCTGGGGTTGACTGTGATGTCCCGTAAAGGATATGCAACTAAGTTAACTAACTAGTGTATCCATTTGTTTAGTCTATCAGTGCCAATTAATTATAAGTATTTATAAATGTATTCATCTGATTATATATCATATTCAACAAATCAATATCATCTGGTCCCAAACGGTTCTGATTATAGAATTATACAAAAAAATTAACTTTCCCTGAAAAACATATGCTCGAAATTATAACAAAATAATCATTGCTTTCATGATTAAAATAATAACAAAAAATGGATAATAAAATGTAGTCATTGACTTTTACATTTAGGAAGTAAGTAAATTTTAAAAAATGAAGAAAAAAATAAAACACACAGCCATGAGAAAACACTGGATATTTGTGCATTAAAAAATTCTTGAATAAAAACTCTTGCAAGAATTAGAAAAATGTCACTCACTTGTAAATTAATAAAAACAATTTAAATTATTGGTAGGATTAAAAATTATCACAGCACAGCACATAGTGCTCTCAGATCTCCTTTTAGAATCCTACCCATGTTTAAGATCTATTGTGGTATGGTGATTAGGGCACTGCCTATCAAGACGGTGGTCTGGGATCAATCCCCAGCAGTGGTAGATTAAGTGTTTCCAGCCTGCACAGCTCTGGGATAAACTATTTTCATCATCATCATGTGCAGCAAAAGGTGTAGGCATTTATGTAGCTCTACAGATCTCGGTCCTTGATGTTCTGGGTCAATGCCGTTGATGATATACCTCCATACCAGTCTTAGGCCACCCAGCAGAGGCTGAATAAGCCTCATACATTCATTTGACAATGTTTATTTCCTAGGTGAATGCAACATGCACAATTAATGAATGAAAGATGAGTGATTGGAAGGGCCGAATGTAAGACAGGCCTGCGTGCCCAATTTGTGACCCTTTGAAAATAACATTTGTTCGTTTGTTCGTTCATACAATGGACAGTCAATAATTTTCAGACTTCTCTGGGATTTTTTGTATGGAAAGGAATGGCAGAGAGTAAGAGAACTGGTCACCCAGGCTCATTATGTTGTGGCCTAGAAAATGTGATGGCCAAACATTTCACACCCTCATGGCAACATACACCAAGGGACTACCTTTTCCTCATGTTTTACCATCACTTTTCTGATAGTCTACCACTTCATGAAATGGTAATCTTTGGGCCCAGCATTTCCAAAGTAACTCTGAAGCAATAGAGAAATGTATATATCTTGGGTCAAAGATCACAGATATGTTTAGTAAGGTGGAGAAAGGAATGCTTCGTGTGGAATGGTTTTACTCGCTTCAGAGATCATAGATTGTGAGAATTGTATGGACCCCTGGATCTGAGAGTCTACACAGATGTGTCAGCACAAAATGCTGTTTGAAATAGAGTAGTGGGAGTGTATATAGAACACAAAATAATACTAGGGACACGGCCAAAGTACCGCCATAACTATGATGCTGAAATTGAGGCAATCAAGATAGCCACAGAGAAATTACTAAATACCAGCCATGGTACGCAACCTGTGGTGCTATTGACAGATGCAAAATCAGTACTCCAGGTGCTCCTGTCTGGGGAATTGCTAGTACTAAGGACACTACTTTCTGAACTTAGCAGTCAGCATAAGATCACCATACAGTGGAAACCATCCCACTGTGGAGTACCCGGAAACGAGAGAGCTGATTGATTAGCAAACGAAGGAGGAAAAGAAGAATAGCCTGATGTGCCCGTTACATACCACCAAAAGAAATGAATGATCAGATAAGTCAGAAAGCCACCAAAACCTGCTCAAGATGACTACCACATTATGGACAGACCAGAACAAGTCATTATTCTGTGCCTCAGAACAGGATACAGTAGATTATGCAACCACATGTATACAAAATTCAAGATTGGTGAATCAGCCATGTACACATGTGGATTGGTGTCGCAGACAGCAGATCACACACTCCAAGACTGCCCAAAATACAACATATCTAGGCAAGCCTTCTGGCCTAGAGAGAAAACAGTGGAAGATAAACTCTATGGACCGCTGAGTGAACTAAAAAAAGACAGTTAAATTCATACAAGAGACAACATTGCAGTTATATTTCAAGCGAATGAAAGAAGAAGAATTGTATGGATTTGTTTGCAATGGCCATGCGGGAGTGCAGGAGAATGAACAGGCTGATAGAAAATGCACTTCTTGGATTACCTATGGACAAGGGAAGGTGGTTGAGAGCCTTTGGGACCAGATGAAGAAGGTGGGAGAACAGACTGAAAACCCGTATGTGGAAAGAATGATATTGCGGGGGAACGGCAAGAGTACTGAAAGAATCTCAAAACATAGGGAAGACAAAGAGAACTTTCAATCAGATATTGGTGGAAACTATAAGTAGTATGACTCTTCACTGGCTGTTGAATGAGTGCGGAGTACATATGGGAATGTCCTAAGTGCAGTAATGTCGGTTCTTAGCTCAATTCAACTTAAAAGATCACAGACGGGAAAATCATCACAGAAATCATCATGTGTCATGCTGATAAGCATGGGTGATCATGTTTTGCCATCTCACCCGATCACCAGAGTAGTGAATCAGCTGTGTTCTTGTCTCAACCACCCCATGTGGCCAAGCCATCCAGATATTTACTTCTCTGCCTTCCCCTTGTTCTGTTCCCTTAAATCTTGCCAATTGTCACCAAGTTCTCTAGTTGATTTCTTCTCATAACATGCTCAAACAATTGTGACTGTCTACATCTAATTTCTCTTATCAGCTTACAGTTTTCATTAGCTTCTTGTAGAACTTGTTCATTGGTTTTTCTGTCTGTCCATGGTATTCTTTGCATTTTCTTCAGAAATTGCATTTCCATTTTGATTAGATGTTTTTCCGCAGAAGTCGGATGTGTCGGCCTAACGGCGCAAGAACGCAGCTCTGCTGTAAACAGGCACAACGCAGTCACATTCTGAAAAAAAATCCGGGTGAACGCAGAAGAAGAAGATGTTTTTCAGCTTATCTACTCATTCCATCTCTTTATTATAGCACCTTCTTCCAATATCTTCCTTTTTTTTTTTTTTGGTTTTATTTCAAGTGTTATGTGTATCTATCAAGTATACCAGCCATTATGATTCATATATTTTTATCTTCCATGTAAATAAATTAACACAGGAGTTCTCCGTGGTGAAGTGGTCAAGCCGTCTGACTCAGGCTCCGAAAGTTGTGGGTTCAATTCCGGACCGCATCCTTCGGTTCACAAGTGCATTTTTTATAAACCCCTGGAGGTTGTCGCTGGAGCTACAGAGTTTGTGCTTTGTGCAATGCTTTTGGTAGCCCGCGCTGTGGAAAGAGACAGCTATATGGGATAAAAACCCGGTGGAATGAAGTCGACCCTGTCGACTTTTAAGTGACTTTTTTAAAAATAAATTAACAACTGTCAAAATGTGTTTGTTTTTTCTTGTTTTATTTATGTAATGCCAGGTTATTCAGACCAAAGGCTGATCTGAAATTTCTTAATATGTCACTCCTCCACTCCAAATGTGTGCTGTGGCCTGCTCATAAACTTATCGTGGGAAGATAATGTAGTGTTTCCTTGAATTTCACATGGATATGGGTGGTTTGTGTTCTCTTTCCAGCTGTCTGAAGCAAACCTCCTGTTTTTTTTTTCAGGTGTTGTTGTTTGTTGTGGTGTTAAAACTAAGCAGTCATGCATATAGTTAATCATTTGAAGAATATGTGATGGTGCTTCCAGTCTTCCTAAAAAATCATATAAAATGTGAGATGGCTGGATACTACAAATTTAAATTGAGATTTGTATTAAACGAGCAGCAGCATCAGTTACATACCAAGACAGAGACAAATAAAATGTCTCAGCTAATTGATTTTGAATAACAATAACAACAACATGGCAAGACTTAGTTGGGAGTTTGTAAATTTGAGCTGGCCATAGATACTTCACTGAAATATTTTACCGGCATTTTTATCTATTTAAACAAGAAAACATGCTGGCCAAAAAATCTATTTACATGACTCTGATTGTTTAAGAATTATACAGAAAAAAAAGAATCATAGCAGAAAACAAACATTTTGCCAGCACTATGAGTTCAATAATGTGTCATTGACCATTTTCCTCGCTAATTTATAATTCACAGCAGCCTGCACAGCCAGGCACAGTGGGCGGAGTTCAGCCTTGGTCAAGCTAGGCACCTGTATGAAATAAAATTTAAAAAAAAACAGAAAAGGTAAATATCAACAAAAGTGTGTATCTAACATCTCTGTGTACACCAGGATCTGTTTGTGCAAACATATGAATGCATAAATGTTGTAACTCAATGTTCTGCTGTATAAAACATGGTAGCATATATCTCGCAAATGCAGTATTCATATCAGAATACAAAAATGTCATTATAATTTCAAAACAGAAAGAATGCTGAAGTGCTATATAGAACTTCTATGGCAGTGAATTTTGGAATGTAAATGAACAAATTAGGAAGAACTTGGAAGCAATAGAGATGTGGTTCCTAAGATAGAGATGTGATTCCTAAGAATGTTGCAAATTCCTTAGACTGCCAGAGTAACTAACAACGATTGCCTGACAGAGGCTAATGAAACTAGAACATTATAGTCAACAATAAGACAGAGACAAACGTCTTTCTTTGGTCATGTGATGAGAAGAGAGGCACTGGAGAACGTCATGACAACTGGAAAGATTGAGGAGAAAAGAGGCAGACCAAAAAAATGACACTGGATGGATTGAGATGGTGGAATGGAGGAACATCAGCAGCAGAGTTGATCCAGAACACCAAAGACAGAGATCTGTTGAGAGTCATGAACGCCTATGCCAGCTGGCATGGCACTTGTTGATGATAATCGCAGAATAAAATGCACAAAAAAAAGGGATGTTCAAATCCTGCAGAGAAATAAACAAATACAAACTCATATACTGTACCTCACAGAGATGCCTGGTGAATAGAAATTAAAGCAACACTAACCCAGTGTGTCCTAAGGGCCCATCAAGGAAACAATAAAACAGTAACACTGTATCCTACCATACATGTAGAAAAAAATGCCTAAGGAGAGTTGATATGAGACTGGCTACCTCATCCCATAGAAAATGGTAGCTGCAAAATCTGACCATTCATGAACAAGACTACAACGGATTTGGTGCGAGTTGCTAGAAGGCCTATACTTCTGTGGGAGATGAAGAAGACTCACTTATCAATGAATGGAAACTATGTCTAAAATATCTGAAAAATGATCTGACCTGGAAACTATGTCTAAAATATCTGACAAATGATCTGACCAAAAGAAGATTGTTTGTCACTTTCTTATAGTTGTGAATAATGATCTACTTTTATTAGACTGTTTCTGGTAATCATTGTTAGTTATTCTGGCTGTGGAAAAACATTTGTAACATTCTCTGCTGCCTCCAAGCTCTTCCTGGTTTGTTCCTTCACATTCCAAGATTCCCTGCCATACAGTAGAAGGGTTTGATATACAATTTCAGTACTCTCTGACATTCAATCAAAGTGATTTATTGCATAAGATAGTATTTTACAGTGAACACAAAGAAAAAGAATCCACAACAAGCAATGATGTACAGACCAAATAGAACCAGTAGAAGAGGCCGACCATGTAAACCATGGACAGGGGGAATAACAGTCAGCAGGAATTTCAGTGGATGAAGCCCAAAAGCGGGCACACTTCCACTGTTATTGCATAACCTCAACACCGCAAGGTACAAGAGGAACAAGATGAGATGAAATTATGAAAGAAAAATCAGCATAATCACACAGCACATACATATATTAGTCAGTCAACTAATGATAAATGAGAGCTGACAATTGCTGAAGCAGGAGCAAGAAAAAACCAAATGGACAGACCTTCCAGTATGAGAACAGACCAACCGATTCTTATAAACACAAGAGAAAATTACTGAATAGACAGGCACAGGAAACAGCATATGAAAGAACACAAGAGAAAATTACTGAATAGACAGGCACAGGAAACAACATATGAAACAACACAAGAGAAAATTACTGAATAGACAGCCACAGGAAAAAACATATGAAACAACACAAGAGATAACTGACTGGACAGATAGGCACAGGAAACAGCATATGAAACAACACAAGAGATAACTGACTGAACAGATAGGCACAAGAAACAGCACTTTTCCAGTTCTAAACAGACATGCTAGAGTCAAAAGCCATTTAAACCATCTCATGTCAATACACAGGGACCAGCAGTGGTGTAGTGGCTAGCATGCTCGCCTGCTGGTGAAATGTGACTGTGGTTGAATCCCTATAGAGGCATGGTTTCTAAACTGACCTGTCTCCCAGGTAAGCCCAACCTAAAATGGACATCAGGAAATGTCCTGGGGAAATAAAGGTGGCCAGCGTGATACTGATCCCATCCCCTCTCAGAGCTGACTGGTCTATCAAAATGAGGCTACCACCATATATCCAACAGGCCTCAAATATAAAAGCTTTGCTTTTTTTTTATTTTTTACTTTATTCCACAACATGAATTCCTCTGAAAAAATATTTCTTGTTAATATGAAACAATGGTCACTTTCTCTTCAAGCTCCAGCAAATAGCTACTACAACCACATCCAACAGTTAATGGTTAGTAAAGAATTGACACTATGGCAATACAAACAAATCTACTTATGCTCTGTCTCCCCCAGCTAATGTTGCAAGACGTGGACACTGTTTGTTCCAGTAGCACACTGGTTATAAACAATCCAGATAGGTCAGGTGTGGCTACAGGCTATGGTGCTTGCCTCAAGCTCAGAAGTTATTGGGTTCAAATCCCAGCAATGGGCTGAGAATTTGTTATAAGCACCATGTATTTGTAATTATCAAATGTCCACCTAAATCTCTGAGGTAGTGTGATACCCACCCTTCTTGGACCAGGGTGAACAGCAGGAGATCATGTGCAAGCTGTCCACAGTGAACATTCCATAGCAGTAGAAAATCCCAATGAGTAGGAAACAGCCCTGGCTAAACTGTTAGGAAAGAAAACTGACCCATGGATAGAATCTGTCTAGGTGAAGTAAACCGTGCACAAAGGCATGCTGAAGTCAGATACATGACCTCTGAAGTGGACAACTAGGTGTGACACACTTCCCTCCAATGAGGAATGAAGAAGGAGGAACACTTGAAATTCATCCTCTCGTACATTTCTCCCTGCTGGAAAATACTTCAATCCAACTCAAGCATCCTTAAATATGTTGTTTCATCTGCTAATGTGTCTTCATCTCCATTCATAGTTTTCAGAAAATTAATGGATTCATGTGAAGCGAACAATTCTGCTCACTCGTTACCTGTGTTCATCAACATAGGTCCTTGTAAGAGACCAAGACTGTTTATCGACATTGGTCCTTGTAAGAGACCCAGACTGTTTATCAACATAGATCCTTGTAAGAGACCCAGACTGTTTATCAACATAGGTCCTTGTAAAAGGCCCAGACTGTTTATCAACATAGGTCCTTCTAAGAGGTGTCTAGACTTGCACGCACTCATGCAACATCTATTCTCAACTTTAAATAACACAATGCAGACTAACAATCTGAAACAATGATGGCTGTTATGATGTGAGCACTAGCCACCTCAGTCTCAGTGATCACAGTCACTTTATCCTCATACTTGAGTTGTAGCTCTAATGGCTTAATTCCACTCAGCAGTGACCTTCACCCTGTTCTACCATACGCAATTATCCAGCAGTTACTAACTCACTAAACTAATCATGGAATGGCTACAGGAGAAAATAAAACAAATATACCAGGTGTGATTCTGCAAAATACACTCCTTTTGCCACAAGCTCACGTTTCATTTTGGCTATACCATCAAGAGAGACACCTCTTGTTGCATCTTCAATCAGAGTTGTTCTAAATCCATGCTCCACAGCATGACTTGCGGTCTGACCTGTAGAAATATTAGCAACTTCTGAACAAATAATTATCTGCTAGAACTCTCTCTCTCTCTCCATCCCTCCCTCCTCCCTCCCTGCCTACCTATCTATCTTGGTAGTACAGCATGTCTTCCATAGGTAATGACAATTGTCACATCAATAATTAATAGTGTCATACTTGTAGTAATGATTTGTGCACATTTCCCATGCCTCTATAAAACCTATATTGATACTGTTGTTGTTGCTCTCGGTTTGTTGCATAAGTGATATTTGGATGACATAATGTATGAAAGAGAGAGAGAGAGAGAGATAAGCAAGGCAGAATGTTAGACAGGCCTGCATGCCCAATTCTTAAACCTCTGAAAATAAAGTTCGTTTGTTCGTTTTCTCTCGCGCTCACCCTTATTTTGCTGTTTTCTATTTTTATGATTAAGCATCATAGCTGATGCAGTTTTCTGTTAAAAGTTAATTGTGTGCTCTTGTCCAACATCTAGTTGAATTTGTGACTGAGAAATGTATTTCAGATGTTTTGAGAAGTGTATTTCAGATATTTGATAACAGAAAAATACCACACAAGATTTGAACCACAGGTCATTTTAATTTAACCCCGTACTAGGTGACCAGCTTTCTTGTTCCAGTATGCCAGCTGCAATATGTGTTTGTATGCTTGCGTGTTAACTGTGGAATAAAACCAATGTAGCTTTCATAGGCCCTTAACATGATTAGTTTCCAGTGTTCACATTCTGTATGTGTGACTGCACTTTTTGTACACAATTTCTCATTACATGTTGTGAATAGTGACTACAACCAAACACTGTTAATTTTTTTTTACCATTTCTATACCAAGTAAAATACTAAATAAAATACTGGAGAGTGAGAAAAACCATCAGTCAGAAATCCAAAGAGTTTAATACAGTTGATCCCATTACATTGCAACATACCTGGAAACAATGAGGTTGACAAACTGGCAAAGGAAAGTGGAAGACTACTTCAATCTGATATAAAGACAACCTATGAGGCCAAGAATTGTATAAAAAATATTTATAGAACCATGCGGGAATCACAGCACTTAGGCCACAAGCTAGATGATGCATACTACAAACTCCACCGAAGAGAACAACTAGCAACTTCCAGACTCAGCACAGGATATAACAGGCTGAAATGTTATGTATTCAATTAACTAAAATTAGGAGACACTAATCAATGTAACTATGGAACTTGTAAAATGACAGTTAAACATTTGCTGCAAGAGTGTTCAATGTAGTTTGCAGGAGATAGCAAACAACAGGACAGCTTAGCATGAGTTGTTGGGGATCTATACTCCATTGGGAGACAGAGAGCAGAAGAAGCAGAAGGGAGTAGCAACTGATGGTGTGGGGTTCTGCTTGGTACAGGATGAGTTCAACTAAGAGCTGTCTGGAAGACAGAGTCAAAGAAAGCGTCAATGTCAACTGGATAATGAAAATCAAACTCAATGGTTCTTTCTACAGGAAAACTGGCATACATCATAATTATGTGCCATGCCGATAAGCGTGGGCGGTCAAGTTTCACCATCTCAAACGATCATCAGAGTCATAGATCAGCTTTGTGCTCTTTTCTTGACCAAACCGTCCAGAAATTTACCTCTCTGCCTTCCCCTTGTTCTTTTCCACTCAATCTTGCCAGTTGTCATCAAGTTCTCTAATTTATTTTTTCTCATAACGTGTCCACAAAATGTTAACTGTCTATGTCTAATTTCTCTAATCAATGGCATCCAGGAATATATAAAACCTGTTTCGCTGAAGAAGTATGTGGCAATCATAACATCTGATAAAAGCTGCCTTGTATTGATTAGAATAAGAATTGCCACAGCAAAATAAGCCTTCAGCAAGATGGAGAACTTATTCATCAATGAAAGCTGACAACAGCACTGAGAAAAAGGGTGTTAAAGTGCCATATAACAACCTATATTACTCAATGCATGTGAAAAATAGACAAAAAGCAGACAAGCCAAGAAACATCTAACAGCATTAGAAATATGGTTTCTGAGAAAAATGCAAAGTATATCATGGATGAACAGACAACAAATGAGACAATCCTTCAAGAAAAGATTTAAAACATTTAAAACAGAGAGATTAGATGTAGACAATCAAGATTTGTTGAGCATGTTATGAGAAGAACTAAACGTTAACACCTAGTGACAACTGGCAAATATGATGGGGAAAGAGCAAGGGGAAGATCAATCTATAAATACCTGGATGGCATGGTCACATGGCGTAATGGGCACAAGAACACAGGCCTGCTCAATGTGTGAACTGGCAGCCAACCGCCCATGCTTATTGGCACGGTACATGAAATGATGAGGGGCTTGTGAGGTTGCCTGAAGCACAATGCCAGTTTTGTCAACAACAGTGAGATAGAGATAATACTCTACCAAGTTCTTACCAACACAGTCAGATAGAGACAATATTTTACCAAGTTCTTACCAACACAGTCAGAGAGAGACAATATTTTACCAAGTTCTTACCAACACAGTCAGATAGAGGCAATACTTTACCAAGTTCTTACCAACACAGTCAGATAGAGGCAATACTTTACCAAGTTCTTACCAACACAGTCAGATAGAGGCAATACTTTACCAAGTTCTTACCAACACAATCAGAGAGAGACAATACTCTACCAAGTTCTTACCAACTCAGTCAGATAGAGGCAATACTTTACCAAGTTCTTACCAACACAGTCAGATAGAGGCAATACTTTACCAAGTTCTTACCAACACAATCAGATAGAGGCAATACTTTACCAAGTTCTTACCAACACAGTCAGATAGAGGCAATACTTTACCAAGTTCTTACCAACACAGTCAGATAGAGGCAATACTTTACCAAGTTCTTACCAACACAGTCAGATAGAGGCAATACTTTACCAAGTTCTTACCAACACAATCAGAGAGAGACAATACTCTACCAAGTTCTTACCAACTCAGTCAGATAGAGGCAATACTTTACCAAGTTCTTACCAACACAGTCAGATAGAGGCAATACTTTACCAAGTTCTTACCAACACAATCAGAGAGAGACATTACTCTACCAAGTTCTTACCAACTCAGTCAGATAGAGGCAATACTCTACCAAGTTCTTACCAACACAGTCAGATAGAGACAATACTTTACCAAGTTCTTACCAACACAGTCAGATAGAGGCAATACTTTACCAAGTTCTTACCAACACAGTCAGATAGAGGCAATACTTTACCAAGTTCTTACCAACTCAGTCAGATAGAGGCAATACTTTACCAAGTTCTTACCAACACAGTGAGAAGAAACACTTTACCAAACTCTTACTAACAACAGTGAGATAGAAGTAACACTTTGTCAAGTTCTTACCAACACAGACATCGTATGCTAGTCCACAGACGTACAAATCCGTGACCTTCTGCTCATAAAGTATGGAAGACAACTGTGTTTTGGACTGCTTTTCGTTGTCCCAAAATGCAGAGTAGCTATCCACATCAGGATGGGTTCCCTTTCTGACATGGAAGGCATTCTTAGCTACCTGAAATATTTATTACAAAGACTGATTTACAAAGTAAGAGGCTAGATTTCATTGCACCTGGTTTTATCCCATATGGTTCAGTCCCTTTCCTCAAGGCGACCTGCTGAAAGCGTCGCAGAACGCACACATTTCGTAGCTCCAGTGACGACCTTCAGGAGTCTCAGAAAATTGAGAGATCGAAGAGGTAAACATGATCCCAAAATGAGTTGTTAAGTTGCAGGTGTTAGTTAAATGGTGGAAGGATCACAACTGTATTATAAATGGACACTATACAACCAGTATCTTTTTACAGAATATTCAAAGAAAAAAAGGCAGACGTATACTATGGTGTGCAGTAGATCACACACTACCTCTTACCCCAGTAAAGTTGCATGTCCTTTGCAGGATGTTGCAATCAACCCCAAAATGATTTCTCATCTTATCTCATCATGTTCCTCTTGTATCTTGCAGTGTCGAGGTGAAGTATAAACAGCGGGAGAGTGCCCGCTTATGGGCTTCATGTATCGATATTCCTATGGATTCTGTTATTCCCTGTGTCCATCGTTTACGTGGTCGGTCTCTTCCTCTGTTTCCCTCTGGTCTGTACATCATTACCTGTTGTGGTATACTGTTAGTTGGTAACCTACTTGCATGGCCAAACCATTTGACTTGCTGCTTTCTAATAAAATCTAGTGCAGTTGTAACCCCCACTTTAGTTCTGATTTCTTCATTTCTGATCTTATCTCTTCTTGATACATTGAGTATTCTTCTCAGGAATCTCATTTCTGTTGTTGTGATTTTTCTGTTCTCTTTTTCTGTCATTGTCCAGGTTTGGCATTGGTAGCGTAGAGTTGGTAGGAAGATTGTGTTGTGAAGTGCTTTCTTAGTAGTTAAGGTGTGGACTGCACCTGGCCCTGCAGCCAGCAGGGTTAGGATCGGCTAGCCTCTCCCAGGAGGGGTGAAAAGTGAAAATTAGTAGCCTGCCGATGACCCGCAGACTACACAAGTCAACCCCACCTCCACGCGGTGCAGACTGGGAAACCATGACTGCGATGTCATGGTCTAATGGGGATATGGCTCGCCATAGGGGATGGACTCCCTATGGTCATATTTTTGTCCTAAATCTGTGACTGGCCTAGCAAGCTGGCAGGGAATCTTCATACTGCTCATAGAAAAATTAAGAAGTATAAAAAAGAATGATTTACTAGGCAATTTTACATTCGTTTGTCACTGCTTTCTGAGTGAGAGATCAACGTTTAGGTCCAACCAACTGACCAGTGTATGGATTGAACCCACAGCCCTGCCGTCAGCGTATGAGAAGTTTAAGCAAAAGCACATTAAGCCATGTTGACCTCTACTTCAGCATTTATGAAGTTAGTTGCATATTATTTACAGGATCTCGCAGTCAACCCCAGCATTTTTTGGCTGTTTATTTCTTGGCAAGTTTACATTCACTAGTTTGCCATTGCTTTCTGAGTGGCCAGCACTCATACCTTTGTATGAATATGAATGCAAGGCGTCGGTTTTCAAATTGCTTGCAGCTGTGTGTCGAATGCGATATTACAAATTGCATACATAACCCCTTTGCCACAAAGCCAGCTTCAGCATTACCCAGACAGTATATCCATGTGAGTCTTTATAAGACAGAAATCTCTATCCTTGGTACAGGGATTACAACAGTTAAAGTTAGTTGCATATCCTTAATGGGACGTCATGACATATTTTGGCTTTTTGTTATTTCTTGGCAAGTTTATGTTCAGTAGTATGCCGATGCTTTCTGAACAACCGGCACTCATACCATTTTTATGCTTGCTTGCTTGTGTTCGTTGGCTGTGAACTCCAACACAAAGTCCTGTATGTCGGATGAAGGCATCCTGTTGTCCAACATCAGTGTGATGTCATAGAGGACCTGAGGTTTGCGTGAGTGTCCGTTGTCCCATGTCTGGCTTATTGGTGTGCAGACTGGTGGTTCCTTGCCATGCAGGCAGACACCCTCTGACTTCGGAGGAATCGGTGATCCTATTGACTTTGGCCAGGACCCCGAAGAGGCTTGTTGCCCAGGGACGCTCGGAAAGGACGCGTCAATAGGTCTTGGCCAGTATAGAACCCAGCCCTGGTGCCTTGGAAACACCTCTGTGTCCAACCATTTTTATGAAAACCAACAAAAGGCCAAATCACCAGCAGCAGTATTTTGAACGCAGTATGCAGAATTATGATCTGCACCCGTAACCCATTAGCCACAGAGCTGGCAGAGATTACAAGCCTTTCAAAAATTGGTGTTCCAGTAGTTAACAAGATACCTTGTAAAAGGTAATGGTATCATCTTCTATCAAACGAAGAACGTTTTGTGCAATATGTCATTGCCCTTGAAAGTTAGAAAGAGTTCTTGCGTGTTACATAGAACGAGTTTTAACATACGGCTGTGAATCCTGGACAATTAGTAAATAGGCAAAAAATCCCTGGAGGCCTTGGAGATGTGGTTTTACAGAAGAATGCTGAAAATTAATTGGAAAGCTAAAATGAGCAATCAGGGCATTTTAAGGGAAGCCGAGTCGCAAAGATAGCTTATCACAAACATCAGAAAGAGGCAGTCATCGTTTTTGGCCATGTTATGAGAAGAAAAAAACTGGAACATGTGACAACCTGAAATATTTGCGGAAAGAGAGATAGAGGAAGGCAGCATGAGAAGTTTCTTGACAGTCTTGTGTCATGGTACGGAAGAGAGTCAGCACACAAATTGATCTACGATGTCAGAAATCATAATGTGTGGAGAGGCATGATTGCTCACGCCAGCCGGCAAGGCACTGGACACTAAAGCTGGAGAGATCAATATGAAATCAACTAAACAACATGAAAAGCAACAATACTTTTGTCTCACTACAAAACAAAGATCATAAAACTGGAATGAAATGCACCAATATAACTAAGACATTTGCTCTCTCTCTCTCTCTCTCTCTCTCTCTCTCTCTCTCTCTCTCTCTCTCTCTTCTGCTGCACTGTTATAATCAACACCTTCAACCCCACTGGATGAAATGAATGGTCATCATCATTCTTGATGGACAAACAACACATAATTATATGCACATACTATCAGATCTGGATGTAGTTCAGCGCCCCAGCTTTTCTGTATGCAGTGCTTAGGCCATAAGATCTGTTCTCTCGGTGCACCATTAATATCGAAAACAACCTTATCAAACAATCTGAAATCTTCACTTGGCACCTGAAATGTCAGGAAATATTTCAAATACATCTCATAAGATTTAAAAAGTAAAAGCATGCACCATAAATTAAAAACATACATAACAGATATGGCATTCTAAAGACACGTTAGTTTGGAAAACAGAAAGTTATTATATTTTTGTAGAAGGCACTGCATTTTAAACAGAAGTTGTATGCCTATGGTCACGGAGCTAAACAGTATATAAAGAATCAGAATGACTGTCAGACTTTGCAAACAAAATCAGAAACAACTCTTACAGAATTATAAGTTACGCAATGGTACCATCCATGTATCACAGAACAATAAATAACCAAACCCTCGCACTTCTGTTTTGTCACTCTTTCTCTTTCCTAGGAAGGGGTTGGAAAGGGTAGGTATCTTCTATCCTATGAAAGATTCAGAATCATGTCTTCTATATTAAAAAGGGGAGGAGGGGGCGAAGTGGTGTCTTTTAGCCTAAGAGGATCACAGTGACGTCTTTCATCCTTGGAGAGGATCAGATTGATTTATATCCTAGGAGAGGATCAGAGTAGCATCTTCTATCCTAGGTGGGAGTTGCAGTAGTGTCTACTATCCCAGGTGGGGGTTGTCATTGTGTCTCCCACTCTAGGTGGGATTCAGAGTGGTGTCTTCTATGATTTTTTGTTTATTTAAATGCAACATCCATACACATGTAGGATCTACTGTGGTGTTTCACAAACCTATTACAAAAACCCACTCACCTTGAATGAAGGATGAAGTTTCCTAGTGTGGACATTATCTATAAATGATATGTGGTTCGGGAGATGCCAGTCGTGAGAGTAGACTACAACATCGAACAGGTTCTGCTCCAACAATGTGTTAATAATGGGAATGATTACTGATCCGTCCTGGCCCGCAGAGCAGTTTGAAAGCGATAAGCTGCCTGAAACAGTAAAAACTGCAAATGCAAACGAGCACAAATCACAAAAATAAAACATGAATTGAAAACAGAGCAAGGATACAAGGTCCTGAAGAAATTGGGGGAAACATACAAGGTATTGAAGAAATTGGGGGAAGCATACAAGGTACTGAAGAAATTAGAGGAAACATACAAGGTACTGAAGAAATTGGGGGAAACATACAAGGTATTGAAGAAATTGGGGGAAACATACAAGGTACTGAAGAAATTAGAGGAAACATACAAGGTCCTGAAGAAATTGGGGGAAACATACAAGGTATTGAAGAAATTGGGGGAAACATACAAGGTACTGAAGAAATTAGAGGAAACATACAAGGTCCTGAAGAAATTGGGGGAAGCATACAAGGTATTGAAGAAATTGGGGGAAGCATACAAGGTACTGAAGAAATTAGAGGAAACATACAAGGTACTGAAGAAATTAGAGGAAACATACAAGGTACTGAAGAAATTAGAGGAAACATACAAGGTACTGAAGAAATTAGAGGAAGCATACAAGGTACTGAAGAAATTAGAGGAAACATACAAGGTACTGAAGAAATTAGAGGAAACATACAAGGTACTGAAGAAATTAGAGGAAGCATACAAGGTATTGAAGAAATTGGGGGAAACATACAAGGTACTGAAGAAATTAGAGGAAACATACAAGGTCCTGAAGAAATTGGGGGAAGCATACAAGGTACTGAAGAAATTAGAGGAAACATACAAGGTACTGAAGAAATTAGAGGAAACATACAAGGTACTGAAGAAATTAGAGGAAACATACAAGGTACTGAAGAAATTAGAGGAAGCATACAAGGTACTGAAGAAATTAGAGGAAACATACAAGGTACTGAAGAAATTAGAGGAAACATACAAGGTACTGAAGAAATTAGAGGAAGCATACAAGGTATTGAAGAAATTGCATAAACCCTACTGGAGTAATGAACTGGAACAGTTGCATAATGATGTGGAAGTATGTAGAAAGCAAGCAGAGGCCACACCCAGCCAAGAGCACCACAATAAATTCCAGCATGCAAAAGCCAAATTTCAAAGGGCCAAGCTGCAGGCTAGACGGAAAAGCTGGCAGGAAAAAACAGAGTCTCTGAACTTTGAAAGAGACACAAGGAAATTGTGGAAGCTAATAAAACAACTTAACGATGAGGGCACAGGGAGAAACTCAAAAATTGCACTACATAAAGACGGAAACATCTTAACAAGAAAGCAAGCAGCTGACCATTTTGCGGACTCATTCGCACAAGATAGAAATATCAAAATCAGTCCAGAGAAACAATAAGAGATTCAAGAGAAACGGCGACATACAGGACAGAAGGTAGTACATGAGGTTCTGGAGGCACCCATCACAATCAGCGAACTGGAGCTAGCCATATCAAAACTGAAAATGAGAAAGTCACCAGGAGCTGATGGTATCTCCAATGAAATGATCAGGAACCTAGGAACAGAGGCCAAAGCAAAGCTGTTGCAGATCTTCAATAACAGTTGGACCTTAGGCAGTGTTCCACAAGCCTGGAGAGAAGCAATCATAATACCCCTCCTAAAATCAGGGAAAGATAGCTCCATTGCCTCTAGCTACAGACCAATTAGCCTCACCAGCTGTCTCTTCAAAACACTGGAGCGCATCATCAATCACAGACTGCAGTGGTACATTGAAAGTAAAAACATCCTTGTGCCACAGCAGGCTGGCTTTAGGCAGTGCTACTCTACGGAAGATCAGACAACCTACCTCTCTCAAGAAATTGAGGATGCATTCCAAGAGAAGAAGCTGGTGCTTGCGGCATGGATAGATTTGAAGAAAGCCTTTGACAAAGTCTGGAAAGAAGGTCTGATGAATAAACTGAGAAACTGCAAAGTCAATGGAAGAATGTACAAATGGGTGAAAGCATACTTGCACAACAGAAGAGCCCGAGTGTCAAAGACTGAAGTATAGAGGTCTGAGGTCTGCCTCAAGATAGAAGACCACCGGGAAGAGTGGTCAACCTCAAGTAGATCAGAGGTAACACAGTGCCCCGGTAAGAGAGCAGGGTAGGTGATAGGAAGGGGGACTATTAACTAGTTCTCTCATGAGACACGGAGGCGTCGACCAGATAGTTGGTACTCTGGTCACGGCAGAATCACGCCTACGTGATAGCCACAGAGAAGTGGATTGCCACTCAATAGGAGACGGCTGCTATAAGCGTGCTGAGTGTGACAGCACGCAAAAAGTCGAAGGACGCACAAGGTCCTTCCGCGTGCTGTGTAGCCACGCGAGGAGAAGAATCAGACTGGGGACTGACTTCTTAGCGAGCGCACCGTTTAGTGTCGATAGGGGTTTCTGTAGCCAAGTAGATAGAGATTAGCAATAGGCTTAGGAAACTAGTGATAGGCAATTCTGTGGCTTTGTGTGTGATTTGATAGCGACTGTTTTGTAAATGTAAAGAGCCAACGGCAAATAAAATGTATCATCCATTTCCTCTCACACGACTTGCAAGTTCCTTGTGTGGTGCGAGAGAAGTAATCCTGTGATGCCTGAAACATCGGTTGCTGACAGGCGAGGATTAAAGTGGTGTCAGAAGTGGGATCTGAACCCACGCCCACAGGAGGGGAGGGTGTGTGGACTATAGAAAGCTCAACAACGTCACTAAGATCGACGCAGAACCAATTCCTTCCTGCGAAGATCTTATTCTTGACATGTCCACCTCCAAAATCTTTTCTAAATTAGATCTTACTAAGGGATATTGGCAGGTCCCTATGCAGACTCAATCCATTCATCTTACTGCTTTTTCAACACCTTTAGGACTTTACGAGTGGCATTTTCTTCCTGTCGGACTTCGAAACGCTCCTGCCACTTTCGTACGCTTAACTAGAGATCTACTTCATGGAGTGACGAATACAGTGACGTATATAGATGATATATGTGTCCATACAGATGACTGGACAACACACTTACTGAAACTAAGACATGTCTTCGACAGGTTGCGACTCTTCGGTCTCACTGTCAAACCGAGCAAAGTTTAATTGGGCCTACAAGAAATTGATTTTTTGGGTCATGTCATTTCACAAGGTCAACTAAAAACTGACAATAGAATTATTACCAAAATTATGAACCTGACCAATGCTACAACAAAGAAGCAGGTCAGAAGCCTGTTGGGTTTAGTAAATTACTATAGCAGGTTTATACCAGACTTAGCGGAAATTACAAGTGTATTTTCAAATGTTTTAAAAGCATCTGTAAAATTAGATGTCAAAGATGCATTATTAATTTCTGCATTGTCAAAATTGAAAATCCTGTTTAGTAATGTACCAATCCTCCGCTTGCCTAATCCTAGGCTCATTTATTATCTTAGGACAGATGCCAGCAGGATCTCAATCGCTGCAGTACTAGGCCAGTTTTATAATGGCATCTTCCATCCGATTTGCTACGTGAGCCGTAAGATCACACCTGCTGAGTCCAGATATTCCATATCAGAGTTGGAAGCCCTAAGCGTCATCTATGCGGTGAGGAAGCTGCATCGATTTCTAGCGGGTGTTCACTTCGTTGTCCAGACAGACAACTCCCCAATCACGGTCATACAAAGTGGTGTGCATCAGAATGACCGTATTTACAGGTGGTTGTTAATACTACAAAATTATACTTTTAGTATAGAGCATATTAAGGGTAAGGACAACATTCTGGCAGATACCCTGAGTCGACCATCTGAGGTAGAAATACCAGATATCCCACAGGAGAGTGTAGAGTAAGAGAGGTTAAATTAGTACATTAGAATATTCTATATGAAATATTTTACGAATACATAGACATTATGTTCTGAACTATGTACTAAGATCAGTGAACTACTAGGTGCCCGTAGACAGCAAAATAATAACTGTACTCCGTGAACCAGTATATCACCGTGTGAACTAAGACAGCTCGTTACATACTAAGCTCCATATGTGTTCCGGTGAATCATCTGTGTTGAGCAGGGAAAAACAGTGTCAGAACAGTACATAAATAATAGACACGAAAATACTTGTCTACGACACCAGCAAACTCTACAGGTGCAATACCCATAGGACACAAGTATGACTGTGTAATGTATTTAATATACCCAGGACAATTGTGTATATATACTATGCCAATGAAAGCAATTTCTAAACATTAGGGCAACGACTAACCTGAGGTATTTAAATACCATGTATATATAGACTCATTGTGATATGTATTATAACGTTTTAATATAGTGATAAATTATAGTTAGATTAGGTCACTCTAAGATACATTTAGATTTAGGAAATATAATAGTTGTCATTTTTTTAGTAGTTTAGATAGATCATTAATTTACCCACTTACTTAGCTTAATAGTAGATTAGGATAGTAATTTAAACGTAATAACATCTAATTATAAACTAGGATAAAAAGTTTAGATAGTAATAGTACCATTTAGTTTGTTACATTTCACTTTGGTTCATTTCACTAGAGTTCATGCCATCTTAAGGAACCAGTCCATTTAACAAACTTGTTCATTTAATATTATGATTAATTTACACCTGATAGGATAAAAGAATTATACAAATAAACATACATCATTTACACCATTTAGAGTAAATATATATTTTTTTTCATTTAAAAACATTATTCATAAATTTTGTTATATTTCACATTACCCATGTTATAAAGGAACATAATTTATTACATTTCACATTACCCATGTTAGAAAGGGACATAATTTATTACATGTCACATTACCCATTTTAGTTAGGTACATAACGCATCTCACATCAATTTCATTTTAAATAGTTAGATTACTTCCCTTAAATTAGATTAAAGTAGGTAACACATTAAATACATATTTATAGAACTAGTATTAGTATTTCAGTATTTAGAGTATTATGTCAGTAGAATATAGTGGTTAATAATACCAGGGTACAAACCATCAACCCTTTTTCTTACATGTAAATATGTTGTAAATACATGACTCGTGCAGCAATTTACGCAGTCATGAAGCTCAACTTTCTCAAACTGAGCCAAACTTGTACAGTGTCACTCCAAGGTTTTTAAATAATTGTGAAGGTAAAAGATGTGTGACAGAAGTGTAAAAGTGAGAGCATATGTAAAATATACAAGAGAGAGTGAGATCAGTCAGCGGATTTTTTTTTTTCGCCGCTCAAAGCGATTTTTTTATTTTTTGTCTGCGTCAAATGTTTGCTTTCAATGTTGAAAGTGTGCTGTGTTGAATGTGTTGTGTGTAGTTTAGTGTAGATCTTAGAGAAAGTATTTTAAGTCTCATAAGACGGAAACGTAGTCACGAATTAGTGTTATACACTGGTTTGTGGCCACATTTAACCGAATTATGGCATTGAAAACTAACTTACATACATATTATAAATAAACACACATGTTAGAAGTTAGATTATACTATTAGTTAGATCCAAACACGCAAACATCCAGGAAAACTAACATGTAAATTGCATACATTTTCGGTAGATCAAAGGGAGATAACTCCGGGTCAGGGGACACAATAGACAACGAAACACTAACTTAACAGTGACAGATAACTTTACACGCGGAAGCGAGATAGGTAAAGCCTGTCGCACACAGCTTGTGTAATGGTTGTTTAATATTATATGGGGGACATGAAGCAATTCATGTGTTGACCCTAAGAAAGTCAACTTTGTATGGGTAGTGAGTTAATTTACTATTTGAGGGCAGGTCTTATAAGACAATGGTCCGGTTCAGACATACCTCTAATTAATATAATATTGCGATTGAGAAGAGGGCTCACGCCAACCAGACAAGTTTGTGGCGATTGCCAGTAGCCAAGTAAAGTGATACTACATTGTGACAATAGTCAGTAGAAGTCTATTGAATTACCCAAAGCCAGGTTATCAGCAGTTTTTGACAAAAAATTAGATACACTAATTTTTTAGAAACCTCTTGCGTCACAACCAAGGAGTCAAAGTTGGTGACGCAACACAGGAGGGGAGGGTGTGTGTCAAAGACTGAAGTATAGAGGTCTGAGGTCTGCCTCAAGATAGAAGACCACCGGGAAGAGTGGTCAACCTCAAGTAGATCAGAGGTAACACAGTGCCCCGGTAAGAGGGCAGGGTAGGTGATAGGAAGGGGGACTATTAACTAGTTCTCTCATGAGACACGGAGGCGTCGACCAGATAGTTGGTACTCTGGTCACGGCAGAATCACGCCTACGTGATAGCCACAGAGAAGTGGATTGCCACTCAATAGGAGACGGCTGCTATAAGCGTGCTGAGTGTGACAGCATGCAAAAAGTCGAAGGACGCACAAGGTCCTTCCGCGTGCTGTGTAGCCACGCGAGGAGAAGAATCAGACTGGGGACTGACTTCTTAGCGAGCGCACCGTTTAGTGTCGATAGGGGTTTCTGTAGCCAAGTAGATAGAGATTAGCAATAGGCTTAGGAAACTAGTGATAGGCAATTCTGTGGCTTTGTGTGTGATTTGATAGCGACTGTTTTGTAAATGTAAAGAGCCTACGGGAAATAAAATGTATCATCCATTTCCTCTCACACGACTTGCAAGTTCCTTGTGTGGTGCGAGAGAAGTAATCCTGTGATGCCTGAAACATCGGTTGCTGACACCGAGTACAGATAGACAGACTAAAGAGCAAGAAAGTTCTACTGCGTCACGGAGTTCCCCAGGGCGGAGTATTGTCCCCCACACTCTTTCTAATCTTCATCAATGATCTCGTTGCTAATCTACCGCATGGAATTAAAGCCGCAATGTATGCCGATGACCTGGTTCTATGGAGCACAAATGAACATGCATCAGTGGCCACCAGATTACTACAAAGAGCTGTAGATACATTTGTTGCATGGGCAAATAGATGGTGTGTCAGCATAAACACTGACAAGTGCAGCACCACCCTATTTACCCTCTCTCCAAAACAAAAGGCAGGGACCATCCAGATAAATGGAACACCCCTACGAGAAGATAAAGAACCAATATACCTTGGAGTAACATTTGATGGCAGGCTGACATGAAGAAAGCACATCAACAAAGCAGCAGCAAAAGCCAGAAGGAAAATAGCCATCCTGAGAAAGCTAAGTGGAACCACATGGGGAGCCAGTGGGAAAATACTTAGCAAAGTTGATCAACAGAGCATACGACCACACCTGGAATACGGGTCAACTGCATGGTGTTCGGCAGCAAAAACCACACTACAAGAGCTGGACAAAGTGCAAAATCAAGCACTTAGAGTCACCACAGGAGGGATGAGATCAACCCCTATAGTGGAAATGGAGAAGATGGGGAGGACACAAGCACTGAGTGAGCGCAGAGATACGAAAACGCTAATACAAGCAGAAAAGTTCCTCAGCTTGCCAGGCCACCCTATGAAGAACAGATTTGAAAACCTAGCTATGGGGCGGTTGAAAAGAAGTAGTTTTATCCACCAGGCCAAACGACTCTGCAGAGAAACCACTGATCTGCCCACAGTTGGTATCCCCCTAACAACTATTCCAGAGCGAACTCCATGGAAAGATGAGCATAGACTATCATTACAAATCCAGACAAAAGTGAGAGGAATATTTGACAAGGTAGATCAGAACAGCCACTCTCAGCTTCCTCGATGAAGAATACCCACAGGACCTCTGGATCCGAGTCTACACAGATGGGTCAGCACAAACTGCTGTTCGAAATGGAGGAGCGGGAGTGTACATAGAATACCCAAATAATACCAGGGACACAGCTAGAGTACCGACAGGAAAGTACTGCCATAACTACGATGCTGAAATTGAGGCAATCAAGATAGCAACAGAGAAATTACTAAATACCAGCAATGGTACACAACCTGTGGTGCTATTGACAGATGCAAAATCAGTAATCGAGGCGCTCCTGTCTGGGAAATTGCCAGTACTAAGGACACTACTTTCTGAACTTAGCAGTCAGCATAAGGTCACCATACAGTGGATACCATCCCACTGTGGAGTACCCGGGAACGACAGAGCTGATCAATTGGCTAAGGAAGGAGCCAAAGAAGAACAGCCTGATGTGCCTGTAACATACCACCAAAAGAAAAGAATGATCAAATCAGTCAGAAAGCCACCAAAACCTGCTCAAGATGACTACCACGTTATGGATAGACCAGAATAAGTCATTATTCTGCGCCTCAGAACAGGGCACAATAGATTACGCAACCACATGTATACAAAATTCAAGATTGGTGAAACAGCCATGTGTACATGTGGATTGGCGTCACAGACAGCAGAGCACATACTCCAAGACTGCCCAAAATATAACATATCTAGGCAAACCTTCTGGCCTAGAGAGACGACAGTGGAAGATAAACTCTATGGACTGCTGTGTGAACTGAAAAAGACAGTTCAATTCATACAAGAGACAGCACTGCAGTTATAGACATATTTCAAGCGAACGAAAGAAGAAGAAGAAGAAGAAGAAGAAATTGGGGGAAGCATACAGGTACTGAAGAAATTAGAGGAAGCATACAAGGTATTGAAGAAATTAGAGGAAGCATACAAGGTATTGAAGAAATTAGAGGAAACATACAAGGTACTGAAGAAATTAGAGGAGGCACACAAAGTACTAAAGAAATTAGAGAAAGCATACAAGGTATTGAAGAAATTGGGGGAAGCAAACAAGATACTGAAGAAACTGGAGGAAGCATACAAGGTATTGAAGAAATTAGAGGAAACATACAAGGTACTGAAGAAATTAGAGGAAACATACAAGGTACTGAAGAAATTAGAGGAAGCATACAAGGTATTGAAGAAATTGGGGGAAGCATACAAGGTATTGAAGAAATTAGAGGAAACATACAAGGTACTGAAGAAATTAGAGGAAGCATACAAAGTACTGAAGAAATTAGAGGAGGCACACAAAGTACTAAAGAAATTAGAGAAAGCATACAAGGTATTGAAGAAATTGGGGGAAGCAAACAAGATACTGAAGAAACTGGAGGAAGCATACAAGGTATTGAAGAAATTAGAGGAAGCATACAAGGTACTGAAGAAATTAGAGGAAGCATACAAGGTATTGAAGAAATTAGGGGAAGCATACAAGGTACTGAAGAAATTAGAGGAAACATACAAGGTACTGAAGAAATTAGAGGAAGCATACAAGGTATTGAAGAAATTAGAGGAAGCATACAAGGTACTGAAGAAATTAGATGAAGCATACAAGGTACTGAAGAAATTAGATGAAGCACACAAAGTACTGAAGAAATTAGAGGAGACACACAAAGTACTAAAGAAATTAGAGAAAGCATAGAAGGTACTGAAGAAATTAGAGAAAGCATACAAAGTACTGAAGAAATTAGAGGAAGCACACGAGGTACTGAAGAAATTAAAGAAAGCATACAAGGTACTGAAGAAATTAGAGGAAACATACAAGGTACTGAAGAAATTAGAGGGAGCACAATGTAACTTTCATAATAACGGTTAATGTAAAAAAAAAAAATAAATAAACAACCCATTTTGATATCTTGAAGAATGATAAGTATATGGTGCTTTTTTCTAGAATAATCGGTACTCGATGGGTAATATGGTCAACATCATATGTCACCTTCATTTTCCATATGGTCAACATCACACGTCACCTTAATTTTCCATATGGTCAACATCACATGTCACCTTCATTTTCCATAACATTTCCTTGTACCCATTTTAGACTGGGTCGACCTGAGAGCCAAGGTCAAATTTTCTTTTAAATCTCCAGCTAAAGAGGAATTTGAACACATGACTATCAGGCCAGCAGGTATTATTATAGCCACTGCATTGCTGCCACTCCCTATAACATTTGATACACCAAAGTAAATTAACATAACATCATAAACAAACCACTATATGAAATAATGAACAGTATGATATATTCCAATTATAATCCAAAGGGTTGAATTGGTTATGCATTTTTTTTTTTTTTTAAGTAGAAGAAATAAAAAATAACACACGACAAACTAAATGTACCTTTCTATTTTACCTGAAATGAAATCATTCTGAACATCAATAATCACCAATGCCTTCACAGGGCTCAAAATCTGCATTGAAAGAATTAAGTAAATGTCTGCATTATTAGATAATTACAAAGTGTCTGCAAAGAATAGTCGAAATGTGTGACTAAACTTTTAAAATAACATGTTAGTACAGTTAGTTGCTGTAAGCTGATGGTTTATGATGGAGGAAGTTGAGGCACCCAAGAACGTGTCTAGAGAAAGTAAAATAAACAGTTTGTGTACATTCCATAAGGTGCAATGGGTAGCACTAATCCTAGATTTGTATAGGCCAATCGCAGTCACATGGTGTTTTTGTCTATATCACATTGGCTACCTTCATTGCCCAGGTCAGTTTATATAATCTGCCTTACTAGGGATTCAAACATATATCCACTTGGTCAGCAGGTGGCCATGCTAACCTATACGCTACCACAGCTGCCATATCTGAAGTGCAGAAGGAATGAATCCTTACTGACCTAAAAATGTTTGTCATGTATAGACGTGGAGCTGAACTTTTACTGTCAGAGGTTAAAGTTAAGTTAGCTTGTTGCATATTCTTTGTTGAACATCGCAGTCACCCTCAGTATGTTTTGGCTGTTTGTGATTTCTTGGCAAGTTTACGCTCAGTAGTTTGCCACTGCTATTGTCAGAGGTAATGAATGCCAATGTCTTGGTAGTATTTGGCCAAGGATAAGAGTCCACCCTCTATTCTGCCCGTCTATGACAGCAACATGAAAACTGTAGTATTTGGCCAAGGATGAGAGTCCACCCTCTATTCTGCCACTGTCTATGACAGCAATATGAAAACTGTAGTATTTGATTGCACATGTTTATACAGTAAACAATGGTTGCCTACAAGTCTGGTATGATTGGGGTGAAGCAGCAGTTCCCCCACCAACCAATATGCAGGTCTGGGGTTTCTTCTTCTTTTTCTTCATACACCTTCAACCTGAATATATTTAAAGAAAGCAGCAGTCAACTTGAAGATGTTGACATCACCACAGAGTTTGTCCTCAAATGGAGCGGATGTACCAATGTTCTCTGTTATGCATATGGTGGACACTTTCGCAGCAAATGTTTAGCCATCATTTTAACAATTCCAGTTACATTCATCAGTATCTCCTATCATTACTTTATGGAACAGGTGGTATTTGATTGATTGATTGATTGATTGATTCAGGAACCGACATCACAGCATTCAGGACATTCCCATAAGCACTCCGTCCCCATCCTCAGCAGCCAGCGAAGAGTTCCAACACTAATAGTTCCAGTAGCAATCTGATTATATGTCCGTCTCGCCTTTCCTCCGAGCGCCAAGCGTCGGCCAGATCCCCTCGTCACACCTCGTTGTCTCATTCTTACCAGACCATGGTGCTCCATCTGCTCCTCCGAGGTGTACACGTGCTCCCACAAGGCCGCAACCACGTCTGCCCTGTCATGCATCAATACTCCACCAAATTTTGCAGAGCCAGCCAATCTGTCCGCCTGTTCATTCCCCAGCACACCGTCTGAAGATTGCTATTTATTCACTTTGATCAAGTTGGCTAACCAGGGTTTGCTCTCTTATGAGACATTTGCTTGGCATTGAAGCATTAAATTAAAACAGCATGTGTGTGCATCATCTCCAATGTATTTGCTGCAACTATTTTTTACTAGGGTTGAATCTCTGGGATTTGAACAACAGAAGGCTTCTTGGCAGAAGTCAACATGGCGCAGGACTTAATGAGTTTGCACTTAAACTTCCGGTGTGCTGATCGCAGAGTATGGGGTTCATTCTTTAAACCAGTCTCTTGGGTTTAAATATTGACTTGTCATTCAGAAAGCAATTGCAAACTATTAAATTTTAAATTGCCTAGTAAATCGACCCATGATTGCTGTTTGATCGAAATGTCCTGCAAACGACATGCGACACTTTAATCCTTCTTTACACCTTTGTGTAACACTTTAATCCTTCTTGACACCTTTGTGTAACACTTGAATCCTTCTTGACACCTTTGTGTAACACTTGAATCCTTCTCAACACCTTTGTGTAACACTTGAATCCTTCTTGGCACCTTTGTGTAACACTTTAATCCTTCTTGACACCTTTGTAGACTTTCTCGTGTAATTCATAGTTCTGCAGTTCACTTTTTCAGATGTGATCACTGTCAACAATTCACATCCCAGTGTCAATACTGGTGCATGGGTGGAGCAAAATACAGCCAGCCATCTTGGTAATGCTTATCTCTGTATTACCAAGGAATCTGTGGGTTAGAGTCTGGAAAAGTCGTCCAGCAGCTGCAGATCTTCCCTGATACTTCACTCCAGTTAATTACTGCTCAAAGAAATGCGAAGTGATCATGCTCCAGAACCTCTTCTCTCATGATATTCTGATGACTCTTCTCTTCAGAAATAACACAGTTTTGTTCCGTTTCTGATGACCATTCCCTACTTCTCTAGCTCTATCTTCCAGACTTGCAAGTTAAACTGAAGATGTGCTCCTGAACTAGCTATCATCATCATCCACTTTTGCCATCAAGCATTGCGAGGAGGAATAGTTGGCGTTCCAGCGCCCGTTGGGTGGCACTGGATAGTGTCATTCCATGTGACTGTATATCTTTGATGTCGCCAATCCATTTTCTTCTCAGTGTGCTTTTGCTCTCGTAACAGATCTTCTTTAATGTAGGGCCAGTGCTGGTTGTTGATGGTGTTGCATTCTTATGAAATGGCCAAACAATTTTATCTTCTGTCTTTCAATAAATGTGGCACAAGGTGTTGATCCCATTGCCTGTCTGATGACAACATTTCTGACTCAGTCTGGATAGTTACGTTGGCAGCTCTCCTAAAGTATCTCATCTCACAGTTGTTGATTTTGCATAAGTGTGATTTGGATCTCATGTTCAAGTTTGACACTGGTAGCATAGGGTTGGTGTGAATATGCTATTTATTATCTGAACAAGTTATAATGGCCGCATTATCAGCAAATGCTCTCTCTGAGATATAGTCTGGTTTCACTTCACAGTCACCCACCCTTTTACTTACTCTGTTTCCTCTTCTTTGTTAGTTGTCTTTTCTTCTGGTTTTGATAAAAGGGTTAAAGGCATGAAGAACGACATCACTGCACATGGTTTTATCCCCCATGGCTAGTCTTCTTCCAACAGAGTGGCCTGCCGAAAGCATCGCACACAGCACAAACCCTACAGCTCCAGCACTGACCCCCAGTGGTCACAGAAAAAACTTCTCTTATGAACTGAATGGTGGAGTCTGAAAATGATCCCCTCCCCCTCATAGTGTGAGACGTGTAGCTTGACTACTTTGCCACAAGACCCCCATTATGATAACATCACCCATATACATTTTGGTAACATACAGTGATAGAACATCTCATTGTCACACTCAAGAACTTAAGAATTTTTTTTTTCCAGTCTAAATTCTACAGCCTTGATAAGTGTACACATGTTCACAAACATTATAAAAGCTCTGCATATGTTTTTCTTGACAAACAAGTCCACACATGATACCACAAAACGTTGTCAAATAAAAATTTACATAAATTTTTAGAACTTCAGTGTGCAGACGACACTTGACTGATCAACTGAAGATGTTCATTATCTCTAATGACTGGCTGAAGATATTCTTTATCTTTATGTCATCAGGTGTTAATGTACTGATGTCACATTTCAGTAGCAGTCTGGTCTGCAAGCCATTTCATACAAGGGAATGGAAGACAGCAAGGGGTTATTAAACAGCAAAACTGAATATGGGCTTGCTTCCAAGAAAGCAAAAATGTCAATATGCTTATATATATATATATATATATATATATATATATATATATATATATATATATATATATATATATATATATATATATATATATATATATATATATACTGAAGAAAACAAATGCTGACGTACTGAGAGCTGCGGGTGTTATAAAAAACCATCAGGAAAAGATATAAGAAACTTAGCAAGCATATCAAAAGAGGTGGAACAGATAAATTAGCCTCATGTGTGAAAATACCAGACAAGAGAGACGAGGAAGTCATAGACAGATGTATGTGGAGAGCTTAAACAGCTGGGCAACAAACAATAATATAAGCAACACCAACATCATCAAAATATTCAACAACAGAGAGGATTGAAGTGTCTTTTTTATTGTTTGTTCGGTACTCAATCGTAGTCCATACACGTGCTACTTTATTTTTAGTTACTGGTGATTTTTTCATGTGGATTAGCTTTCTCTATTACCAGTGTCCCTCGCCATCTGGGTTACTTGTAATTTACGTCCCCAATTCAAAGACAAAAGTCAACATTTTAATCTAGCTGACCAGTGTAAGTGCTGAACCCACAACCTCGGCATCAGCACACTGGATGTTTAAGAACGAGCGCTCTTATCACTTCAGCCAATCTGAACTCCATCAGGGAGTCATGATCACTGATGTCTGCTCCAGACCAAGCGCCCGAGAACAAAAATGTGGTTTCTGTTGATGAAGACTGTCCTCCCAGGCACCAATAAGCCTTCATTTGAAATTAAAGAAGATACTTAACTACTAGTTCATAGGCAGAGAAAACTCTAGATCCTATACAAGAATTCAATATACATGCAATATATTTTAATAGTACCTGTGTATTACTAGGGCCCATAAGAGAAGCAAAAAATAGCAACCTACCAAGCATGGCGTAAGACTATGTAAGTTGGCGTGTGATTGGCTATATCATCCTGTAGAAAACTTTAGCTGCAAAATCCAGCCATTCATGAACAAGTTTACAAAGAGATTACATGAGTTGGTTGTGAACCTCTGTTCCATTGGACTATAACAGGCAGATTAAGAAGAAGACATTGTAATAAGGCATGATGTTTACTACAGGTCAATAAATATTTTTTTTTTAAAAGAGGAAAAGGAATGATTCTGGAAAAATACCTAGGCAAAGAAAAGATTTAATGCAATGCTGACAGCACTAATACAAAATATCTCAGGACCTAGTAAGATGTTAGTTTGAATCAATGTCAATCTTGAGCCACTTACCTGTCTAAACCAGTATAACCATGCTGCTCGGAACTCTGTTAAACTAATCTGCCCATCCTGAAACATGAAGAAGCAGTCAAGTAAATGTAGCCTTTCTTTAACACATTTGGAACTTCAAAACAAGTACTTAACTGATTCACTGCTGTGGAACTACCCTGGCCTACCGTGGGACACTGTATTGTCTGAATGTTTACAGTTCATTATTTGTTTCATTTTGCGTATCTTCCGCAATTTAAATGCCCAGTAAATGACAATTTACACCGGAAAAAGGCCTGTTGTTCCAAAACATTGGACACGATGAAACAAGTATCTCAAATTTGAGCAGAAATGTTTGTTTAATTGTGGTTACTTTTCTGATTTTAGAAATGGCAATGCCCTCTGATTCACGACCTTTTTGATTTACACCGGATTATCATTTTTAAACAATTTTAAATTATAGTTATTCTGATTTAAAGGACTTTGTGAAAGATTCTAAAACTAATACCATGTGTAGCATTTAGTTAAATTATTTAGCAGGTGGACATTATATAAAACAAACCTAACAGTGAAAGTTTGTCATCTTATGATGGCACATGTCGAATTATGCTTGCTCCAATGGGCCACATGTGTGCCCCTAGTTTTGCTATGCATAACACAAATAAGCTAAGGAGTATTTAAATAATTAAATTTAAAAGAATAATAATTATAACTAAATAGAATATAGCGTGTATATTGTTTCTCAGTACAAATCTGACTCGCGTGTTCCCGACTTTTTCTATTTTGTGTGAAAATGATGTACTTCAAAATATGAAGTTTTAATTGTGTTTTATTGGTGTTAAGGAGCAGTTCATGTGAAATTTGTGAAGAAAAGTGGTGTATTTATCATTATTCAGTAAATTTCATTGGATTATCATCAAAGATTGAGAAGTAGTGCCTTGGTAAGAGGAAATTGTCAATAATTGTCTTCAATTTTTGTGTGTGGAAAATCTAACATTATTATATTTCTAACCTCTAGCAATTGTAGCAATACTGACGTGTTCCTTGTGCAATTTCCTTTAATTTTATATATAATACAATATAGCTGCTACCATTTTAACCATTTTTAGATCATTACCGTGACATACCCTACTTCCCATTTTCTGCCACCAATTTCTGTTTGGTCAAAACCCACATTTTGTTTGGCAGTGAATCAGTTAAAGAATTATCATTTTCTGTCAATCTCTCTGTCTTTTGTGGATTTTGTGATCTGAGATAGGACCTATTTGTCCGTGCTATTGCCGCAGGACAGACATATATGATAACAAACAATATAGAGTGAAGTATAGGGTGATGCTCCACTGACTTTGTGTGCTGTAATAGAAGGCAAGGCAAGGAGAGCAGAGAATATTTACATATTTATTATTTTTTTATGATAATGTGTTTTTTACATGTCAACCAAAAATGAGAATTAACAATGAAGAAACTGACAATGTCACAAACTTTGAATATTTTGCTCCCTAAGTAACAACAATAGGAACCTTTCAAAAGAAGCCTCGAGGAGATTGGTCATAGCAATGCAGACGTAAAACTGTGTTAAGAGCCTATGGCACAGCACCAACAATAAAATCAAAGTAAACAATTTAAGAACATACATCTCTCCAGTTTCAACATATGGATGTGAATTATGGACCATTTCACAATCACTAAAAACAGAAAATCAATCACCCAACAAGTGGAAAATAATCTATAAACACAGGGGGTTAGTACCATAGAAAAATAGGAGGGCCTGGAGTGAGGAAGCTGAGGGCCTAAACCCAAATAGCAGATAGAGGGCACGAGAAAAAGAAGTACCATATACCCAAAATACCTCAAGGCGTGTAAAGTGTTCCTTTCTTCTCCTTCACTTCTGCTCTTTATACCCAAAATACCTCAAGGTGTGTAAAGGGTTCCTTTCTCCTTCTTCACTTCTACTCTTTATACCCAAACTACCTCAAGGTGTGTACATGGTTCCTTTCTTCTCCTTCTTCACTTCTGCTCTTTATACCCAAAATACCTCAAGGCGTGTAAAGGGTTCCTTTCTTCTCCTTCTTCACTTCTGCCATTCATCCCTCACTGGAGATTTGTTCCTCAACCAACACACACCTAGCCGTCCTATCCTTTTTCAGCTCTGTCCATGTCTTGTCCAAAATATTCATCCCTGTGTTCAATTCTTTTTCTCATGCATTTTTATGTCTCCCTCTATTTTGTTGTTGTTTGCCTGTGGGATATAGACAAGAGAGTCTAGTTATGCTATGATCAGGTTTTCTCATTGTATGTTTTACCCAATGCTGGCATATTTTCATCTCCTATCGACTCACTGGTATTTGTTTAGTTCTCTCTATGAGCTCCTATTTTAGTCCTATTATGCACAGGAATCAATTAATGAATATTTATAAAGGTTCCCTTACAAACCTTTACACTATATTTGTCATATTTATCACACACAAAAAAAGCTATACATCCGATTTACTACCCCAAGAATCAGGAGATAATCACTAGTTGTTTATTTATACAAACTTGTCCACAGATGGATTGAGAACCAGCACTTTTGAGATAGCATGGAACCATCCCAGTATAATATTAATTAAATACATTTTAAACTCATCCAACTGATATGTAACCACAGCAGCTTCAACAATGTGAAACTGTAATATTAAATTTATATTTTTTATTTTTGTTTTGCATTCACTCACTTTGAACTTGAGCATACTCCACACATATGCTGCTACTACTAGCCCTTTACCGGGCAAAAGGTCCCAAAGTGTTTTTACCCCGGAACGGGCAAAACGCCCAAAAGTGTCTGTGACTATTAAGCATTGTAAAAACACGATCTCACGGCTTTCCAAGACTTCCGATTGTCTACGTTCAGTTTCACCAATAGCTTGACAATGTGGCCACCATTTGCAAGCTTGTACTTTGAATTTGAACGGATTTTTTAATAGTTTTGGGGGGTTTTACACTTTGTATTTCAAAATGGATTTTGACGATTCTTCAAGTGATAGCAGAGATTTTGCTGGGTTCAATTTAAGTGACATTGAAGGGCACAAAGTTGACTATTAATCGGAGCTAGATATCAGTGACCAGCATTAGCAGTCGTGGGTCAGACTTTAAAGAAAGTGATTCTGAAAATGTGTCTATAAATTGCCATATAAATGACTGACAATCACAAACAATATGTTGCATTTTATAAATATTTGTGTTCATGCACACCAGCAACATTCAACATACTTATTCACATGAGTAAAATAATCTGCATGCATTTTCCTTCATTTTGTTTTTTATTTCACTAAAATCTGTTGACTAACACCTTCATTGTGATGTTTTTACTAACGTAACCAAAATTTTACAGAACCTGAAAAATCTTGCCCGTTCAGAGCTAAAAAACAGACAAATGTCTGCCCTGTAAAGGGCTAGTAGTTGCTACTGACAGTCAATGCATTAGAATGATTTGTGCCTGATAGTTAGCTTTTCATATTACCCATGTCTCCTGCCATCAGGTGAAGCCCTTCTGGCTTCTGAGGTATTTATAATTTACATCCCCATGTCAGGGACAAGAAGCCAACATTTAATCCAAATGACTAGTATGTAGAATGAACCCATTACCCCTTCACCTTAGAAGAGAAAGTTTAAAGCATGTTATTCTTCTCAGCTATGCCAATCTCCAATTTACAATGTAATAATAACAATCTACTCATTGAAAGATGACTCACGTGATCAATATCTAAAACTGACAATAACGACCCTGCATCTTCCTGTGTCACACACTGCTGCTGCTGATCCACGTCACTCATCAAGAGCTCTTTCAGCAAGTCATAAAACTCTTCAACATCAATGAACCCATCCCTGAGAAACATGGATAAAATCAGTTACACTTCATACTTGTCAGGAAGAGTTCTAGCTTTGATACACGCATGGATGAAATCAATCACACTGCAGACTTGTCAGGAAGAGTTCTAGCTTTGATACAAGCATGGATGAAATCAATCACACTGCATACTTGTCAGGAAGAATTCTTGCTTTAATACAAACATTGATGAAATCAATCACACACTATACTTCTGCTTGTCACAAAGAATTCTCGCTTTAAATCACCCCAAAAATCAATTGTACACCATTCTTGTCATGAATAATTCTTGTTTAATACTAAACATATATGAATTAAAGTTTTTTGTTTGTTTTAAAGCTCAGCCGCAGTAGATAAGTGACATCATGCTTGCCTGCCAACCTAGGGGTCAAGTGTCTGAATCTCCATCAAGGCAGAGATTTTTTTACACTGACCTGGGTTCCCAGTTTAAAGTGGGTGCCAGGAGATCCCCTGGGAAATAAAGGCAACTGGCATGATATTGACAACATCACATATTGAATGCCAATCAAGCTAAATATATCAGGCTAGCATCATATACTCAATGCACTTAATGGTGTGAAAAGGTTTCTTTTACCTTACTATCTGAAATGATAGAGCAGCAGTGGTCTTGTGGACAGTATGCCTGTCTACCAAAATGATTGCCCAGGTTCATTGCCAAACAGGACAGGTTTTGTTTCCTACTGGCATGGCTAGGATGGACCCAACCTCATAAAATTGGTACAAGTTAATTTTTAGGGCTTGTTGGAAATACAAGATGAGGATGGGAAATGGCTGCCACACCTCATTATACTGTGACCCTGAATAGTGAAATCCTAAGACTCCACACCGCCCTGGCAGTATTTGCCATGAGATTACCTCAGTTTGAAATGATGCCTCTCTCATGTCTCCTCTCCATCTTATCTATATATTCTCTTTATCTAAAAATTATTGTCTATGTCTTAGTTTAGGGGAAACAAAGAATAGTAACACTGTACTCTATCATGCATGTCTCAAGAGGCAACTAAGAAAGGTTGGGCTTGGTTACACCTCTGTGTCCTGTGTCTATAACATAACCCTTAGGGCCAACAAAACAGAGGCAAACCTAAACAAACATGATGAAGAAAAGTAGAGACAGTGATTTTTTTCTTTATTTCAATTTTTGTGCATTTCCTCACTTTACATGTGAGCATAGTCCAAACACATGCTACTGCAATGACTAGTAGATGCTACTGCTAGTGACTGCATTGGACTGATTTTTGAGTGAGGGTTAGCTTTCCCTGTTCCCAGTGTCCCTGGCCATCAGGCAAACCCTCTTCAACTTCTGAGGTACTTTTAATTAACATCCCTAAGTCAAGGATGAAAGAGACAGAGATGAATTATGTGGGGTGCTGAAAGAGATAGTGAAGCTTAGGATGGTTCATCATGAGTTGGCTGAGAGTCCATGCTCCAAAGGGGAATAAAATACAGCAGAAGATTACAAGTTATGTCCCTGTTTTGATATCTATTTTATCAGTTGTGATTTGCTCTAAAGTATATTTATTCTATGACAAACATTTTGCAATGTTAATGTACCTATATTCCACATGCAATGTTTTGAGCGAACAATCAACAATTTTTATAGAGACAGAGCACTTACAGGTGTGTACTGAGAGGTAGAGTGTGTTTTAAATAATGAACAGTGAATCAATTAAAAACATGCATTCTATTTAAATACAGCTCAAATAGCAGACGCATTTGTGTAGTTGACAGGAAGCTATACTGATGTAATGAATGTGGTCGGACTAGGGTCGACACCTGCCAACTGAGGGAAAGACTGGCAACCTATTTTCAGACTTACAAAATGTGACAGTCCTATCATATCACAGACCCCAGGTTCTTGCTTTTGGACATGTTTGATACAGCTCAAATGCCAGTTATTGTGTGTGAGTTTATTTTGCAGGATGTACAGGATGAAGGGTTCTTAAGAAACTGAATTAATAATTACATGTCTTTTTTTTTCATAAACTTGCCTATGGTCAAAATGCATGTAAAATATCTAAAACCACCAAACACCTTGCATTTTTACAAGATTTGTGGAGACAATTACAAGTTTAGTTTTTTTTAAGTTGCATGTCCCTTGCAGTCGGCACCAGCATTTTTCAGCTGTTGTTGATGTTCTTGGCAAGATTAAGCTCAGTAGTTTGCCACTGCTTTCTGAGCAACCGGCTCACATACCCCGTAAGTAACCAACGCAACGCGATCTGCTGCCAAATCTTGCGTAGCTGTGTTCCTATATACGGGATTATGAAGAAAGTCGTTAACCCCTTCGCCAGGAAGACTAGCAATTAAAAGTTACATTACAATAAAACGGCATCTAAGTAAGATAGCTAGGTATGTATAGTTGAAAAAACTATTATAATGTATCAATGAATTAATTGAATGGGTGTCGGCTGATCTACACAAAATATGATTATCATTATGAGGATCACTTATACAATACAATATGATAAAATATTGAATATGTCTACTAAGCCTTAACTAAACCTAACTAAAGTCATGGAAATGGGTCTTGCTCACTAAATCATTAAATGAGCCTTCTAATTGTTACCAATAAATTGTGGTGGTAATTAAGTCATTTAAGTATTACAAGTAATTACATAAAATAAATGCTGCTCCTCGCTGCCTCTCTTGTCCTCTCTGTCTTAAATATTATAACGAAGTGTCTATTCACAACCAAGTTGCGAATAAACAAAGTCTCTATTCACAACCAAAGGCTAGTCATGTAATATACATGACGTCATCGGGACATATGTTTGACTATATTATACATTTGTGTTAAGTATTTATCATTGCCCCAGTAGCATAGCGGTGAGTATCTCCACTTGTAACCATGGTTACCGTGGTTCGTTTCCCCGTGGACGAAATTATTTTCTTCTTCTTCATTTTTCAGAAATTAATTAGGTGAAAGCGACAAGATAACTATTGATTGATTGATTTAGGAACCGACATCACAGCATTCGGGACATTCCCATAAGTGCTCCGTCCCCATCCTCAGCAGCCAGATAACTATGTACAAAGACAGTTATTCGGCATTTTGAGAAATTAGCTAACTTACTGGTAACTGATAGTAATTATTTATCCGGTAAACCGGTAGGAAACTGGAGGAAAGGCACTAGTCACAGACGCAGGAGCTTCAATTAACCTTTTCCACAACGATTAACGGCATAAATGGAAGGCAACAACAACACGAACTTCTGGAATAAATGCCTTGCTTGATTTTGATGTCCTGTAAAAGACATCCAACTAACTGTACTTTCTGAAACAAACATGAATAGTCACCGGGTCTGTAGTGAAGTGGTTATGAATGCATTTCGTAATCCTGCATACAGCGTTCGAAACCTAGCTACGGCGATTTGGAAGAAGACCGCCTTGCATTGGTTTTCATACAGAGATATGAGTGCCGGTAGTTCAGAAAGAAATGGCCAACTACTGAATGTAAACATGCCCGGAAATAAAAAAACACATTCTGTTGATTTGCCAAATCAAGCCATACATCACAGTGTCAGGATTAATTCACGGAAATATCAAATATATCATGAGAGGTTTATTGGATATCTGAATTTGTTGTTGTTTGTTCGTTCGTTTTGAACGCAAGCGTAGCCAATATACGTGCTACTACTAATAGCTGCCGCTACTGGAGAGTGCACTGGACTGATATTTGCATGTGGATTATTTTTCCTATTAACTATTAGCATTGTCCCTCACCATCAGGTAAACCCACTCAGACTTCAGGCAAGGGCAGACTTGGGCATTCCCAGCACATGGCTGTTTAATTGTATAAGCTTCTACATTGGTTTGTTAGATGTGTACTCACTCCATATTGTTTACGGATTTCCCACAGCTTGTTTGTGTCTACTCTTGGTTACGAATAGAGACTTCAATTATTCCCAACCTCTCCCATATTAATTATTATAAATATAACATAACTTTTAATAATTTCTTTTTATTATTATTACTAAGAGGTATTTTTATATTTTTAGTATTTTATTTAATGTACTATATATTTTATGTATATATTTATAAATATTAATAATAATATTTTATTAAATATTATATTATATATTTTTTTTTCAAAATTAATTTTAAAATTATAATTAAATTATGCTTACACAGCATCATCGTATTAAAGCCCACCTATTTTTATCGAAGTGATCAAACACTGACGTATACGAATGAAGATGATCAGCAAAATTGTCGGTCGTATATTTATTAAATATACTCATTCTTGATGAACCAGCCACAGCACACTGAACCACGTTTCGCCAGGACAACAACGGGAACAAACGCAGCCTCCAGTTGTTTGTAAACAACGGCTCCAGGAACCGGAAAGGATTGATGATTCTAGCTCTATTTGAAGATCTTCTTTTTTGCATATTCTATTTACAGGATATTTATATCCGGCATGGTACATGATTGATTGATTGATTTACAGGACATCGCTGTCAACACCAGTATTTTACTGCTGTTGTACTGTTGTTGACGTCTTGGCAAGTTGACGTTCAGTAGTTTGCCATTGCTTTCTGAACGACCGACTCCCATACCAATTCGTTAAAACCAGCGCAACGCAGTCTGCTGCCAAATCGGTCGCAGTTGCGTTTCGAACGCGGGTAAACGGAACGGGATTACGAATCGCGTCCGCAAGATCTTAGCCACGGAGGTCGGCATTTGAAGACTTTTTTTTTTCTTCGCATATCCTTTTCAGTTTCAGGACATCGGAGTCAACACCAGCATTTTTCAGCTGTTGTTGATGTCTTGGCAAGTTTTACGTTCAGTAGTTTGCCATTGCTTTCTGAACGACCGGCTCACATACCCCCGTAAGGTTACCAGGGCGGCGCGATCCGCTACCGAATCTCGCTCAGCTGTTTTCCCCCACGTGGATATATGGGATTACGAACAACGTCGTTAACTCCTTGGCAAGGAAGACCACAAGTACATAAATATTGACGATTTGTTGACGAATAGGCCTACTGGCCGACTGGGTGAAATTGGTGGAACTGCGGTAAAATTGTGGAAATGTAAACAATATAAAATAACACGAAGTAATTTATGCAGCTTTACAGAACAGAATTGCGGAAAACACGACGTTGCGGCGACTGGCAATCATCAGTTCATCGGCGCAGAACACAAAATATGATCATATGATATATCATATTGATATATGAAGGCACTTCATATGATATGAAGGCACTACAGAGACTAAATCAAGGCATAATAACCGAATAATAATAAGTGTTGAAGTGCTACATAGAACCTATACTTTTGTATGGATGTGAAGCGTGAACTATAAGCAGTCAAGCTGAAAAACAGCTGATGGCTGTGGAAATGTGGTTTCTGGGGAAAATGCAAAGAATACCATGGACATACAGAAAAACCAATGAACAAGTCCTTCAAGAAACAAATGAAGATCGTAAACTGATTAGAGACATTAGACGTAGACAGTAAAATTTTGTTGGACATGTTATGAGAAGAAATGAATTAGAGAACTTGGTGACAACTGGCAAGATCGAAGGGAAGATACCAAGGGAAAGACCCAGAAGTAAATACCTGGATGGCTTGGCCACGTGGCATGGTCGAGACGGGAACACAGAGCTGATCCACGATTCTGGTGATCGAGTGACATGGCAGTACATGACCGCCCACGTTTATACTTATCGGCATGGCACATGATGGAATAACCGAATGAGAAGAATTGGAAAATGAAAAAAAAAATAAATAAATAAATAAATGAGAATAGTGAAAAGAAAATGAAAAAAAGAATGTGCTACTTATCTCACACTCACAGACGAATGTGCAGAATGTTAAGGTCGAGATTAATCTTAGCATCACAGCCTTTTCATTGTTCTCGTTTTTTTTCTTCTTCATCTTTCTATTTTTCTCATATGTTCTAATCCCCTCAGATTCGAGAATATTTTTCCTTTGACCTGGCTCCCAGGCCATCCCAGCCCAAAACTGGTACCAGCAATGTACTGGGCAGTGAAGCCAGCCTATGTAATATTCACCAAATTGCTCGTTGAGATTACCTATTAGATTGGTCTAAAAATTTGGGACACGCACCATATACCATAATATGTCTCATGAAGGTGAAAACGCAGTCTTTTACTTTGAAAAAAATATACACTTCTTTTTCTTCGTGCACTTTCTGACGTCAACATGACCATTATGCTCCGTTCCTGTGCCAGTGAATATCACACGAAATGCCGCTCACTGTCCCATGTGAAAAGTGGAATAGACAGGAGTCTCGACTAACCAACAGCCCGCACGGGTACAGTGTGCATAATGCGGCCGCCAGAATGCCAACACAAAAGTCCTCCACGAAAAATACAGTTCATCGTCGATGGAAGCGGCAGTCACTAGAAAACCAGTGGTCATACATTTCAGCATAAGGCAAAACCATTCAGTTCTGCTACAAAGCCGACCGCCATTATTCCGAACATGCAGTTCACGCCCCAAACAACCGCAGACAGATGTAAAAGCAGTTCACACGAAATTCACAGCTCAGAGTGTCGCGCCACGCACTCAACTCAGCAGCAGGGCGACGGAACCATACACTTCCAGTCCAACATGTGGAAAATGCGAACCCAAACGGTAGCCACGAGCATAAATACTCCAGAGGCCTTAATCGTTTAAATGTCTATCCTCCATGTTCGGGGCCTTATGTTAGTTATGTTATGTTATTTCCTGTTCGGAGTTACTTGACCTCTTTGGTGGCATTGGTAATATTTCATATTAATATTATTTATCTTTCTGGTTGCCACGGTAACATCCAAGTACATGGGGCAATTCTCAAACAGGTGAATCCATCTGAAGTCCTCAACCAACCCATACGGGGTACGGGCGCAGTTCGTACCCACGTTCGAAACACAGCTACTGATGATTTAGCAGCATATCGCCTTGCGTTGGTTTTTTACTAAATGGTATGGATGCCAGTCGTTCAGAAAGCAATGGCAAACTACTGAAAATAAACTTGCCGAGAGATCACAATAGCAACAAATGCTGGCGTTGACTGTGTCGTCCTGTAAAGGATATGTAACTAACTTTTTCTTTTATCAATAACGGTAGTGCCACGCCATTTTTTTTTAAAGGACAGTGAAGCGAAAGATGTTTGCTTGAATAAGTCACTGCCTACGACAACAACCGATGATGGTAGATATGGAGCAGAAAAGGTAAAGATAATTCAGAATAGGAATAGCCAAAGCTACAGTAAACCGTATGAAGCAGCTTCTCACGTGTAAACATTAAGTTTTTAATACAAATTAAAAGTGATCAAGTGTTTTATTTACATTATTGTACAGTGCAATAACATAGACAAGGGATAAGCAACGTGAGAGTTATTGAAGCTTTCGAAATGGTGCCATGCCGATAAGCGTGGGCTGTCATGATTCACCATTTCACTCGATCACCAGAGTCGTGGATCAGCTTAGTGTTCGTGTATCGGCCTTCCTCGTGTTCTCTCCCCTTCGATCTTGCCCGTTGTTACCAAGTTCTCCAATTTATTTCTTCTCATAAAGTGCCCAAAAAATGTGACTGTCTACTAGACATTTCTCTAATCAGTTAACGATTTGCATTTGTTTCTTGTAGGACCTGGTCATTGGTTTTACTGTTTGTCTGTGGCATCCTTTGCATTTTCCTCAGAAACCACATTACCACAACCATCAGATGTTGTTGTCTCCCCCCCCCCCCCCCCCCCCCGCTTGTCTGTTATTGTTAAATGGGGTTATATTGTTTTAATACAGTAACCATCCATCGTGTGCCATGCCGGAAAGCGAAGGCAGTCATGACTCGCCATTTCACTCGATCATCAGAATCGTGGATCAGCTCAGTGTTTCTGTTTCGACCATGCCATGTGGCAAAGCCATCCAGGTATTTACTTCTCGGTCTTCACCTTGGTCTGTTCCCTTCGATCTTGCTGAAGCAGAATATCTATCTCTTTAGTGAGACAAAGGCTGCGGTTACCCGGCCAGTATGATCACTGCCAAGGAAGGAAAGCAACGGCAAGCTACCTTCTTTAAAAGTGCCCAGTTCATTATGATTTACCTAATTACCGATCACCACAAGACAAGGACAGAGACATTACAATACAGTAATACAGCTGAGATGTGGTCAGGCTACAACCTTGAGAACTTCTAGTAGATGAAGCATGTGTAGAAAAGGTTCATTGCAGAGAACAATTGCTGGAGATCCATATATTCAACCTTCTCTGTGGAGACGGCCTTGGATGATGATGATGATCAATCAATCAATCAATCAATCATGTGCCATGCTGGAAAGCGTGGGCGGTCATGACTCGCCATTTCACTCGATCACCAGAGTCGTGGATCAGCTCAGTGTTCCTGTCTCGTCCATGCCATGTGGCCAAGCCATCCAGGTATTTTCCGCTCGATCTTCCTCTTGATCTGTTCCCTTCGATCTTGCCAGTTGTCACTAAGTTCTCCAATCCATTTCTTCTCATAACATGTCCAAAAATATTGAATGTCCACGTCTAATTTCTCTAATCAATTTACGATTTTCATTTGTCTCCTGTAGTACTTGGTCATTGGTTTTTCTGTTTGTCTATGGTATATCTTTGCATTTTCCTCAGAAACTACATTTCTGCAGCCATCAGATGTTTTTCAGCTTGACTGCTCATTGTCCAAGTTTCAAATCCATACAAAAGAACAGGCTCTATGTATCCCCTCAAAACTCTTTTTCCTTTTTTTTTTTTTTTTTGACATCATTTTATTGGTCAGAATGTTTTTCATCTTACTTTCGCCATGGCAATTCTTGTTCTAATCTCTTCAAGGCATCTCCCATCAGATGTTATGACTGTTCCGAGATAATTGTATCGATTCACTTGTTGAAGAATATTCCCATTTACTTGTATATTACATTGTGGTACTTCGTTCTTCCTAGTGACGACCATAACCTGTGTCTTTTTACAATTTAATTCTAACCCCAGCTGCTCACAGTGTACTGCTCCAACAACCGCATCTACTAATTGTTGCAGATCGGAGATCCTACTCATTGTCTGCAATCAATACTGTATCATCTGCATATCTAATGTTATTGATGTTTCGTCCTCCAATGCTGATTCCATTTATTTATGATGATGATAGTATAATAGTAAAGTGGAATCGTCATGTCAATGGTAAGCCACTTGCCCAGTCTGTTTTTTAAGCGGAGTGCGGTTGAAATTCGTGTACCATTTAACGCGACCTTTAATGTTATGTAACACCGGTAAGCTTATATAATCGGCCATATAAATTAAACTGTAACTGTTATGAAACGGTCTTTTCTACAAGAAAGCGCAGACTTTAACAAAGTTTACACAGGTAAGCAGCCTTTGGCTTTACTTTGTTTTCAACATATAATACATGTTGTAGCGTTTTCATTTGTAATATATTAGTATATTTAGCAATATTTAATGCATTGTATTGTTGTTGATGCGCTGAACTGATCATGCTGATGGTGATGGCTGATGGATGGGATGGCTGTGGATGGATGGCAATACTATTACAGTCAATAAAGGATAAAGGCAATAAAGCATTTAATCATTTATTAATTATTAATATTAAAGCTTTAACCTTATTTCAGTCCATGCACACACCAGCATATTTCCATTTAGACGTTGCCTTCTCGTTCAGAAAGCAATGGCAAGCTACTGAACATAAAATTGCCAAGAAAATCAACCAGGGGTTGGTTCTCAGTGCGCTGCAAAGGACACACAACATTTTGTATAGGGAGACTTTATTCATAGCTCGACTATGACTAAAGCTCAGTTTTATTCATAGTCGACTATGAATGTCACAGCCTCCGCTCACTAGTCAAGTTTAGTTTGAGCCATTAAGAAGGTAGTTAATTTAAATAGGAACGTCAATATTTTAAAATTTGCCAAATAAAATTCACATTAAACAAAGACATCTATTGGATCTGTTGATTCCGACACTCGATCACTCTGTTGTCTAGGGGCTGCTCCGCAGCCAACAGCTTCCGCAGATCCATAGAGCACACTCTATTCACAAGCTTCGAGTTTCTCAGTTCCATATTTTAGTTCCTAATGTTTTATATTTTTTATTAAAAAGTCGCTTTCACCTAATTAATTGCTGACAAATGAAGAAAAAAAATGCTCCCGCGTGACAGGCGGAGACACTCACCACTATGCTACTGGGAACACGTTAATACATTAACGAAAATGTATAATATCCATCTGAGGATTTCAGAGCCGGGAATAATCACGTGCCGGGAATAATCACGTGACCAGCTGGGGGAAGTTCACAGTTGAGCACGGTGGAAAGTACAGGTCTACAACCTCAAGAATATGGAGATGGAGGTGGCTGTGATCACTGCAGCTTTGGGGTAGCTAATGTGTAACTCAAGTCATCAGAACATTCATAGTGTCTGATTTTCAGTCCGCATTTTGTGTAAAGTTGACAATGGACAGATGTGGCATGAGTGGATACCAAGAATAGATCTTTTCTCTTGAATGACTTTCATAGATAACTATCTAGGTCCTGCTGGAATGTGGGATAACGAGTAAGCAGATCTTTTGGTTTCAATACTACCAGTAGTTGGAACACTTATAATGGACAAGCAGAAATTCTGAAGACTGTCTATGAATGGCTGCTAGTTGAAGATACAATAACAGATAAAACAACATATTTAAGAATGTTCATAAATAAATGGACTTGTATTTTTAGTGCTCATAGAAGAAGAAAGTAGAAACCAGAGGACGCACTAGACAACATAAACATTGAAAGCTATAGTTACTGTCAGGGGTTTGAACCTTTCAACTCCAAATCATGGCTGCGCCTCACTGCAGGAACAAGTGTACTTAGACTCGTTGGTCATGGGTCGAAGTACACCTGTTCCTGCAGTAAGACGCCGTCGTGGCGTAGGGGTTACGAATGCAATTCATAATCCCACATACCATGTTTGAAACACAGCTGCTGGAGATTTGGAAGCAGACTGTCTTGCGTTGGTTCCCATACAAAAGTATGAGTGCCAGTTGTTAAGAAAGCAATGGCACACTTTGTTTTTGCATATCCTAATGATGCTGGATGGATTGAGACAGTGGCATGGAGGAATATCATTAGCAGAGTTGATCCAGAACACCGAAGACCGAGATCTGTGGAGAGCCATGAACGCCTACACCAGCTGGCTGGGCATTTAATGATTGATGATATCCTATTTACAGGACATCGCTGTCAACACTAACACTGCTGTTGTTGATGTCTTGGCAAGTTTTACATTCAGTAGTTTTCCATTGCTTTCTGAACAACCGGCTCCCATACCAACACGTTAAAACCCAACTCTACATGGTCTGCTGCCAAATCAGTCGCAGCCATTTTGAACGCAGATAGGCGGGATTACAAACCACGTCCATAACGCCTTTGCCACGGTGACGGATAGTGGCAAACTACTGAACATAAACTTGCCAAGAAATCACAAACAGCCAAAATAAACACTGGGGTTGACTGCCATGTCCTTAAAGCATGTGTAACTAACTCATTTACTTGCTTCACCAAATCACAGTATATTCAGAGAAAGACAAACAACTAAATATAATTCTGGCGTCAGCTTCTTTTCACAGGAGCCAGCATAATGTTTTAAAATACTTTGCAGAAACGAACAAAGAAAACGACTGAAAATTCAGGTGGCAGGTGAACATTTCCGGGCACCATAGCAGGTGGCTGCCTGAATTATTTTTTCTTTTTAATGTTGCATATCCCTTACAGGACGTTTCAGTCAACACCAGCATTTTTTAGCTGCTGTTGATGTACTAGACAAGTTTTACATTCAGTAGTTTGCCATTGCTTTCTGAACGACTGGCTCACATATCCCTGTAAGGTTACCAGTGCGGCGCAAACTGCTGTCGATTCTCGCAGCTGCTGTTTTCCCCTCGCGGATATATGGGATTACGAACAATGTCGTTAACACCTTGGCCAGGGAGACCGGCGAATTTATTTACCCCTATGTATATAATATAGTTACAGAAAAGGCATCAAATTAGTGAAAACCAGCCTCCTATGCTTTTTCCATTCTATTTTGTGGACTAAGAAGAACACAGCAAGGCAGACCAGTCCATCAACAAAAGAAATGCAGTTACAATAAAACATTTATAATTTATGATTGTATTTATGAATGTCTTTTTTTCAATGAATTCACAGGTTACAAGGCCTAAAAATTACTGCAACTATGGTTAAATGTGATGAGAAAACAAAGGCAGACCAGTCCATCAACAAAAGAAATGCAGTTACAATAAAACATTTATAATTTATGATTGTATTTATGAATGTTGTCTTTTTTTTCAATGAATTCACAGGTTACAAGGCCTAAAAATGACTGCAACTATGGTTAAATGTGATGAGAAAGCAACACTTTCATTGGCTTTATGTGAACGAAAATTACAGAACAGCCCCATGTTTGTGAGCCTGATTGTTTTTACCTTCCTTTTGTTGAGTACTCTACTGGTTTTTAACGGACTGGCAGGCAATCCACAAATCAGCGGAGGTAATTAGTTTTTTTCTATTTTACTTAATATACAAAATGTTGTGTGTATCAGATTCGTGACTTTTTCTGGACAATTTCCCTTTCTTCTCTGAAATGTTTAATATCTTTCAGTGAGATGTTTCCTTCTGTCATGTCTCCAACTTGTCATGGTATAAGAGGTGACATGTTCAGTGATCCAAAGAGTTTTGGTTGCAGCAGTGTAGTAGCAGACAGGGTCTCTCATGAAAGACAGGCAACTGGTAGGTGACCAGGGACACACAATGTCTACTGCTTTAGGTAAACTGGGAACAGTCAAAGATTAGGGAAAGCAAACTTGAAAGAAATCATCATATGGAGCCCTACCAACTTGTGTAATTATTACTTATCTTGGCCCTTGGTATCCTGGACCAATTCTGTTGAAGATATTCCTCCATGCCATCCTCTCAGTCCATCCAGCATCATTTCTCTCATTTGGGCTGTGCCTCTCCTCTCAATGATCTTTTCGGTTCTCACAGTGTCTTCCAATGTCTTTCTCATTACATTACCAGAGAACATTATTTGGCATGTAAGAAATATTTGTCAGAATGAAATGGAATGGCTCAGTCTGACAAAACAGTGCAGTGAAAGTGAAATTTGCTTAATGATGACATTTGCGAATTAGACGAAACAGGACTTTTGCTAATCCTGTGAAGTCCTACTAAGTCAAGAGATAGGGAGGGATCAGACAAAGAGAGACATAAAAACCTGCTCCATTGTAAGTGGGCTGGGGTGAGTGAAAGGCTACTGAAGGCACACCTAAAGGAAATGTTTGCCTAAATTGGATGCACTTAGCCACAGACTTGACAAAACAGTACAATGCCACTTGCTTTATAATTAGTGAGTCTGATCTGACTGCAAGATCCTAATGACATTAGTCTAGTTTCATTGTTGTTTTCTTTGAAATCGTTTGGTTATGTTAGCAGACCTGAACACACATATAGTTGTAAACACGGATAGTTTCAGGCAGTCCATCTATTATATCACAGGTAGTATATAGGAAGCCGGTCACCATGGCTAAGATCTTGTGAACGCGGTTTGTGAACCCGTATACCCAGGTTCGAAACGCAGCGGTGATGGTTTTTCGAAAAAGGTATAGGTGCTGGTCGTTCAGAAAGCAATGGCAAACTATTGAACGTAAAATTTGCCCAGGATTCACGAACAGCAAAAATGCTGGAGTTGATTGCTATGTCCAGTGAAGGACATGCAACTAACGTATATAGGATTGTAACAACGTCATCATTATCATCATCATGTGCCTTGCCAGCCAAAGATCTTCGTCTTTGTGCTCTAGATCAACTCTGCTGATGATAATACTACCCCATGTCACTGTCTCAGGCCATTCAGCATCATTTCTTTTGGTCTGCCTCTTCTCCCACTGACCTTTCCAGTTTCTGGGATATATTCCAATGCCTTTCTTCTCATTATGTAACCAAATAATGATGCTTGACTCTTTCATATCATCATCATGTGACATGCCGATAAGTGTGGGCAGTCATTTTTCGCCATCTCACGCTGTCACCAGAGTCATGGATTGGCTCTGTGTTCTTGTCTCTGCCTTCCCCTTGTTGTTTTCCCCTTAATCTTGCCAGTTGTCACCAAGCTGTGTAGTTTATTTCTTCTCATAACATGTCCAAACAATTTTGACTGTCTACATCTACTTTCTCTAATCAGTTTGTGATTTTTGTTTGCTTCTTGTAGGACTTGCTCATTCCGTTAGCCTTTTTCAGGCAATCATTGTTAGTTATCTGGTAGTCTAAGGTATCAAAACATTCATTTCAGGAACCGCATCACAGTTTCTTTCAACCTCTTCTTAATTTGTTCATTCATATTCAATGAGTAAACTTCCTTCGCACTGGAAAAATTAAAGTATGTTTATGCAAGTCATATTTCTGAATAAAGATGTATATACTCTTTCTGTAGCAAGGAACTCACTATACATTGAATAATTCCTATGACAAGGGACTTGAATATTTCTAGACACATTCTATATACTCTGTGTGTTCATTGTTTGTCTCATCTATCACATATTTCTTTTAAGAAAAACTGTTCTATTTGCTTTGAGAATTACCAGTCAATATGGAATATAGCTGAACAATGTATGGCAGTCTGTTTTGTATATGATTAGTTATCTTTTTCTCCTTCAAATGTTTGGTTTGGAGCAGACATTGGTGATCATGACTATCCAATTCTCTCTGTAATCTCAAATTTTGATGAAGTTGGTGTTGTTTATATTATTACTAGCTGACCCGGCCCGGCTTCGCCCAGGCCCTGGCGGGGATCTATCTATCTATCAGTTTGTCTGTCTGTCTGTCTGCTTGTTTGTCTGTCTGTCTGGCTGACCCGGACCGGCTTCACCCAGTCCCTGGTGGGGAGCATCTCATTTAATTCATATACTTATATGAATTAAATGAGATGCTCCCCACCAGGGACTGGGTGAAGCCGGTCCGGGTCAGCCAGTCATATAAGCTCCTGTTCCCGACTATCTGTCTGTCTGTCTGTCTGTCTGACCTGGCCCAGCTTCACCCAGTCCCTGGTGAGGAGCATCTCATTTAATTCATATACGTAGTCATATAAGCTCCCGTTCCCGACTAACTGTCTGTCTGTCTATCTGTCTGTCTGTCTGACCCGGCCCGGCTTCACCCAGTCCCTGGTGGGGAGCATCTAATTTAATTCATATCAATCAATCAATCATGTGCCATGCCGGAAAGCGTGGGCGGTCATGACTCGCCATTTCACTCGATCACCAGTGTCGTGGATCAGCTCAGTGTTCCTGTCTCGTCCATGCCATGTGGCCAAGCCATCCAGGTATTTTCCTCTCGGTCTTAATTCATATACGTAGTCATATAAGCTCCCGTTCCCGACTATCTGTCTGTCTGTCTGTCTATCTATCTGACCCGGCGTGGCTTTGCCCAGCTCCTCGCGGGGAGCGTCTCATTAAATTCACACAGTAACTTAAAAGAATGTCCTTCCACACACCATCCATTATTTTTAATGAAAACCGTTTTTAATCACCTACATGACTGTAGATAACTTCTTTAAGCATAAAAAGATGAGTTACAATGTTATGCATTATCCATTATTTTTATGAAAACTTTGAAAATGCCTTAAAGATTATATCATTATTTATTATAACTCATATGCCTGTAAATAACTATAGGCAAAGAGTTTATAAATCTTTGAAAACCATGCAACAATATGACTATAAAGTATATAGAAATGTTATTAAAAGTTATGCCCCTTGAAATAACTTTTCTAGAGTTAAGTCCCCTTGCTATATAGAAATTATAATGAAATATTAAATGTTATTAAGTAAGTAGCCAATTTTACACTAAGAAACTATTACAGTCGGTTGCACAGGAATGAAAGGAAGATGTGTAGAAAATTTCATCTCAATCGGATGTACCGTTATCGAATGCATCCAATACATTGCCAACTACACACAGTCTCTTTTATAGATATAGATTTGTTGCCCATCTGTTTAATCTAAAATTGTACATGTTCAGTTTCATACTTCTCTTCTGGAGGGCAGCATGGCCGAATGGTTAAGTGCGCTCGCTCCTAAACATCCAGCGGGCTGATGCCAAGGTAGTGGGTTCAATCCCTACACTGGTTAGTTGGACTAAACTATTGACTTCTCGTCCTTGAGGACATAAATTACAGACACCTCAGAAGTTGGAGTCGGTTCACCTGATGGCGAGGGCTACTGATAATAACGAAAGCTAATTCACATGCAAAAATCAGTTCAGTGCACTAGAAATAGTAGCACATGTGTTGGACGAAAAAAATACTTCTATTTTGTGTGTGTACCATTTTATAGTCTTTTGAATTTGTAACAGTTGCTTTATTGGGTGAAAGTGTTTACATGCCTTTTTTTATATTTGTTTAATAGGTCTCTTCTTACATGGAATATCAAATGTTTCACAAGAGTATCCGCTGAATATCACACCGGCCGGCTGGGCATTCGCTATCTGGGGTGTCATATATGCACTGCAGGTGATTTGGAACATCTACAGCTTAGGACTTCTGTGTCGCAGCACAAGCGAGGGACCTGCATACCTCAACCCCATTGTTCTTTCTCCTGCTTATTTCATCTTCTTCAACCTCAGCTCTGCCTTCAACATTGCCTGGCTCTTTCTGTGGGACAGGGTCCTGTTTCTGGAATCTTTCATCGTTCTAGCTTGCATTGCTTTGACCTTGTGGTTGACACTGGCAATTGCCTCCTCAAGGTTAGTTATGTTCAAGGACACTTTAATAAACCAAGGCAGAACGTCAGAGGTCACATTTTTGCAGGTGACTGTGATTAATGGACTTGCAATGTATGCCACCTGGACTGTCATAGCTTCTCTGATCAATCTTGCTGAGGTTTTGGTGTATGCCCTCAATCAGCCAGTTGTGAATGAAGATGCCTGCATCATTTGCCTTGGTATCCTGTCTTTTGCTGCAGTTCTTTATATTGTCCTGGATGTAACTGTACTTAAGCGTTATACAGAATACTCTTTGACTCCTTACGCTGTTGTCATCTGGGCATTAAGTGCCTCACTTTCCAAAAACTACAACCAGAACAACATTTCCTCCATCATGTCAGTGGTTTTGCTTGGTGCAGTTTCTCTTGCGTTTATTATTAAACTTGGGCTCACCTTTTATAATTCCAGTAGTGCTAAGACTTTGTACAGGCGAATGGGTCGCTAGTTTTGAATATTTTTAAACATATTTGTTTGCAAATTAAATTGTTCTTCAGATGTTATTTATAGCTAATTGATTTATGCGCAACTAATGGGTGAGAAAAATCATGAGGAACTCAACAAATATGAGAATTAGTAAAAGAGATCATTGATGTATAATAACCTCGGAGATAGCAAAGGAAAGGAAAGCTTTGTATAAGATGGTTGAGTGCTTATGTTCTATGGGGAGTTAAAAGACATAAGAAAATATATGAAGAGGAGAAGATGATTCTGTTTTAAAGAGAATAGAGAGTTATGTCAAGTTTTTTACTGTAAAGATCCAGCAGGAAAGACAAAACCATGAACATCATATGCTAAACTTCACAAAGTTCACAAAGATGTCAGATCAGTAACAATTCCCAGTAACACATATATCACTAGCACATGTACTGAACTAATATAACATTTTTCAAAAAAATATAAAGCCATACCTAAGAAAAATTAGAAAAATGTTTGAACAATTACACCAGTCCAGCCTTTTCATTGTTTAAAACAAAACACTTCTTTAAGAACTGCATAGTTACATAAGTATCATAGAACAGCTAACACATTTTCAGTATGAGGGACAGCAAAATATATAGAGGACCCATGATTAACCAGAGGAAAATTGTTTTTGGCAAAGGAATTCTGAATCAGATGTGAAAAGTGGGTTTGTGCATGGTTATGATGGAGCTGCCAAATTCCCCCTACCCACAGGTCCATTAGTTTGCATCTCAAAGCATCATAAAGGTCATGGACAACTTGACCGGGTGCTCTTTGGTCATGTTTTAGCCTAGTGACATGCAGTCGTGATGAAGGGAGTAAAAAACAGTTTTTGGCTGTTCCATGAAATGAAAATGTCATTGAAAAGGACCCGATTTGAGTCACAAGAAGAAATTATTCAGAACATTATGGTCACACTTTACTCCAAGGCCAAAGACGCTTTCGTGAATTGGTTTCCACAATGTTTGGAGAAGCCTTGACAGTTTCAAAGAAAGTACTTTGAACAGGATTAGGGTTTCAGACATCCAAATGGGTGATTGTATTTTTCCTGGCCAAAGGTCCAATGCTTTTTGAACAGACCTCTAATTGTTTTATCTCCATTGTGTACTGTCATTTGCTGCTGCAGTCAACATTGTTTTTGGTGTGATTCTAGCTTATAATTGGAAGCTGTACTTGTACTGCTGAATTGTTGTAATATGTGCTGCCAGCAGTTCTTTATGTATTTACTTGCTAATTTCAGAAATCAAGTTTTATGATTATAATTTTCTCGCACAGTTCTGTGCTTCAGATTATAATTTCACAGCCACCTCATTCACTTTAATTTAACTGTAAGTGTGTTACGCAGCTTTTCTCACTGACTGGATTAATATGGCAGGGTTTATAACACTTTAACCGGCTCCGTGGCGAAGGAGTTTCGGACGCAGTTCGTGGTCCCGCGTACATGCGTTCGAAACAGCTGCGGGCGATTTGGCAGCAGACCACCATACTTTGGTTTTTCACTAAATGGTATGGGTGCCGATTGTTTAGAAAGCAATGGCAAACCACTGAACGTAAACTTGCCAAGAGAAAACAACACAAAAAAATGCTGGTGTTGACTGTGACATCCTGTAAAGGATATGCAACTAACTTTTTTAAAATAACTTTTTAACTTTTATTTTGAGTTCCTAAAGACAACTGTAATAACTGTTTAAGTAAACCTCTCAGAGTTCCTAAAGACAACTGTAATAACTGTTTAAGTTAACCTCTCAGAGTTTCTTAAAAACAGCTGTCCAATAACTGCTTTAGGAAATATCTCAGAGTAGCAACAACAAATATATCATGTATCATATCAAGCAGCATTAATGTTTCTCCCCAAACAGTTATCCTCTGTGTTCTTGATAAGTTCTACTGTTGACATCTTCTGTGCCACTCTGCCTAACCTATTCAGCATCTTCTTGCTCTGTTGACCCCTGTCTCTAACATGCTTGATCGTCCAGGTTGTCACAACCTTCTCCAGACTCCCTCATATTATAACTTGACCCAAATTTACAATTGTCATGTCTTGATATGGGTAATTAAATGTTTTTTGTGAATTGTACTTGAATGAAAAGTAATTAATAAAATGTGTAAATATTGGTCTTCTTAACATTCCGTGAAGAAAACACATCTCTGTGGCCTCCATTTTCCTTCTACTTTCTTTATATCCATGATTCACAGTCATACAGTAGTGGTAGGCTTCTTTCAGTCCTGTAGGACTATAGAGTTGTGCCGCTGGGAAGGCACCTGACAGCGCCACTGGTAGCTGTGTAGTCCAATCAATAGATAACATTATATAACTAATTTTGTTGGTTTCCATGGACAAAGTTGCACAAAATGTTCATCATCTGGTGGAATCCTGCCTTTGCTTGAGCTATTCTTCATGTTATCTCTGTGTTACTGTTTCCACCTGTTGTTATCATTGATCTTAGATTGTTCAATCGCTTTACTTATTTTATAGTATATAGCAATCAAGCCCCTAGGCGTGCCTGATGGCTGTTTATAAACAAACAACTAACCTCAAATGTTCCATGGTATCTTAAATCCACTAGAAGTTATGTCTTTGAACCCTAGAAAATTAGTGTCTTACATTACTGATTCCCTGTTCCTGAAAATTCACAGTATGTTGGGTCAGTATGTTAAATTCTAGCAAGAAGGTCAGATCATTGTCTTGACCTCCAGGATTGTCTGGACAACTCATGCTTCTCTACTGTGCCACGTTGACCAAATCTGAGCTGGTTTCTGGTTATGCATGCTTAGTCTTTCAATCAATTCTGATTCTTCTGCCTGAGCCAAATGATTCCTTCTCTCTCTCTCTCTCTCTCTCTCTCTCTCTCTCTCTCTCTCTCTCTCTCTCTCTCTCTCTCTCTCTCTCTCTCTCTCTCTCTCTCTCTCTCTCTCTCTCTCTCTCTCTCTCTCTCTCTCTCTCTCTCTCTCTCTCTCTCTCTCTCTCTCTCTCTTCCCCCAGTCAAGAACCAAAGGTTTACAAGAATTAATATTTTGCTATATTTTTGTATTGTAATTTCATGTTCCAAAGGAATTCTCTTTAGGCAGCTGGCAAATAGTAACAGAAAAATTGGAGTTCGCAGTTACGATTCAGAGGCAAGGCACAAGCTAGGCAATGTTGGGAATAGATTCCACAACCTGGCAGAAAAAAACTTTTGACCGTAACCCATGGGGTTGAACTTTCAGAAATCATGTGGAACTTGTGAAAGGATCTCTACTTCAACAAGCAATAGAACCTGCTAAAAGGGATGCCAGCATGTGCAGCTGCTAAAAGGGAGATGAACCATAGTCATATACGACTGAAACAGAATTGTATTATTGTTGCCATGCCATGTTATACCTCCTTGTTCCTATTGTTTTGCATTCATTTTCATAAACCGACTTTTGTTCTCTTGATTCCAGATTTCATTTGTTTGCTACTTTTGCTGTTCATAAATGCTGTTCATATACTACGGAGTTATGAAATTAAAATGTTATGATAATCGACGTTTCTTTGTGGTTTTACCATGCATGTTTATGTACCAGTATTTTCTAGTGTGGGAGCTTTGTTATGGCACTGGTTAGCGCCCTTGCCTGCTTTCTTGCTGGTCATGTGTTCACATTCAGATGGTGGAATTTGTAATCGACCTGGGCTACCAGCTCAACACAGCCTAAAATTGATATCAGGAAATGTCCTGGGAAGTAAAAGCAGCCAGCAAGAAATTGACCACATCTTCCATTGAATGCCAGTGGGTCTAAGAGAAATTGACCACATCTTCCATTAAATGCCAATAGGCCTAAAGATATATGGAGCTAGCATCATGCACGGGACAGAGGACAAAAGAAGAAGCACCATATACCCAATATTTCTCAAGGCTTGTAAATGTCTTTGCTTTACTTTTACTTGATGTCTTGTGTACGATGACAGGTTACAGCATTGTTATTACTATTTTATTGTTTTCATTATAGCCAGTTTCACATTTGAGTGAAGCAATTTTACAACATCTGAGGGTATCACACTCTTCTCCTGATCGCAGGTTAATGGATTGGAGTATTAGCATCCCAAGATGCGTAAACTATAGGGGCCTTGTGCACATTACACAGCTGGAATTAAATTTGCAAAATCTACCAGCAATATAATATTTACATTATATTCGGAGAGAAGAAATAACACCAGTAAGAATAGCTCGTGCCTTGTACCATAATTGTAAGCCTATGCTGCATCCGTGTATTACCGGAGCCTTTAAGGAATCCGAAGGATTCAAAAACAGTGATTGGTGTCTCTGGGGCATTCATGACTGGCAAAGATTAGTTTCATTTTCGTGCTAGGGCATGCGCGTGTACAAGGAAATGAGCAGGCTTACGGGTAAGGCTACTGTGGGGGGCAGATGAGCCATGGACCAGGCTGATGTACTGAATGCTCTACAAGAAGTAGGACTTTTGCGAGAACCAAGTGATGACTTTGTATCACCAACCATGGTCAGACTGTAAGAACAGCAAGTCAAAAGAGGTGTGGCCAGACGCTAAGCAGAAAGCCAAAGAAGATAAATAAACCAACACAGAAAATCAGCTCCATTCGCACTTGCGGAGCGCTATCGAGAACAAGTTGCCTGAACTGTTCAAGAAACCTGATACGGGGGGGGGGGGGGGGTGGCACCCGACTTACAAGATGAGCAGCGTGGAATCCGCCAAGACCTTGAAGAAGACGACAGGAGAGAACCTGCATGTGAGCTGCAGCAAAAGATCTGAACCTACAGATACTACTGAAGCCTCCAAGAGGAAGACCGGCGACAACCCACCACGGACAAGAGCTAAAACAGCCGAGAAGAAGAGAGAGGATAAAGACGCCAGAGCCGGAAACACCGACTCACAAATAACCAGATGGGTTGTCAAACGTATTCAAGTGGAGCTGACAGATGAACAAATCCTGAAGTAGCTACAATGGGAGAATCTCCACATCCGAATCTTGAAGGTGGAGCAGATCATGACGTACTCCAAGATACCTACTACTCAAGCTGTGGTAACAACAGAGGGCAGCGAGATGCCGCTCACAGTAGCTATGAACAAGAAAACTCAACAGCCTGAAAGATTCATCCGAGACCACTCAATGTTCAAGATGCCAGAGGGCCGACCACAGCAGAACAACATGCCGCAGCAAGACAGAGATGTGCCGATACTGCGCCGAACACCATGCATTCAAGGAATGTCAGCTGGCCAAACGGGACAAGGACTTCCGCGAGCTCAACGACAGAAAGTGTGCCAAGTGCCTTGGCAAGCATTTAGCAAGATACCTGGGCTGTCCGTACCTCCAAAGACATAGAGATGTCTTAAAGACCGCCATAACTACAAATACACCATACAAGGAAGCACTGCGGAGGTGCGAAACAGCAACAGACATCTCACAGGCCGAAAAATCACAGCTACAAAACTAGATTGACGAGCTGAAGAAGCAAGTCAAGACACTGCTGACGCCGACTCCGACCAGCGACAACGAACAACTGCTGGTGGACATGAAAGACATCCAGCACATCATCCAACAAGAGATGGAGCGCATGGCCGAGATGAAGAAGGAAAACGAAGAAGTCCTAAAAGCCATCAAGACAGAGAGAGTACTGCTGAAAGCCGAAAGGCAACCATATCAAAAGAAACAAGCAAAAGACTGCAGAGAAGCCGCAAGCAGAAGTCACGCAAAAGACCGCAGAGAAGTTGCAAGCTGGAGCCAAACCAAAGACCAGTGAGAACTCCATGACGAACCCGGCAACCCATTTTCAATGACGAACAAGTTCAAGGGGAAACCAGAGAGAGAGAGAGAGAGAGAGAGAGAGAGAGAGAGAGAGAGAGGACCTAAGAAGAATCGAGTGATTGGTAGCTCAGATTAGATTATTCTCGGGTTGACCAGAAAGCATGGAAACAAAAGCAAACAAACCAAAGGAGGAGTCCTTATGAGGACTGCATTCTAGCAAAACAGATGAACCAGAAGCCAACATTGAACAAAGAAACCACCAGAGGAGCCGATCACAAAGGATAACACGCCGACCAATCCCCCAGCTGACGTCACAGACAGTAACGCTAATATAACCAGTCCGAGTCAGGACTCACTCGTAAGAGCGCACAGACAAAAACAGGATTAAACCCACAAAAACCACGGACCTCAACTCTAACCAAGGCTGAACAAGCAGGCTGAACGAGGCCGATTTTTGAATTTTTGTTTTTGAATCAAGCAAGCAAGCAAATCTGCTCACCATCTGCTTCCAAATGGCTTAAGGCTCCTTGTATGTCAGGATCATGGAACTGCGTTCACTAACCAGAGGTCACAGACGCTGATCTTTATAGGGTGGAAGGACTAAAATAGCTTGAGTTCAGTCAAGAACCGGCATCATTGCACTCGGGGCATTCCCATAAGCTAAAATAGTACGACAGAATCCATAATGCTGAACTTAAGGAGATAATTAAACACTTTCCTTATAATCAGTGTGTGAGGAATACTATTACTACATGCTGGCGCTATGTAGGACACACATTGAGAAAACCTGTTAATATCATAACCGGAAAGTCTTTTCTTCTGGAGCCTGCGAAACAAAAGAAACAGTGGGAGACTAAATAAATTATTTTTTATAATAAAAGTCTTGCATTTGTGTACCGGATTATCTAGTTTTCATGACCGAATACCCTTTTCAAAGACAATTAATGAATCATGTGCTATGCCGAAAAGCGTGGGCGGTCTTGACTCACCATTTCACTTGATCATCATAGTCGTGGATCAGCTCAGTGTGCCTGTCTCGACCATGCCATGTGGCCAAGCCATCCAGGTATTTACTTCTCGGTCTTCCCCTTGGCCTCTTCACTTCGATCTTGCCAGTTGTCACCGAGTTCTTTAATTGATTTCTTCTCATAACATGCCCAAGCAATTTTGACTGTCTACGTCTAATTTCTCTAATCAATTTACCATTTTCATTTCTTTCCTGTAGTACTTGGTCATTGGTTTTTCTGTCTGTCCATGGTTTTCTTTGCATTCTCCCCAGAAACCACATTTCCACAGCCATCAGATGTTTTTTTTCAGCTTGACTGCTCATTGACCAAGTTTCACATCCATACAACAATACAGGCTCTATGTAGGCCCTCAACACTTTTTCTCGTTTCAGTTGACATCTTTTTATTGGTCAGAATGTTTTTCATCTTTGCTAAAGGCACAGGCTACTTTCGCCACGGTGATTCTTGTTCTAATCTCTTCAAGACATCTCCCTTCAGTTGTTATGACTGTTCCGAGATAATTGTACAGATTCACTTGTTGAAGAATATTCCCATTTACTTGTATTTTTTTTTTTTTTCGTATCCCTTACGGGACGTTGCAGTCAACACCAGCATTTTTCAGCTGCCGTTGATGTACTAGGCAAGTGTTACGTTCAGTGGTTTGCCATTGCTTTCTGAACGACCGGCTCCCATACCAGAACGTTATATTACATTGTGGTATTTCTTTCTTCCCAGTGACGACCATAATCTGTGTCTTTTTACTATTAATTGTTGCAGACCCTGCTCATTGTCTGCAATCAATACTGTATCGTCAGCATATCTAATGTTATTGATGTTTCGTCCTCCAATGATGATTCCATTTAATTTATATCCTCTACATTTCTGAAAATATTTTCACTGTATAGGGAAAAAATATTTGGAAACATTACACACCCCTGTCTCACACCTCTCTTAATAGGTCAATATTGTCCCATTTCATTATCAATCCTTATGGCAGCTTGTTGTTTCCAATATATGTTTTTATAAGTCTAATGTCTTTCCCATGATGTCAGGTCTTAGTCAGATATGACTGAGCTACCGTATGACAGTAGACGGTACTACCTGCTTCTGTTAGCGCCGAATGTTGGGCGACGCTTACCAAGCCGACACCCCACATTGTGCCAACGGCTTCGGGTGGAAGAGCGCAATTGGGAGGGTACAAGCCTTATCCAGGTGTGAGGAAATGCAACCTAAAGACTAAATGTCATGGCAGGGCAGAACAGGTCCTAAGCCTTGGTTGGTAACTGGTCTGGGATCGAAGCTCCAACAGGCGGACAGTTAGAGCATTGCTTTGCTGATCCGGCAGCTTCTGCGGCTTGTCTTGTTCCAGACGTAGTATTGGTGTCATATTTTCTCTGGAGTAGACAGTCCGAGAGAGGGATCATGCTGCTAATGGACAACACATGGTCTCTAAATTCAGCCCAGGCTTTGTGTTATGGAGAGATAACCCCATTTTATAAACTATTGTCTGTCAAGACGGCAAGGTGCCAGCCAATGTCTTAATTTGTAGATCTGCAAGCATATCTACCATGTTGACATGTCTAACTCTATCGAAAGCCTTTGTGTAGTCAATGAAGCAAAGATGTATATCTTTGTTTACTTCTATAGTACGTTCAATCACTGATCGCAGCATATACACAGCATTTACTGTACCCTTTCCTTCTACAAATCCACATTGTTCTTCCCCTATTTCAGGATGCATTTTCTTCCTCACTCTTTGCATGATAATTCGTAGCAAAATCTTCGCGATGTAACTCAGTATACTAATTGTTCTATGTTGATGATGAAGGCTCGTGATTTCTTTGGGATTAGAATCGGCTCTAGTCTCTAGTTATGAATAGAACATTATCAATTCTCACAGAGCTAAGAAGATCAACGATCAATAGCAAATTTATAAATTCGGATTATTTCTCATTTTTGGACTAGAATAATCTATCATAATTTGTTGATGACAAAAGAAACTACATGAAGAATGTCAAAGACCACAACTTGAAAATCAGTGTGGAAAAAAAACAGAGGTCGTGACAGTAGCAATATCAGACATAGAAACATGCAAATCTAGTTTGAGCAAGTTAAAAGAGTTCACATACTTGAATTATCAATACCGAGATCGAACACAGGTGCACCAAGGCAAGCCAATTCATTGGCCGGATGTCACTAATACTCTGGTCTATAGATAGTTCAACCACATAAGATTATAATAACATGCTCGACTGGCTAACTAGAATCAACGTCTCTGCGTTTGGGACTTGCCTAGATGAACTCTGTCGTAGTCGGAGAGCCATCATCAAGTGCCATGCAGCCTGGCGTGCTCTATCATTCTTCTCCACATCTAGCGATATACAACAGCATGCATCAACTACTACTATGTTGACACCTTCTCGTGTGTCATGACAAAGGGCTTCTAGGTTACTCATTTTGTTTGCCCAGTAAATCTTTATTCTTCTGTACAACCACACCTCTGTGACCTCAAGGAATCTTGTTTGCTAATTGTACCAGATTGACGGCCAAGTGTTTAAACTGGTTCAGTGTAATAATTATTTTCCTATCATCCAATAACATGGATTTAGTGCATACGATGTTCTCAATTTTATCAAATGCAATATTTGTTTGTCCTGTTCTATTATTTACCTCTGTAATAGTAATACAACTTCCATCTGATGTTATCCGGGTATCTACACACTTGAATGTCAGTGCATGCCTTACATTAATGCCACTAACGTTACCTGTACATTTAAGCATGATCCGTTTCTGTGGTATTATTATTACCAACATTTCCTTCTTCTTCTTCTTCTTCTTCTTCTTCTTCTTCTTCTTCTTCTTCTTCTTCTTCTTCTTCTTCTTCTTCTTCTTCTTCTTCTTCTTCTTCTTCTTCCTCTTCTTCTTTCGTTCGCCTGAAATATGTCTATAACTGCAATTTTGTCTCTTGTATGAATCTAACAGGTTTTTTTTTAGTTCACTCAGCGGTCCATAGAGTTTATCTTCCATTGTTGTCTCTCTAGGCCAGAAGGTTCGCCTGGACATTTTGTAATTGTTGTATTGTAGTTTGGGAAGTCCTGGAGTATGTGCTCTGCTGTCTGCGACGCCAAATCACATGTGCACATGGCTTAATCACCAATCTTGAATGTTTATACATGTGGCTGCGTAATCTATTGTGTCCTATTCTGAGGCGCAGAATAATGACCTGTTCTGGTCTCTTCATAACGTGGTAGTCGTCTTGAGTAGGGTTTGGTGGCCTTCTGACTGATTTGATCATTCTTTTCTTTTGGTTGTATGTAATGGGCACATCAGGTTGTTCTTCTTTTGCTCCTCCCTTAGCCAATCGATCAGCTCTGTCGTTTCCGGGTACTTCACAGTGGGATGGTATCCATTGTATGAAGACCTTATCCTGACTGCTAAGTTCAGAAAGTAGTGTCCTTAGAACTGGCAATTTCCCAGACAGGAGCGCCTCTATTACCGATTTTGTATATGTCAATATCACCACAGGATGTGTACCATGGCTGGTATTTTGTAATTTCTCTGTTGCTATCTTGATTGCCTCAATTTCAGCATCATAGTTATGACAGTACTTTCCTGTTGGAACTCTGGCCGTGTCCCTAGTATTATTTGGGTATCTATGTACACTCCCGCTCCTCCAAAATCAGTTATTCCTCGTCCCCCTTTCTATAACCATTGAGTATTTCACTTTCCACCGTCTGCTGTGGTATCATATGCCAGGCTTTCCTGTGCCAGACACCGCCCACTAACCTTCGTCACGAGCCCCAAGGGAGAATGGCAGGTTTCCATTCAACAATCAAAAACAGAGGGCATATATTGGATTTGTTTTCACCACACGACATGCTGGTGTGGCGGGAAACCAGCCCGCGGACAGATTGGCTGGGTCTGAACCACTTGATGGGGTATTGGTGCATAAGGCAGGTGTGGTCGGGGCCAATGGAACGCGTGTTCTATCCATTCGGCCTTGCTGACCTCCCACTGTCTATATTATCGTTGTTTCTTTCTGGGTCTATCTTTTTTTTTTTATATTTGGAACCTGTAAATTAAGTTAAGCACCACATATTACATTTCATTCTGCTAGTTTATCATTTATGTTTATTTCACTTGATTTAAGGAAGTATCTGGGGATCACATTTGACAGGAGCCTATCCTTCAAGGACCACGTGGAGACGGTTGTGACAACATCTCAATAGGGACTCAGTGCACTTAAAACTATGGCTGCAATGGACACAGAGCAGAGAATGCTTTTCACACTATACCAGCACTTGACCCTCTCAGTAATTGATTATGGATTAGGTCATACCTCAGAGTAGCTGCAGACACAGACCACCCACTGCATGAGGCGCTGGACGCAGTTAAGGGTCAGCGACTGATAAGAGGGAAATCATGGATGGCTCAGGCGGAGGATACGATCAGACAGGTGTGCCCCTTGGATAACATTAGGCTTGGAGAGGAGTGGGTCAGAGTGCCAGCGGAGCAGTCAGAGTTGTGCAGAGTTATAATCACATTAAGCCGGGAGTGCAGGGAGTGGCCAGCAGGGGCCACGGAAGTGGAAATCCAGCAACTAATTCAGGACAATGCTCATCCGGGTGATGTGATTATCTACACAGATGGTTCGGTGTCAAGAGGTGAGAAAAGTGGCTGGGGGTTCATTTCCAAAGCCAATGGTCGACGTTTGGGGCAGGAGAGCCTGGCATATGATACGACAACATCCAGCTTAAGAATGGAGGTGGAGGCGGTCACTGCGGCTCTCCGCTGGATGGAGAATACGACACACACACACACATCGTGATTGTAACTGACTCAGAAAGCATGTTGGCGAGGGTGAGGACGGGCAGGCTTCGTGCGGAATGGCTTGCTTCACTTCGGAGGTCACGGGTGACAAGCATCGCCTGGATCTTTTCTCCGGTGCATGCCGGTGTGCTGGGAAATGAACAGGCGGACAGATTGGCTGGCTCTGCAGAACTTGGTGGAGTATTGATACATGACAAGGCAGACGTGGTTGCGGCCTTTGTGTGAGCACGTGCACACCTCGGAGGAGAAAATGGATTACCATGGTCTGGCAAGAATGAGACAGCGAGGAGTGACGAGGGGATCTGGCCGACGCTCAACGCTTAGAGGAAAGGCGAGACGGACATATACCGTATTGTACGGATTATAAGACGCTACGGACTATAAGACGCACCTTAATTTTTAAGCAATTTAAAAAAAAAATAACATTTAATTAATTTCGAATATAAGACGCACCTGAATTTTGGAGGCAATTTTTTAAAGAAAAAAGTGCGTCTTATACTCAGTAAAATACGGTAATCAGATTGCTACTGGTACTATTAGTGTTTGAACTCTTCGCTGGCTGCTGAGGATGGGGACGGAGCGCTTATGAATGCCCCGAATGCTGTTATGTCGATTCCTAAATCAATCAATTAATCAATCACTTGATTTAATAAATTATAAAAAAATATTATTATGCTTTAATGCAGTTATTGAAGTGTCATTTCCATCATTGTTTTTTGTTTGTTTTATTGTGGTTTGCTGATGAAGGCATGTCGTCACAACATCTTATTTTTGTGTGCATTTGTAATTGTGTCAGGCTGTCCCACATAACGCGTTTTTCAATTGCTCTCATTGCTAGAGCGCCGTTCCAGTTTACCAGTCTGGCCTACTTCATCAGGTACGACACACGACATGCGTTGACGTAAGGAAATATTTTTAACCGCCCTCCGTACACATAGCACCAAGGTGAAGGATATTAGGAAAACCTCGACCAAGAAGTGAGTAGCAAAAGATACAATAGTCTTGTCACTTGTCAACAATTTAACATAATCTGTCGACATTGTCAGCGCTGTCGTCGATGTTATATATCATTTCTACATTTATTGAATGATTCAACAGGTTTCTTGAGGTTGTAATTGATGTTGTAGAAGCGAAACGTCAGCAGTAAGTGGTCTGTCACTGTGTTGTGCACTGGGTATGCGGCCCTATGCGGATCTTATCAAAAGTGAAGAATACGCTGAAGAAGAAGCTCTGGGTTTATTTAGTGAAGTGTTTCAAGTACTCGCCTCATATCTCGTGAGTCACCAGTCTCAGCATTTATATCTTTGTCGTTTATATTACGTTCTTCTTGTTCCCAGTACCTAACCGTTTTTTTAGTATATAATAATAATTTATTTGAAACCCGGGAAATCGGCACACATAATAATTAACTATGTAGAACCATCATTAGAGAAGGCTCATTCAATGGCCAAGTAAATATCCAAGATCTACAACAGGTAGCAGCGAACCGCCAGGCATGGAGAGTCAGGACTTCTGCCCTATGCGCCGCCTTAGGCTCAAGAGGAAAGACTAACTAACTAATTAACTTTACTATGGTTGTTAAAATGTAGTTACACCCCTCTAACTTGTCATTTGGGGAAAAGGTATCTTAGTCACTTAGTATACTATATTAAAGAGACATAGATGGACATTGCACATGCTACCAACGGTTGACATATTTAAAGTAAGTTAACTTGCCATGTTTTTGTAAATTAAATCCTGTAGGCATAGGCAACTACTTCCACTTCCAGTTTCAACAGGCATTTCTTTTGAAATTGCCTTCCCTAGCCAGTGATTTACTGATTTCCCCCCCCCCCCCAAATCTATCTGTAAAGCAGGATCTGGTCCCCTACCAATCTACCTGTCCAGCAGTGAAGATCCTGTGTAGCTCTGATAGTTATTTGGAACACCTAAGTCCCACTACCACTTCAATATAGAAATACACAAGGGTTGATGTTTTGTGTTTAATTACTGGTGTTTCTTACAAATATGTGTAAACTAAAAAGGCAGTCCTTAGCAGATATTAAGGATGTCATCTGCAAAAGAAGAAATTAAGGACATAGGCAAAAAGGAACCCTGCCAGACATACATCAGTGGAAGTCGTCTGATGCATACAGGACCAGAAAAATTTAAACCACACTATGAACCACCACAGTTATAACTAAGGCTGATAAAGCCGGTTGAACAAGGTGGAAACTTGTTTTGTTTCTACATGTAGAGAACCCAAAAAATACTGCAGTTGTAGTGTGAAGTATTAGACCATCACGTATTCTAAGTCACAACATATGAGGTGCTGTGGCCACACATTAGGTTTAGAATGAGTTGATAAAACTATTTGTAGTGATGAGTTGCTTTTGTCAGTAAGTTAATATACATTGCAACCATCCTCCAGTTTACCAAACCTGACCATGTCTGAAGCAGTGACCAGCTCTGATATGCTTCTTAGTGTGCAAGAAAAGAGCAGGAAAATCAACCATACCTCTCTTCTAATACGGGACTTTGTGAAACTAGGTGAGGCTGGCAGTGTGGCAGATGTTAATGGAGCAGCAAGAACACAGCACAATGGTTATTTGAGAGTGATGCAGTGGAATCTGTTAGCACAAGGTGAGTTGTGGCAATGTGAATACAGGCACAAATATTTCCTGGACAGATAATGTTAAGTGGAGGTTTGTACACACTGCCATAATTTCCATGTGACTAAAGTATGTTTCTATATATGTATTGTGTATTCAACAATAAGAATAAGATAAACAGGTTTCTTTGGTCATGTGATGAGAAGAGAGGCAGTGGAAAACATCACGGTGACTGGAAAGATCAAGAGGAGGAGAAGCAGAGGCAGACCAAGAGAAATGATGCTGGATGGACTGAGACGGTGGCATGGAGGCATCTCATCAGCTGAGTTGATCCAGAACATCAAAGACTGATATCTGTGGAGAGACATGAAAGCCTTTGCCAGCTGGCAAGGCACTTGATGATGATGTTGTATTGTGTAGTAGTAAGTAGTCAAGGACCCTCTCTACATGACATGGGTATATGGTGCTAGTTCCATATTTGTATAGACCAATGGGCAGTCTATGGATGATGGTCAGTATCTCGCAGGCCGCCTTTACTTCTGAAGACTTTCTCTGGTATCCATTTGATTTCGGATTGATCTGGGAGCCCAGGTCAGTTAAAAAATCTGCCTCAATGTGAATTCAAACACATGACCATTGGGCCGGCAGACAAGCACTGCACCACATCGGCTCCCAAATGCATTGGATTGAGAAAAGTTAGTTGCATATCCTTTACAGGATGTCGCAGTCAGCCCCAGTATTTTTTGGCTGTTTGTGATTTCTTGGCAAGTTTACATTCATTAGTTTTGCCATTGCATTTTTAACGGACGGGACTCATACCGAATTTAATGAAAACCAACACAAGGCTGCCTGCTGCCAAATCGCCCGCAGCTGTGTTTCGAACGTGGTATGCAGGATTATGAATTGCATCCGAAACCTCTTCTCCACAGAGCCAGCGCAATGAGTTGAAGAATGACATGAGCTGAAGAATATTATTGTCTCTCATCTTGTCTTATGCCTTTTGTCTGTATCATAAAGATGTCTCATCAATTGTTTTACTCACAATTAAATGTCTATCTGCATTATTTAACATGGCAGTATGCTCTCCCACTAGTCCATGTCCTCATTGTTTCTTCTTCTTCTTCTTTTCGTTCATCCGGAGTGTTTTTTCAGATGTGATTGCGGTGTGTCTGTTATGCGCCCTTGGGCCGAAACCCGTAGGCCAACACATCGACTTTAGCGTGCTTTTTTGACCAGGTAGCATTCCTGGGAGACTCTCACTTTTGTGGTGGCTTCTGCAACAATGCTGGCCAAGGTTGAACGGTCGAAGACAACGGTCATCCCTCAAAGGAAGGCAGGGACAGTCCATAGCATTTTCCGCCATCCAAGGTTGCTTCCATAGTTGCAGGGCCGACACATAACGCCCTGGATCTGGGCTCACCGAGGGAGATCGTCACGTCCTGCTCATGGCTGCTTTAAATCCTCACTTCAATATATTGGTCATTTCGTTTCCCCGGGTCATTCCCGCACAAACCAGACAGGTTTGCAGACGGCATCCACTCAGCGAGTTTTCGGACATGTGCTTGTCGTTGCGCCCATCAGAGCTTTTCCAGGCACAACAGACATTCGGAAAACTACCCAGTCAGAGCTGTTCCGAACAAGAGCGGCATTCGGAAACTAGGTAGTCAGAGCTGTTCCTAGCACGAGAGACATTCGGACGAGACATTTCACTCGGACGTAATTGCGTAGTGTCAATTTTTAGTTTGCTACCCGTAGGACGACACTTCCGACTTCAGCTGGCATTTTTTAATGAGGTTAGCCTTCCTCTGGTTTTGAGGCACGTTGGACTGTTGTGATGTCTCTAACATCTCAGCTGGTCAAGACAGAACGATGAACGACATCGTGGTCGGCCCTCAAGGGAAGGCAGGGGCAGACCATGAGCATTTCCTCGCTATCCAAGGAGGCTTCCATAATTGCAGAGCCGGCACATATTGCTCTGTGACTGGGCTCACCCGAGGAGTTGCCACATCCTGCTCATGGCTGCTTTAGTTCCTCACTTCCATGTGTTGGGCAACTCGTTTGCCACTGATCACTCAAGCACACACCAGGGACGGTCAGACTGCAAGCGACACCCACTCGGTAAGCTTTTGCTTTTGACTTCGGACCACGCAATAGGGTCGCTCGCCGTGCGTTCCATTTTGCGTCATTGAGACGTTCTTCCACTTTTGTCTACACTCTATGAGTTAGATACAGTTTTTGCAGCCATTTTCTTCGACTGGGGCACTTTTTTGACTATTTGTACTCGCTCACGAGGTAGGCTACTTGTGCTGCCGGTTCAGCACCTTACCTTCGTGCAGCGGTGAACGAGAAACGGCCTGGCCCTCTCATACGGGAATCTCTCATATCCCCCAGCTGGGAGTCTTTGAACTTCTATCAGACCTGAGCATGTAGCTTGCTCAGTATCACGCCTTTATTTTTCGAAAGGTGGCTATCGGCCCGGCTCTCAGGTCCGAGGGTTTGTGGCTTAGAGGCGTTCAGCCACAGCCCTCGACAGGGAGCCTTTAGTGTTTTGTCCGGACCAAGAACTTCTGCCTTCGTGCGCCTGATTTAAATTTTAGACTGCTATCCTCAGTCTCACCTGCAGAGCAGCAGGTTGTGTCTCTCTTAGTCTGGTCCCTATCCCATATGCTGTCCGATATGTAGTTTTTTCACCCATCGGCAAGCACATGGGGTCGATGGGACACGCAAGCACCCCCACAACGGCAAGGTGGAGACACATCGGGGGAGGTTAAAGGGTTTAAAGTGTACTCATTCCAATTACGGGGCCTCGATAGAGTCCCGTATTGTTATTTTTCGTCACTACCTCCCCGTGCCGGGAGTGGGTAAGTTGCGTGCCTGCTGCCTTCCTTGGATGTGGTAGCCGTTTCTCATGCTCCCTCTCCGGAATCGAACCCTGATTCCCCGTTACCCGTTACAAACATGGTAGGCATGTCACGTACCATCGACATTTGATAGGGCAGACATTTGAAAGATGCGTCGCCGGCACGTAAGGCCATGCGATCAGCACAAAGTTATCCAGAGTCACCAGTGGGAACGCCGCGCCTCGCGAAGGGCAACGACGATTGGTTTTGAACTAATAAAAGCGCTCTTTCCGCGAGGGTCGGAGCTTGGTAAGCATGTATTAGCTCTAGAATTGCCACAGTTATCCAAGTAGGATCGTGTCATCTAAGGAACCTCGACTGATTTAATGAGCCATTCGCGGTTTCACCGTGAGACAGTGTGAACTTAGACATGCATGGCTTAATCTTTGAGACAAGCATATGACTACTGGCAGGATCAACCAGATATCTATCGGACAGATGGACTATTCACGCACACGCAAGCCAAGAGTAGCATCGCTAAAGCGCGCCCTCCCGGTACAAGGTGATACATGCAAAACCACTGGACGCCTACCGACGAGCTTTCAAGCTACGCCGGCAGGACTGACCGAAAAAAAAGAAGCTATACCAGCTTACTGACTGCAGGCCCACTACTCATCGAGAGAGAGTGGGCGCTTATCGAGACTTTGTTGAACGGTCGTACAAATTTTGCTCTTTTGCCCGCTCAAACCATGACCCTGGCTGCACGATGCGGTTACATTCTCGAAACGCCTGCCTCGCTAACTCACGTTGGCTGGGAAGATCCCATTTTGGTGCTCCTCACACAGCCATCCGAGACAACGAACGCTAGACGCGGAACTTATCTAGCGAACCAGACCAGCCCCACGTCCTCATTGTTTGAAAGTTAAAAGAATCCCATGGAAGGTACAACTGAAAGGGTGTGAAGACATAGGACTTTATCTTTGGTGCTAGATCAGGACATTCTGAGGTAGGAAAGCTGGCTCCTGTTCTTACTGCCTTTCATTCTCTTGGGAGCTGTGGTGGTTAGTGTGGTTGCCTGTCAAGGCAGTGATTCAAGTTCAATCTCAGTAGAGGCAGGATTTTTTTTTCTGACCAATATAGCTGGGGTCCAGCCAGCCTCATGAAAATGAGTACAAAACAATTTTTATAGTTTTCTGGTAATTGTCTAGGAAGAAAGGATGATAAGAAAGGGGACTGGCCTTCCCATCTCATATGTCAAGACCCAGAATATATGAAGGCCCATCACTTCACACCCCAGTGGCTACATCTGCTGTAGGACTACCTTTATTTTTTTCCTTCTCAAAGCGATCTTAGGAGCCTATATGAGTAGGCTTGGTTCACCCTAAAGTCTCATGCAGTCTGGAAAAAAATCCCTTCTCAGTTGAGGAGAAAAAAAGTTTCAAAACAGGAACCTGCGATGGTTCTGTGACTATGACCTTTTGTAGGCCTGAATGTATGGAGGAATAAGTGGCCAGTCTTTCCTTTTCTCAGTGAACGGTGAATGCAAGCATTGAATCCTCGTCAAACAGTGCTCGGTACACTATCAGCACAGTCTCCTGGCAATTACACCAGCGCGAGCACATCCACAGCTGGGGTTTTAACCAAATAGGAGCAACCCTACAAGATAAAGTGTTGCAGTGAAGTCCTCAAGGGCACTGTCCTATTCATGATCAATGATAGACTCACAGCAAACTTTGATCCCTAAAGAACAGGAGTTTTTTTTAATAAGGCTCAACTTTTAATCTTTTAAATTAGGTATATTAAATTGTATGAGAATACATATAATTATGTGTTAAAACTTGTATAATTAATTTAATTTCTTGATATTTTAATAAAGGTATTAAACATATTTTTTTACAGTTGTATGATTCTTTATTGTCATAAATCTCACTCGCACCTCTCCTTAAACTCTTTTTTTTCACAATGGTGAAAAGCTAATTGTTTATTCTTTAGCTCTGATGCCTATTGTAGTTAATGAACCATATGCAGAAAATAACATGAGAATGTCATCTGTGTGCCCCATGTTCAAAGTGTTGCAGTTACATTAAGATCTATTGTGTTACCTTTTTAATAAATATTCCATTGTATACTCACATGTCTGTCATGAATATCCGTACATTAACCTGCCACATAGGACTTTATAAAACCCCAAAAACTAATTTCTTTGTGAGATTGAATAGTAATGTTAAAGAAACCATAAACAGATATAAATTAATACATGATCTGGCTACAGCTTATTCAGCAGTGAGACAGGAAAGACAAGATAATACACATTTCTATAGGTAAGGATATGAATATAAGGGCTCACCATGGGGAAATCATGCAGCCTCGCTCTTTGAAGGTCATGGGTTCATTTTCGGATGTGAGTGCAATTTGTCCTGGATCTCTGGGGGTAATTGCGGAGATGCAGAGTTTATGCTTTATGTGATGCTGTTAGCAGGCGGCTTGTCATTCTGTGGACAGAAACCAAGCCAGATGGGGTACAATCCAGTCTCTTGAAGTCTATCCTGTTGCCTGTACCTTTTGATAAGGATAAGAAAGGATAATGTCATAGCGAAACTGAATCCATAACAGGACACTCCATATTATAAAGGATGCCTGTATTGCATAGAGCTGTTGTATACCCCCAGTTGTTTGCACAACAAAGACCTCCAAATTTCAGACAATATCCTTGTGATCTGACTTCTCTTACAAGGGGTTCTCCATCAGCTCTGGCGATAAGAAGCCACACTGGAATCTAAACTCTTTGATATAAAGCAGGATCCACATTGGACAGCAGATTTTAGCTACAAAGCAGATCTGAGATTAGAAACCATAGAACGTGGAAGAAGGAAAAGATGGATACTATTATTGGAATGTAGGGTGGTGGAACTTCATATATATTAGGTATGACATTATGAACTGGGTTTACCCTGTTTTCTTTCTCGTCAGATTTCCTTGCCAGAAAATTCTCTGCAATTGAAAAGGCAAACTGGGGATTGTAACTGAACCGCTGTGTAGGCATGATTGTGCACTACCAACTGTATTATCACAGCTTCTACGCATAATTGTGTCGCTTGTGAATGTAATGTCTGAAATGTTCTAATTTATTCATAAGATTTGAACAAAATAAGTATCTCTCTCTTCCTTAGGTCTCTGTCAGTCCAGTGATGGATTTGTTTTGTGTCCACCTGGTGCTCTTGACTGGCAGTACCGACAGTTTCGTATCATTGAAGAACTGTTATCGTATTCTGCAGACATCTATTGTCTGGAGGAAGTAGACAATTTTTCATTCATCGAAGGTCACCTCAGCAAGCTGGGATTTAAAGGCTGCTTCTGCCCAAAGCCAGACTCTCCTTGTTTGTACCAGTCCGACAATATTGGACCTGACGGCTGTGCAATCTTTTGGTGTGAATCAAAAGTTAAACTCCTTAAACAAGATAATGTAATACTCCTTGATGATAGGAAACGGGAAACAAATCAAGTGGCTTTGATGTGCATGTTTAGAGGATTAAGTGGACACATGAAGGACAAAGAATTCCTTTGTGTTGCCACTCATTTGAAATCTAAAACTGGTTATGATGAACTTAGACACCAGCAAGGGAAATTCCTGGAGGAATGCTTGAGAAAAAAGGCTGCAGGGATTCCACTAATTCTATGTGGTGATTTTAATGCTGATCCCCAATCAAAGGCAGTCAGTGTTATAAAAGCTAGTAACCTACATCTGAAAAGTGCGTACACGCTTCTGTCCAGTGGAGGAGAGGAACCAGAATACACTACATGGAAAGTTCGTGCTGGAAGAAGAGGTCAGGCTCAAACGGAGGTATGCCACACAATTGACTATCTTTTTGTTTCCGACAAACAATTCCAGATCGTTCAGTTGCTTCGATTGCCGACACCTGAAGAAATTGGTCCTGGATTTTTGCCTTCATATTCATATCCTTCAGATCATATATCTCTGGTTGCTGATCTGAAGTTTGTGGAGTTTGATCACATATGAAAATAGATTTACCTACTGTTGTGTGTTGTTAATTTGGCTGTTAAACACTTAAAACATATTACATTAACTAGTTACATACCAAGAAAATCACCATATGTGGGTAAGTTACTCACAGTGTGCCCAGAACATGTTCGATCTCTTAAAGAAAATATGTGATCTGGAGAAACAACTAGCGTATGCTGAGGGTGTGGGTATAAACTCAGCGCTACCAGGGTTGAAAAATGCTAGATATTCAAGTGACAGGTTTCTGTTAGGCGTGGATCAATCTCGTAGTAATAAATGTTAGAATCTGATGAACTTGTGATGATAGGAACAAGGCAAGACTGAATGCTTCAGTCATGACACTCCACTGACCCACAATGTGGATGCTTCAGTCATGACACTCCACTGACCCACAATGTGGATGCTTCAGTCATGACACTCCACTGACCCACAATGTGGATGCTTCAGTCATGACACTCCAATGACCCACAATGTGGATGCTTCAGTCATGACACTCCACTGACCCACAATGTGAATGCTTCAGTCATGACACTCCACCCACAGTGTGGATGCTTCAGTCATGAAACTCCGCTGACCCACAATGTGGATGCTTCAGTCACGACACTCCACTGACCCACAATGTGGATGCTTCAGTCTTGACTCTCCACAGACCCACAATGTGAATCATACATAATCATATCACCTAATAAACATAATTGATTTAAATAATATTTTTATTTAGTATAAATTAACTTTACAGAAACTGACATCTCCTAGGTGACAGACTGGCTGACAGGTGGTTTTGGATCCATCTTGCCCTAATAAATAATACACACATATAAGTCATTGCCCTAGGCTAACGGACTATACACACAGTTATTGTACATTCACCATTACATGCAGCTATAACCATGTGTTTTATTGCACTGGTTCTGACAGGGTATTTTCCCATTGGAAATTGAGTCAAGATTATGCTATGAAATAACCGGAAGAGAAAACCCAATACACACACGTGCACATATGCTTACACACACGCACATATGTTTACACTAGCATGCTTCTGTGTACTTGCATCCTAATATTCACACTTTCAAGTGATTCATAAAAAAGTGAGTTGTGTGTCCTTTACAGGATGTTGCTGTCAGCCCCAGTATTTAGTGGCAGTTTGTGATTTACTTGGGATTTTTACGTTCAGTAGTTTGCCATTGCTTTCTGAACAGTAGATGCCTCAAACTATCAGAATCAATGCAAAGTGATCTGCTTACTAATTGCCCGCGGCTGATTTCGAACCCTGGACTTAGTGTGTTAAAGATTTGGGAAACTTCATTTCACTATCTCCCAAGCCACAGGCGATTAATACTTCATAATGATAAGATTAGTTACTGCATACTTTCATCATGTAACGAGTCCTTGGTAGAACAAAGCTCTTATCACAATCTGCCGGAAATGATCTCGATCCTTCACCACATCCTCTGCCTTACGCATGTTCATACCCAGGATATCTTTAATGTACTGTGTTTTCTGTCGTGTTGGTCGCCCCCTTTCTCTTCTTCCAGCGACCACCCCTTCCATTACTATTTTTTCTAAGCTAGTATGTCATTGAATGTGGTCAAAGCATTTCGGTTTCTGAAACATGATGCTGTTTGTTTTGTTCGCCAGTTTTCTGTGATATTCAGATGTAGAATGTTGGTATTGTTTCCTTCTTTCTTGCTCTACAGTATTCTAAGAATTTTTATGTAAAATTTTAAGTTCAAAATTCTAGATTTTCTTCATTAGTGATCATGAAATGGCCCATGATTCTTTCATATGTTGCCACAGGAAAGATGCATGTTCTAAAAGTTGTTACTTTTGTTTGTTTGCTGGGACTGCAAACTTTTTAGTAATTAGTTAATGCTTTACAGCAAAAATTACCCAATACTTTATAGTGAAAAAAATTGTTACTTAATACCTAAAGGTGATACACATGTATTACTTAATGAATTGTAATAATAGTTAGCCATCACTAAATTATACAAGAAAGCTACATTACAGGCCCAGGAGCCAGAGAAAGAAGAAAACTACATATTAATTAAATTTGTCTGTACCAGGCTAAATACACTATGTTGAACTACAATGCGACCAAGTATTTTTAGTTTCTGTTGATCATTGTACATCAAGTCACTCGCACTTATATTATTTACTCCATATCACATGTCCTCCCTCAAGAATACTCACTTGAAAGTTGTTTGACCATGTCAGGTGTTACTCATCAATATTGAGATTTACTTCTCAATATATGGTGATGTACATTGTTTAAAGTGAATGACAACAGTTATTACTGCCTAGGACTGACTTAATACAGCAAATAATTAGAAAGAAGAGATTCAACTTAACAAATGGTCTGACAACTTTTCTGCAATACCATATAAAAGTCCATGTGAACAAATGTGATACTTTATAGTGTTTCTTTTTGGAACACATTCTTGCTAGCTTCTCAGGAAGTATTTGTTTTCTGATTTCAAAGTCATCAGTATTGAGATTGTATGATTTAAAATTAATTTTATTGTTTTATTAGCTGATCTTTGTCCAGCGAATGTTGACAGTTTGCATCTGTTTTGAGCCTTAACTAAAAGAATCTAAGGGTCTTTTTATCTCTTCACTTACCTCAGAAGTCGGAGTGGGTTCGCCTGATGGCAAGGGACACTGGCAATAGGGAAAGCTAACCCACACGCAAAAATCAGTCCCATGTGGACTATGCTCATGTTCAAAGCAAGCGAACGGGAAAAAGAAATCTCTTCACTCTAGAGTAGATGAGAAGGGATACAGATTTATTGTATTATAGCTTCCATGTCACAGTTTGGATTCGTGGTGACAGTGTTTTTAGTATGTTTGCTTACAAAGCCAGTGGGTCTGGTTTAGTTTCCAACAGCAGCAGAATTCTTTCATCTCATCATTGTGGTTTGGGGACAACCCACCTCATAAAATATAACATTGGGAATTGTCTGGCAAGAAATGATGGTTAAGGTAGAGTACTGGGAACCCCAGAAAAAAATGATACACATATACAAACAAAAGCCTATCAACAATCGTACAAACAAATGGCCATGTTTTCAGTTCCAGCTTAATAGCATTCATCCCTGCTTTCAGTATAATTCTGTACAACTTAAGGGTGTCTCTGCATGGTAGAGTAGAGACAAACCTGGCTACTTACCATCATGGTTTCAGTGCTGATGTCTTTTTAAAACATTAACTCTTTTAAGTTAAGGTGGGGTGACTCTGTGGTGGACCATTAGCATGCTCACCTACCTGCCATTATAGATGGCTGTGTCCTTCCCTCATGAACTTCTATACTGGCTTGAATTGGCTAAATCAAGGCAGTGTGAGTTTCATCATCATCATCAGGTGCCTTCTATATCTTGCAGTCTCCAACAACATGTATCACTTGTGTACTGACACCTTTCTGTGCCATGACATAAGGCTGTCAAAAATTTTCTATCACTGTCTCTCTCTCTCTCTCTCTCTCTCTCTCTCTCTCTCTCTCTCTCTCTCTCTCTCTCTCTCTCTCTCTCTCTCTCTCTCTCTCTCTCTCTCTCTCTCTCTCTCTCTCTCCACAAAGAGATAAAGAATCCAAAAATCTTTCCAGTTGTCACTGTATGTTCTAGTTTTTTTCATTTCTTAAAGTGGCAAGAAAATGAAGACTGCCTCTGTCTGATGTTTGTGATACATTATATTTTGTGACTTAGCTTCCCTCAAAACAGTTAGATAATTCATTTTGACTTTCCAAGAATTTTCAGCATTCTTCTATAAAACCATATCTCTGAATCGTCTGTAGATTTTTCACTTGTTTACTAATTGTCAGGATTCATTGCTATCAAACAAGGGGTTGCAGGCAATAGGATCTACTTCATTGCACCTTGTTCTGTCCCATATGGCTTGGTCTTGCCTCAGAGCGGCCTGCCAAAAACCTCACACAGAGCATAAACTCAGTAGCTTTAGTGGCCACTTCCAGAGGTCTCCACAAAGTTTAACTCATGAACCGAATAACGGCGTCACAAACAAACCTATAACCTTTGTAGCATAATGTAGGTGGCATGATCACTTCCTCACAGAGACCCCCATGGATATCAGATTGATCACAGATGGCCGAGGGTCCTTCCCTCTTACAGTGCCAGATTGGCCATAGATGGCCAGATCAAGACAGTGTGTGTGTTTGGATTTTAAAACTATAATAACTACCTTTCTTTTACACTTTTACCGTTACATTATAGAATTACCCATGATGGTTAAAACATGGAATTACCCATGATGTTACAGCATATCATTACTGATGATTTTTACAGCATAGAATTACCCACGACTGTTAAAGTATAGAATTATCCATGACTGTTACCATATAGAATTATTAATAACTCTTAAAACATATAATTACCCTTGACTGTTAAAGTATAAAATTAACCATAACTTTACAGTATAGAATTATCCATGATAGTTGCAGTATAGAATTATGAGTTATTGTATGTTTGCGGTTTATTAGTAATTGTTTTAGTTGTTTCCCATGTTTCTAATCAAACCAGCAGTTTTATTTGATGTTTGAGTTAAATATTTTAAGTCAAATTTAAATATATTAAATTTTTAAGATTTTATTTATGTTAACTTCCTTACATTGCCTAGTGCTATGAAAGCAATCCATGTCTTTTGTGTTATTCTAATATCTCTTATCCTGTTTGCGTCTACATTGCTTTCTAAATATATGTAGGATTTTACGACGAAGTAAGAAAGTAAATAACAATTTTTACATGCCTTGAGTCACATTGGACAAAGAAAGTATATACCCTATTTGCATACCTTGAGACACATTGGTTAAAGAAAGTAAATACTATACTTACATGCCTGAGACACATTGGTCAAAGAAAGTAAATACCATATTTACATGCCTGAGACACATTGGTTAAAGAAAGTAAATACCATACTTACATGCCTGAGACACATTGGTCAAAGAAAGTAAATACCATATTTACATGCCTTGAGACACATTGGTCAAAGAAAGTAAATACCATATTTACATGTCAGATACATTGGTCAAAGAAAGTAAATACTATGTCTACGTGCCTGAGACACATTGGGCATATGGTGTTAGCCCCATATTTTTATAGACCAAAAGACACTTTAGAGGTGATGAGCCCAAAACCACACAAGCCATCTATATTTGCCAAGACATTTCCTAGTAGCCATGTTAGGGTGGATGGATCTGTGGACCCAGGGTAATTTTACAAATATGATTGTACTTTAACTGTTTAAATACTCATAGATCTATATGTGTAGTAAATGGCACTGTGTTTTACAATTATTGAATGTTTAGTCTAAAAGTTCCAGTGTGGCATATTCTCCGAACTATAATATCCAAATATAACATTGCATAGTTGACTATAGAGCAATCTGGAATGATTAATCAACTATAACATGTGGTGTGCAGTGATCTGTAGCAGTAGCAAATGAATTTCTCTAATAATATTGAATGTTTCATGGGCTATATCAGTCCCGTTTGTTTATTTACGTATAACTGTGGAATGTTTATTCAGCTGTAGCAATGTGCGGTGTTCATTGAACTGTAACAATAGTAAAAGGGAACCCCAAACTAACCAGTTTATAATGTTTCGTTAAATATAAAATTGTTAAATGTTTGCTGAACTTACAAGTTTGGAGTGTTTAGTTAACTATTATAAATTGAATGTTAAATGAACCAACAAGTTTGGAGTGTAGTTGACTATTATAAATTGAATGTTCACCGAACTATATCAATGTAGAATGTTTAGGCTATTGTAATTTGAATGTTTGCTGAACCAATAAGTTTACAGTTTAGTTAAGTATTATAAATTGAATGTTTGCTGAACTATGTCAGTGTGGAGTGTTGAATTAACCTAAATACGATGATTCTTCCCTGAACTATATCAGTATGGAGTGTTCAGATAACTATTATAGATTTAATGTTCACTGAACTAATTAGCTTAGAAATATGTAGTTACCTGTTGTAAACTGAATGTTTGCCGAACTATATCAGTTTGAAATGTTGAATTAACTTAAATGGTTAATTTCTTATTGTCCAAGCACATGTTATAGTTGATGCGAATGGATAAGATCCCTCGTTCTTAAACATTCTGTATGCTGAAGTAGCGTGTTCAACCTCTACACCAGACAGTTGGACTAAAATGTTGACTTCTCATCCTTGACTTGGGGATGTAAACTACAAGTATCTCTGAAGTCGGAGTGGGTTTGCTTGATGGCAAGGGACACTGGTAATAGGGAAAGCTAATCCATGCGCAAAATTCAGTCCAGTGCTGCTTGACGTAGTGTGTATGGACTACACTTGAGTTCAAAGCGAGCACCAAAAAAGAAATATGCACCACTTGAATTGGTTTAAAAAATCACAAGGACAGAACAAGAGACAGAAAGCTATGGACAGACACAATCACCAACGCCACATGGTATGGACTATAAGGAAAAGAAAGCCGTTGTCTACAATATATTAACCCCTTCTTTGTCACAGTGAGGCATTGCATGAACCCACCATGTGTTATTTACTCATGTAACTTCTTACATCTGGGGTAGTTGTTACTCTGATTTACCTTTTCTCTGTTGTTGCTTTAACTGCTTCTATCTCAGCCAGTTATTGTGTTCGCTGTAAAATAACAGCTGTCTCAGAAAGAATGAGTTAAGCTTTAACAAGGAGCAAGGACCACAACTGCCGCTTTCAGTTGTTGTTGTTTTTTCGCATATCCTTTACAGGACATCACTGTCAACATCAGCATCTTTCAGCTGATTGTTGATTTCTTGGCAAGATTACGCTCAGTAGTTTGCCATTGCTTTCTGAGCGACCGGCTCACATACCCCGTAAGTTATCGACACGGAGAGAACCGCTACTGATTCTCGCGCACGTCACGTTACTCATGAGAGTATACAGGATTATGGAGAAAGTTGTGTAACCCCTAGACCAGGGAGACCGGCAGCTTTCAGTTAGCAGCCACATTTTCAGTGAACTTAATTAAGTATAACAAATGTACAGTTTACAAACAGGCGAGCAGAATATACTTAATCAGATTAATCAGACATGCAGTCATTGTATGGAAGATTTGTGAACTCATTAACAATCAGAATATTCAGATATGCGTACATTGAATGGAAGATTTGTGAACTCGTTAACAATCAGATTAATCAGACATGTGTACATTGTATGCAAAACTATTGAAACAAAGAGCCAGACCTTTAGTTTAACAACAGTTAAGCAAAGTTTGGTCTTTTGGGTAAGATCAAAGTGTAGTAGTCCCACAGTGCTGCATGTCAACAACTCATGTTTCAGGCATCATCGGATTACTTCTCCCACACCATACAAGAGACTTGCAGTCGTGTGCGAGGAATGAAATGGTACATTTTATTGCCGTTGGCTCTTTACAATTGCAAAACAGTCGCTATCTAATCACACATAAAGTCACAATATTCTCTATCAATAGTTTTCCTAACCCCTATAGCTATTCTCTATCTACTAGGCTACATGAAAACACATATCTATTCTATACGATGTAAACACTACAGAGTCAGTCCCCAGTCTGACTTGCTTCACTCGCGTCGCTACACGCCTCGTGGAAGGACCTTCATACGCCCTTCGGCTCCCTGCGTGCTAGGTCAGTTAGCACGCCCCTATTAGCTGGCTTTGCTTTGAGTGCTAATCGTTGCTATCACGCAGGCGTGATTCTGTCGTGACCAGTAGTGCTAACTATCTGGTCAACGCCTTCGTGTGAGGACTAGTTAATAGTCCCCCTTTTCTCTCATCTATCCTGCCCTGATCCCGGGCACTATGTTCATTCAACTCTATCTGAGGTTGACCCCACGTCCTGGTGGTGTTCTATCTTGAGGCAGTCTTTGACACACACCCACCCCTCTTGTGTTGCGTCATCAACTTTGACTCATTGGTTGTGACGCAAGAGGTTTCTAAAAAAATTAGTGTGTCTAATTTTTGTCAAAGACTGTAGATAACCTGGCTTTGGGCTACCTAATAGACCTACTGACCAATGTCACAATGTAGCATCACTTTACTTGGCTACTGGCAATCGCCACAAACTTGTCTGGTTGGCGTGAGCCCTCTTCTCAACCGCAATATTATATTCATTAGAGGTATGTCTGAACCGGACCGTTGTCTTATAAGACCTGCCCTCAAATAGTAAATTAACTCACTACCCATACAAAGTTGACTTTCTGAAGGTCAACACATGAATTGCTTCATGTCCCCCCATATAATATTAAACAACCATTACACAAGCTGTGAGCGACAGGCTTTACCTATCTCGCTTCCGCGTGTAAAGTCACATTTCACTGTTAAGTTAGTGTTTCGTTGTCTATTATGTCCCCTGACCCGGAGTTATCTCCCTTTGATCTAATAAAAGTGTATGCAATTTATATGTTTGTTTTTCTGGTTGTTTGTGTGTTTGGATGTAATTAACAGTATAATCTAACGTCTAACATGTGTATCTAACTATCATGTGTATGTAAGTTAGTTTTTCAAGTGCCATAATTCATTTAACTGTGGTCACAGACATGTGTATAATACAAATATGTGACTACGTTTCTGTCTTATGAGACTCAAAATACTTTCACTAAGATTCTAAACTCAAATTACACAAAATACATTCATTACAACACATTTTCAACATTGAAACCAACATTTGACGGCAATAAAAATAAAAAGTTTTGTTGAGCGGCAAAAAAACTTAGTTATTTTTATTTAATATGCTATGTTATTTAATATCTGAGCACTACAAATTGTACTCTTTGTTTACAATCTGGAAAATTGTATTCTCCAAAAAATTAGAGCACAAAGTCTGTTCATACAATACACGCTGAAAAAGAGATGCACTATTAATCACAATGCATGCCAAAAACGTAGGTTTTACTCAACTTAATGTTCCCTAGAACAAGGAACAACACGTCAGCAACACCGGTCACGTTGTTTGGCACCCCGGAATACACACGAGTTTTCTACTCAGGTCACCCTGTTTGGCACATCGGCACACACTCACGTTCTTACTCAGCTGTTGTTCGCCCTGTTTTACAGAGCAGCAAAAATTACCAACTCGTAAACGACAAATAGATTTTTGACAAATTGGTACAATGACACAAACATGCCCACGAACAAACAGAACATCGATTACTTAATATTTAATGTCACTGTCCTGTCTTCGTTCTACCGTAATATGTCTTTCGTTACTAACCTAGTTTAATCTATGGAAGTAAGGATGGTGCAGGCCAAATCTAATTTGCATAGCCGAAAGTAGTGCCCTCCTGACGGTAAACAAATAGAAAAGTACGAAAAAAAATTCAATAACTGCTTTTAAATAAATATAAATATAATAATAATGTGTAAATAAATAAATATATTCATTCTCTAACTTAGATAAACAAATAATAGTTAATATATCGTAAAGATTCAGGCAGGCAGTAGCTTGCCAGTATGTAAACACTGAAATGCTGATTGCAAATGGCGAGGCCCAACTGTTCGTCAATCGTGCCACGTCACAGGCGCAGCGCTATTTTTAGCTTGCAAAAATCAATACTGTCGCTGACCTTTGTATTGCTCCGCCATGAATCATTTTTGACGATTATTCAAAAACAAATAAATAATTACATAAATAAATGAAAGAAGAACATAATATGCATACTTACAACTTTGAAAAACATATTATTTAAATATATAACATTCTAATAAGCACAAATAAACATTATTTTATCACGTTAGGCACACTTCTGCCGGCAACTCGATCTAGTCTGCACACGTCATCGTACTGACACAAATTAAACAATTTAATCTTTGTAATCTCCTATCCGTAAACCTAGTCTAGAGCCGTGGGTAAGTGTATATAGCTTGAACTCAGGTTCAAGCAGCACTTCTGACACCACATTTAATCCTATTGCCTGTCAACAACTCATGTTTCAGGCATCATCGGATTACTTCTCCCACACCATACAAGAGACTTGCAGTCGTGTGCGAGGAATGAAATGGTACATTTTATTGCCGTTGGCTCTTTACAATTGCAAAACAGTCGCTATCTAATCACACATAAAGTCACAATATTCTCTATCAATAGTTTTCCTAACCCCTATAGCTATTCTCTATCTACTAGGCTACATGAAAACACATATCTATTCTATACGATGTAAACACTACAGAGTCAGTCCCCAGTCTGACTTGCTTCACTCGCGTCGCTACACGCCTCGCGGAAGGACCTTCATACGCCCTTCGGCTCCCTGCGTGCTAGGTCAGTTAGCACGCCCCTATTAGCTGGCTTTGCTTTGAGTGCTAATCGTTGCTATCACGCAGGCGTGATTCTGTCGTGACCAGTAGTGCTAACTATCTGGTCAACGCCTTCGTGTGAGGACTAGTTAATAGTCCCCCTTTTCTCTCATCTATCCTGCCCTGATCCCGGGCACTATGTTCATTCAACTCTATCTGAGGTTGACCCCACGTCCTGGTGGTGTTCTATCTTGAGGCAGTCTTTGACACTGCACTTGGTCTGACCAGGGGCCGAGATGATCATCAAACTTCACAACTCCTCACAGTAGATGTGGGCCTTGGTGGACCACTGTGGGCAAAGGCTCATAGTGGGACTAAAGGGCCCAAGATAAAAATACGGTGATGCGGGGGCCTCAGAGTGTCGCTCTATCCTCTGGGGGAACTGCTAGCCCTTTAAAACTAAGTACAGTTTGGTTTCAAGAAAGGTAAAAGTTCCACTGATGCACTATTCCCACTAAGACAAATATGTGGGGGGAAAAACCCATCGAATACAGTGACCAGCAGAAATATTATATTTGTAGATCAGGAAAAGGCAGCAGGTAAAATATGAATATTAATACAGTCGAAACTGAAGTAATGCAGTTAGCAGATCTCCTGGTCCACTAAATATACTGATAGATAGAACGCCTCTGAAAAAATTAAAAGAATTTAAATATCTAGAAAGTATGATCACAGAAGATGGCGGAATAGACAGCAAAATCAAATGTCAAAGAGCGAGTGTGCTTATATACCAACCATCACCCATACTGAAACATCCAAATAGACATATGTCCACAGAATGACAGATAATAAATAGTATGTTCACACCAACTTATGGTACTAATGTAAAACTTAGACATGATCCAAATCACACGTACAAAAAATCAACACCTGCGAGATGAGATGCCAACTTAACTATACCAGACACAGTCAGAAATGCTGTTATCAGACAGATGTTGGAATCAACATCTTGTGCCACAAATATTGAAAGGCAAAAGATCAAATGGCTTGGCCATCTTGTTGGAATCAACACCATCAGCTAGCTACCAGCACTGACCCTACATCACAGAAGATCTGATACAAAAACAAGGGGACGCTGGAGAAGAAAATGGATAGACGTCATCAAAGACGTGCAATCACATGGAGTGACACTTATCCTGTGTCGCCCATCGGGCGCTGGAACGCCAACTAATTCTCCACATGACTCTTGACGGCAAAAGTGGAAGATGATGATTATTCATTTTATTGAAGATTTGTAAACTCATTAACAATAAGATTAATCAGACGTATATATTGTTTGGAAGATTTATAAAGTTATTAACAGTCAGATGAATCAGACACGCAGTCAGTTATTGTACAGAAGATTTGTAAACAACCAGATTAAAAACAGGATGTTATATTTTATTCAAATTTTTCACTCAGAACCATATCCATGACTTCAGCTGCAGTTTTTCATGTGATATTTAACCAAGTTCAATTAGTTACTGCTTATTTTTAAAAACTGTGTTACCATTTGCATGAATTAGGCACTGCCAGAGGCTTCTATGGGTTAACAGTGCACATTATTCTTCTATTTTTGTTCAACATTCCATGAATAATATATGGAGTGTACTTCCGTGAAGAGTTTCACACCAGTTTCCATTGCCTAGGTACTATGCTAACATTCTCTTCACTTTGTGTGGGTGGCTTAAGAAGTCAAGAAGAGTGTGCCTTTAACTCTTTCAGTCCTGGGGGATTTTGTGCTAGATAACTAAGAAGGAGAAACAGAAACATTGACATATGTTTGTGGACTAGAAACACTGACAAATGTTTGTTGCCTGGAAACACTGACAAATGTTTGTTTGCCTGGAAACACTGACAAATGTTTGTTGCCTGGAAACACTGACAAATGTTTGTTGCCTGGAAACGCTGACAAATGTTTGTTGCCTGGAAACACTGATAAATATTTGTTGCCTGGAAACACTGATAAATATTTGTTGCCTGGAAAAACTGAAAAATGTTTGTTGCCTGGAAATACTGATGAATGTTTATTGTGTGGAAAAACAAATGTTTGTTGCCTGGAAACACTGGCAAATGTTTGTTGCCTGGAAACACAAATGTTTGTTGTCTGGAAACACTGATAAATATTTGTTGCCTGGAAAAACTGAAAAATGTTTGTTGCCTGGAAATACTGATGAATGTTTATTGTGTGGAAAAACAAATGTTTGTTGCCTGGAAACACTGGCAAATGTTTGTTGCTTGGAAACACTGAAAAATGTTCCTTGCCTGGAAACACTGACAAATGTTTTATTGCCTGGAAACACTGAAAAATGTTCCTTGCCTGGAAACACTGACAAATGTTCATTGCCTGGAAACACTGACAAATGTTCCTTGCCTGGAAACACTGACAAATGTTCATTGCCTGGAAACACTGACAAATGTTTGTTGCCTGGAAACACTGACAAATGTTCCTTGCCTGGAAACACTGACAAATGTTTGTTGCCTGGAAACACTGACAAATGTTTGTTGACTGGAAACATTGACAAATGTTTGTTGCCTGGAAACACTGACAAATGTTTGTTGCCTGGAAACACTGACAAATTTTTGTTGACTGTAAACATTGACAAATGTTTGTTGCCTGGAAACACTGACAAATATCTACACAAGAACACACAAGTAGTTGAGATCTGTAAGATCTAACAACTTTACTGGAAAATCTGCTCAGAAAAGAAATCAGTATTTACACATAACAGAGATCTTACATTAGCTTATTCAGAAAGGGAAAGTATATAAAAATAGTAAACACATTTGTAAGGTATAATAATTGAAGATCTGTGTTACACAAGGCAGGAGAAAAGTGTGTAGTTGTATTGCCTGAATTTCACAAACTGTAAAAATTTTTTATCAGTAATCACTTTCATTGTGTTGTAAAGAGGAGATGAGTAATCACTTTCATGGTGTTGTAAAGAGATGAGTAATCACTTTCATGTTGTAAAGATATGATGCTGTTGTCACTGTACATCATGTTGTAATATTCCTTGAACAAATAAAGATGTGATAGGCCAACTTGTGAGTACAGTCATTGTCTGTGTTATAGTCTATGAGTTAATTATATCTATGAGTGTCAGGACTAGTGTGAGTTCATACACAAGAGATCAGATATTTGGTCTTGACACCGAGCATGAATATTTGCTTCCCCACAATATCCTTTACACTGGTTAAGATGTGTTAATCTGACAGCATACCCTTCATGAGATTGACTGAACTAATTCAAGTCATAAATGTAAATTGACACAATCAGACAAGCTTTTTAATCCTTAAGTTTCTAGATGTGTCGATTTGTATGTTTAACTTACCCAAGAGCAAAAGTGTATATGATTTGATTGCGTCAAAAGAACAGAAATATCATCTATAATTTTTTCATCATAGATAGCTATTTTTATTCAGTGACAAAGGATGGCTTGATCTGAAGTTCACTCTAGATGACACTGTGCCTTAGACATCTCAAAGGTCTGGTTCGAACCATGATGGACAATTGATTGCTCATGATGAGATTGAAGTATTAAATGACTAAGGTGACGGCACCGCCTGACTGTGTGCAACAGAAAATTGATTTGGATCACAATTGGACTGGACCAAGTTCTGGTATGGACTGTTGAAAGACATATATTGCCCAGACAAATTTATAATGTCGGGTACTTGACCTCAAGCATCAAAACCATAAGGATAAGACAAATGAAATTTATGAGATGTATCAACAGAACAGATGGGAAAGACCTCAGAATAATAAAGAATATTTACTGACAAAATGTTGCAGCAATTAAAATGGGAAATAAAGATAGTAATTGTAAACAGATAAAGCAAGAAATAAGACAAAAATGTGTTATGTCGCTGGATCTCCTCTCTCAATTTTTTTTAAAAATGTTGCATATCCCTTACAGGACGTTGCAGTCAACACCAACATTTTTCAGCTGCTGTTGATGTACTAGGCAAGTTTTACGTTCAGTAGTTTGCCATTGCTTGCTGAATGACTGGTTCACAAACCCCCATAAGTTACCAGCGCGGTGTGATCTGCTGCCGAATCTTGCAGCTGCTGTTTTCCCCACGTGGATATACGGGATTACGAACAATGTCGTTAACTCCTTGGCCAGGGAGACCAGCCAGGGTCTCTCTCTATAGCAAAGTAATAATGAGAGAGTTCAAAGAGAGGTCAGGAATATGAGTTGGAGGTTTTAATATAAACTATGCAGGTCAGCATGGCCGAATGGATAAGAGCGCATGCTCTTAAACTTCCAGTGTGCTGATGCCGAGATAGTGGGTTCAACTCCTTACACCAGTCAGTTGGACTAAAATGTTGACTCCTCATCCTTGACTTGGGGACGTAAATACAAGTACCTCAGAAATCAGAGTGGGTTTGCCTGATGGTGAGGGACACTGTTAATAGGAATAGCTAATCCACACACAACAATCGTTCCAGTCCACTAGAAGTAGAGTACGTGAATACGTGTATGGAATATGCTTAAGTTGTAAGTGAGAGAACGAAAAAAAAAATGACGCTATGCATAGGACACAGTGTTGATGTCAGAAACTGCGAAAGCTCCGCAACTTTTGAACTTTGATAGTTAGTTAGTCGCAGTTCCAACTTCACAGCAATGGGTCGTCTCCATTATGCTCCGTTCCCGTGCCAGTGAATATCACACAAAACGCTCCCAACTGCCCAATGTGAAAAGTGGTAGTAACATGACACACATGGTAGTAACAGAGTGCTAAAAAGAGGAACTTGGACATTATTAAAACAGAAACAATGGTTATATCAAAGAAAAAGATGACACCAAAATGTGAGGTAACAATAGAAGGGAAAATGCTTAACAAAGTTGATAAATGTAAATAGCTAGGGGCAGTTTTAATATCAGATGGCAGATGCATGACAGAGATTAAGAGCAGAATAGTTGAAGCAAAAGATGCTTTTCAGAAAATGAGAAGTATCTTACGTAGAAAGTCACAATATTCTCCTATCTTCTCATTACATGATTAAAGAATACTGTCTCTTTGTTATAGAGTTATTATACTGTTATATTATGGCTCTTGCTACTGAGTTGAGTGTGTCGAGCAACACTGTGAAGTGTAAATTTTGTGTGGAATGCTTTACATCTGTCCGCGGTTGTTTATAGCATGAACTGCATGTTCAGAAAAATAGCGACTGGCAGGTCGCTGAACTAACTGGGTTGCATTATGCAGTAATGTGTGGCTGCTGGTTTTTTAGTGACTGCTGCTTCCATCGACAATGAACTATTTTTTGCGGCAGACTTTTGTGTTGACATTCTGGCAGCTGCATTATATAATATACCTGTGCAGGCTGTTTGTTTGTCGAGACTCCTGTTTATTCCACTTTTCACATGGAGCAGTGTGAAGCATTTTGTGGGATATTCATTGGCACAGGAACGGAGCATAATGGGGTGATCCTTTACCGTGAAGTTGGAACCATGATTATGAACTACCGAATAAGTGTCTTTGTTATAGTTGTGTAGAATGTTGTACATCCATTTACATCTTTCAGGCGAATCATTAGTTACTCTAGAAACTACATATCCGCTGCCTCCAAGCTATTCCTGATTTGTTCACAATTCTAGATTCAATGCCATACAGCAAAACAAGTTAGATATTACATTTAAATACTCCATTTCTGATATTAAATGAAAGTGATTTATTACATAAGAAACTTTTCATATTTGGAAATGTAGCTTTTGTGTGGCCTACACTACTGTCTTAATCTGTCACACATCTTCCATCTGATATGATAGTCCCCACATATTTGAATTTATTGATTTCACTAAACATGTTCCCTTCTGTTGCAGTATCACATTTCATTGTTATCGTGTTCTTTGTTATAACCAGTATTTCTGCTGTTTTCTTGATATTCAATGATAAAATAGTTGTAGATAAATTTCAGAATTTTCTAGCAACAGTTTGGGATGGAAAGGCAGAAGGAAGCATGCAGGTCACTTCACCTTATTAGCTGTGACGTAGAATATGTGAAGGCCTAACACTTCCCACCCTAACATCTGTATGTGCCATGGGGGGCTACCTTCATACATGCAATTTCTATAACACTAACAGTGCTTGAGCAGGCATGGCAATGCATGAGGAAGGAGTCGATCAGCATGAAGATAGACACAGGACAATGCATGAGGCAGGTTTTGACCAGCATGAAGACAGACACAGGACACTGCAGACAGGGCATGACAATGCATGAGGCAGGGGTCGTCTAGCACGTAGACAGACACAGGACATTGCAGAAACCTTGGGCAGGACAATGTATGAGGCAGAAGAACAGGCATCAGATGGAGAATCTTGTTGACAGGCTGTGATACTGGGATTAAGAGATTAGCACTTTTTTTCATTTTCTTTTCATTGTTCTAATTTTTTTCATCTGTCCTTTCTTCTCATGCTTTATCTTCATCTACTTTGTATTAAAATATAATCTTAGCACAAAGAAGATAGAGATCAAGCATAAGAAGAATGGACAGATGAAAAAAAAATGAGAACAATGAAACGGAAAATGAAATAATGTGCTACTTATCTCCGAAAATCTGCCATTCTTCTCATTCGGTTAATATGCCTTAATGTATGCGTTACTTGCGGGATCCGCACTGAAGACAGGCGGGGAGTTTTGTGACAATAGTACACGCTTTCATAGGTCCAGACACTTACGATTGACAGATGTACGCGCTCATGTAGGTCCAGACACTTGATTTGAGGCACTCAGCTGAGGAATATGGCTGAACGTCTTTAAGTCAAATCCCCCAGATGTGAGGGCCTGGCCGCTACCTACCTCCTGCTCTTGGAGGTTTGATGCTGAGCCGCCAGTGTCTGCAGCCTACTTTGTTCCAGACATACTGGTTATCCTTTCCTCTGGAGATAAGCAAGGCCGAGAGAAGGATCATGCTGCATGGGCAACACATGTTCTCTGAATCCATGCCCAGGCATTGTGCGATGGAATTCTAGCTCCAGTTATAATCCACAAACTTCCGTCTGTAAAGACAGCAAGGTGCCACTTACATACTAACTTGCTACTACGCGTTACTGTAATGTCTCCTCCGTGTTTATATGTTGTGTTCTGTGGTTTGTTTGCTGATAAATTTCATAACTGTGCTCTGTAAAGCTGCATTACTTTGTGTTATTTTATATTGTTGAAAAGGATCCACTACATGATGATGGTGGTAAATTACAAATATGAAAGAAGGCCGGTGAATAGTGTTCAACACAAAATCAAGAAAATGCAAATAATAACTTCAAGCATACTCAGCAAATAACAAATTACAGAACATTAGTTAAACCATATTTACAATGCCATTTATTCAGAGTAATAAGTGTACAAAGTACAAATACAATAGAATATACATTGTGCATAGAACTATCAGTATAACCAATGTACAAAGCAATAAAACAATTTAAAATTAAACACAGCTGCTAAAATGACTAATGTGCACTTCTTATAGTCCATGCTGTATAGCACTGGTCATCCTGTCTGTTCACAGCCTTCTGCCTCATGTACTGCCAATAATTTCTGATGTAGATATTCCTCTGTGCCATGATGCCAAACTGTCCAGCATTTTCTCTCTTGGTCTTTCTCTGCCTCTCCTTTCCACATGGTGTGCCCAAAGAATGTTGATTTTCTTCTTTTGGTGCAAGGATATTTTCATTATGCTTATTATCAGTCCATAGTGTTCTCATCATCATTCTTCTCTAAAACCACACATCTGCAACTTCCACATAATTCTTCTATAAAACCACACGCCTGCAACTTCTACATAATTCTTCTATAAAACCACATATCTGCAACTTCCACATAATTCTCTAAAACCATACACCTGCAACTTCTACATAATTCTTCTATAAAACCACATATCTGCAACTTCCACATAATTCTCTAAAACCATACACCTGCAACTTCTACATAATTCTTCTATAAAACCAAATATCTGCAACTTCCACATAATTCTTCTCTAAAACTTGCAACAGCCTGCAACTTCTACATAATTCTTCTACAAAACCACACATCTGCAACTTCTATATAATTCTATAAAACCACACATCTGCAACTTCTATATAATTCTTCTATAAAACCACACATCTGCAACTTCTATATAATTCTATAAAACCACACATCTGCAACTTCTACATAATTCTTTTATAAAACCACACATCTGCAACTTCTATATAATTCTATAAAACCACACATCTGCAACTTCCCGTAATTCCTCACCAATCTGCTGACTGTCCATGATTCACTTCCAATCATCAGGATTGACTTGATATAACGCTTAACCCTACCAGACCTGAGGCCCTGAACCTAACTGTCCCCTATACCTGGGCTTCTGAGCATTAAAGAGAAAAAAACCAACATGATATAAAAAAATGTTAGTTACATGCAAACACGTGGTTAGAATAAGATTGGTGACTCAGCCATGTGCACATGTGGTTTGGCGTCGCGGACAGCAGAGCACATACTCCAGGATTGCCCAAACTACAACATATTCAGGCGAACCTTCTGGCCTAGAGAGACAACAGTGGAAGATAAACTCTATGGACCGCTGAATGAACTAAAAAAGACTGTTGGTATCATACAAGAGACAACATTGCAGTTATAAGCATATTTCAGGCGAACGAAAGAAGAAGAAGAAGAAGATGTAACTTGGAGACATTGTAGAAAATAGGTCTATCTTTCATCTAGCGCCAATATTCTACCCTTGAGTGCCAATCCACCCAGCAGGATGAGCCTTGTTTCACACAGAGGTACTTCTTGCAAAGTGAGCACCAGATGTTACTCTTCACCTTCTTGCATGGATTGTCTTTGTAAGACACTCCGGGATTTTGCTTGTTGTACCTGGAGTGCTTTTCCATGCACACAACACTTGAACTGGAAACGTATTCTTGATGAAACTCTGACTCCTCAGAGTCTGAATCAACCAAAGTATCGATCACCTGTTGGACTGTGAAAAGCCTAGACCTACTTCGCTTTCTTGTTGAAGTTCTTGGTTCATCAGCACCAACAATGACTGGGTTTCATTGTGAATTTTCAGAATTTTTTCACGTTAAACCACACAAAGTCAATTCAAACACATGGGGGCAGACATTTGCAATGGCTAACCATGAAGTTTGACCATGATTGGTTGGTTATTTTTAGTTTGTGGCGCATTTTTTTCACGTATTAGGCAAAGTACTGAAAATTAGGTACAGCGGTATAGCGGCAGATTTGGAAATTACCGAAAAATCGGTACAGCAGTCTGGTAGAGTTAAGAACTCTCTTTCTCATTTTAATTGACAAAGATATACTGAATAGAATATTCTTCATCCTGTGAAGTGATGCTTTTTCTTTAGCTATCCTACTTTTAACTTTCTAAATATAGCTTCTCTCTACCATTAATGTGTGCGCACGTACACACATACATGTATATGTCTACCCTCTTGCTGTCTCAAATTATGTTACTTTACATTTTCTCTGCGAACTGCAAATGTGATTCAGCCATGCTACAAGAATAAGGGTGTGTTTGTGTGTGCATGTACACAGAGAAAGACAGTGAGAAAGATTAACAATACTAAGAGACAGAAAATAAACTAATATATACATAGAGAAGTCCGCATGGCCATGAAGTTTATTGGACTTGTGCACTAATGGCAGAGTTGTGGGTTCAATCCACAAGTGGTCAGTTGGGCTAAAACACTGACTTCTTGTTTAAAAAACAATGGCAAACTACTGACCATAAAATTGCCCAGTAAATTAACCTAGGGTTTGGGGTTAATCGCAATGTTCTGCAAAGGAATGCAACATTGAAACATACACAGAGAAATCGGCAAAAATAAAATATTTGTTTCTCCTTCAACATGCTGAGTGAGTGAATGGAACTAAAAATGTATGTAGTTCTGGTTCCTGCGTAAATAGTTTAAAATCTGCATCCCTTAAATCAAACTATAAACATCCAGCAGTTTGATCTGACCAAAGTCAACACATTGCCACACATCATACGCACTAAATGTCAATAATCACAACCAACTGGTCTTTAACAGTGCCACACATCATACGTACTAAATGTCAATAATCACAACCAACCGGTCTTTAACAGAAACACACAATAACAATAACAGGTAATAAAAATAATAGGAATCTAACAGTGTGCTAAGCAGATCTACACATTTTGATTAACATATTGCTTATCTTTTATGATGAAAAGTTTATGAGCAATTGAAACCAATATGAACACAAAATATCAATGTCATGATGGGCTCATGTTGGGATATGCAAGTGCCTTTATTTTACATAGTCAGAACTCCAGGTTAAGGCATTTTCAAATCCATTTTGTCCATTCCGGTAGTCAGTGAAGGCCTGTTTGATTTCTTCTTGAGTGGTCATCACAAATGGGCCTGTGAAGAAGATGAGAGCATAACATATAACAAGCAGGGAAGATTGAGATCCTGCCTAGATATAAAGAATACACAACCTACATACTATTCCTCAGGGAGAAACAATGAATACAAACTCTATAGATACCTCACAGAGAAACAATGAATACAAACTCTATACTATACCTCACAGAGAAACAATGAATACAAACTCTATACTATACCTCACAGAGAAACAATGAATACTACATCTGACAGAGAAACAATGAATACAAACTCTATATTATACCTCACAGAGAAACAATGAAGACAAACTCTATATTATACCTCACAGAAAAATAATGAATACAAACTCTATACTATACATCACAAAGAAACAATGAATACAAACTCTATACTATATCTCACAGAGAAACATTGAATGCAAACTCCATACTATACCTTACAGAATAACAATGAATACAAACTGTATAGTACATATCACATAATAACAACGAATACACACTCTATACTATACCTTACAGAATAACAATGAATACAAACTCTAACATATATAGCAAAGTAGATATTCCTAAAATACCCCAAGCAAGGTAAATGTAGCTAAAACTGCTATAGTGAGTGAGATACAGATACATCTAAAACATCTATACGAAAAATGTGGCTAAAACTTAATCTAGGCAAATTATATGAGATAAAAACACTTTATGGATTTTGTGATTATACTATCAAACTAACAATAACTTTCACTGACAAATTTTGTGATCATCATCATTGTTATATATTTTAAATTATTTATAAACTGAATTTAAGTGTTATGAACAATACTGCAGTGGATCTGAATAATTTTTGGGGATGATAAACAGAAGAATTAACAATTCATATGATAATTGTGTGGTCTATCTTGGCTTTAGTCAGTAAGACAGTATTGATTAGTTGGTTGATGAATCTTCTATTAATTTCAATATGATTAACAAACAGGTAGGTATATGTAGCTCCTGTGAACAGATGAGACATACTAAACATGGACACAGTGTACACACCATACATCAGACTCCATAAAGGTGAAACTAAATCACAGAGTTGTAAAGTATGTACACTGCCTGTGTTTAGTATGACTCATCTGTTTGCAGGAGCTATGCATACCTAATTGTTTTTGTATTTCATATTGTTATATCGTGTGTTGCCGGGGCCCATAAGGGAAGTGAAGAATAGTAACACTGTTGCCTTCCATGCATGTCGTAAGAGGCGACTAAGGAGGTTTGGGCTGAGACTTAGTCTACACTCTATTGGGACTTCTGGTCCCCAACATGGCAGATCGGCATTTAAACCGTTATGGCCTCTGGGGTGTTTACGCTTGTGGCTACAGTTTGCATTCGCATTTTCCTCATGTTGGACTGGTAGTGCATGGTTCCGTCGCCCTGCTACTGAGTGAGTGCGTGGCGCGACACTGTGAGCTGTGAATTTTGTGTGGAATGCTTTTACATCTGTCCGCTGTTGTTTGTAGCGTGAACTGCATGTTTGGAATGATGGCGGCCGGCTGTTGCTGAATTGACTGGTTTGCCATTTCAGTTCATGAGTGCATATTTCAGGAGACTCCAGGGGTCGTCGCTGGAGCTACGGAGTTCATGCTTTGTACTGCGCTTTTGGCAGGGCACTCTGCTGAAAGAGACCAAGCCATGTGGGATAAAACCCGGGTCAATGAAGTCTTTCTGGTGAATGCCGATTCCATCGACGATGAACTGTATTTTTCGTGGAGGACTTTTCTGTTGGCATTCTGGCGGCGGCATTATGCACAGTGTACCTGTGTGGGTTGTTGGCTTGCCGAGACTCCAGCCTGTTCCACTTTTCACATTGGGCAGTGAGGAGTATTTTGTGTGATATTGACTGGCACAGGAACGGAGCATAATGGGGATGACTCGTTGCCGTGAAGTTGGAACCGCGACTAACTAACTAACAATTGTTATATCCTGCTGCAGCCGCTACTTCAGTTTTCTAATATAAAGTTTGAGGCTTTCATGTTCAGGTCGTCTGAGGTCTAGAAAGGCCTTGTATCTATCAGAGTCAGGTCGGTGTACAGACCCGTTATCAAAGTACCATCTCCATGGGGACTGTGTTATAGAGCTCTCCTTCCCCTCTAAAGCTCAGAAATCAGTGGAGTATGCAGACCAGTACTGGAACTTCACATCTACACACAGGCATAACAGGACGTAACCAGGTCAGGATTCAGCACAGCCTGTACGGATAACCTGAGATTTGGCCTGGCTTAGAGATGTTTCGTCCGGGATTTTAGGTATTTCATTGTCAACAGACTTCAACCCAAAGCCAGAGGGAAGGTAATTACAGCGAGGGATATCACAGAGAATGAAGTATTCATATAAAATGTATGTGTCCTGACAGCAGCTTTAGAAATGTGGTTTCTGAGAAAAATGCAAAGAATACCATGGATGGACATAAAATCAAATGAGATAGTCCTTCTAGAGACAAATTAAAGCCATAAACTGATTACAGAAATTAGACCTAGACAGCCAAGTGTTTTGGGGGGGCACATTATGAGGAGAAATAAACTGGAAAACTTAGAGGCAACTGGCAAAAGTAATAGGAGAAAAAAGCAAGAGGAAGGCACAGAGATAAATAGCCTGGATGGCTTGGTCACATGGCATGCTCAAGACAAGAACACAGATCTAATCCAAGATGGTTGATCATGTGCAAAAATGTGAACCATGACACCCACCCTCTGTCACCTCTCTGTGATTGTTGGCATGGCACATGATGATGATGATCATACATATGATATTACAAATATGACAGCACTAGAATTGAGTGTAGCCTACCATGTTGTACAACGGGTTCTCCAACCGGTTGCCCAGCAATCAGCACAAAATGACACTCCTCAGTTCCCTGAAACATTAATATATTTATACAAGCATACATTATGCTGAAATGGTCCTGTTTTGCTCAAAACCAAAAATATATGGCTGATTCTCAGTACTCCAGGGAAAGGCAAGACATAATTAAACTGCATCTGGTACCATTAGTATTGGGACTCTGTAGCGTACATGGTAATGTCCAAAGTGCGATGATGTCGGTTCTTGACTTAATTTAAGTGAACCAAAAATATATTATATCTTTGTGTCCACTAAGGTAAAAGTAGTCCCATAGCAGATATTGCCAATGGGGTTTTGCAATGACTATTGCACATTCACAAACTGCTCAATCCTAACAATACCTACATATAGTAATACAACGGGGCTTCAAATGAAAACGTTAAAAATATAATAGAAATGACAATAACCATACCATTGTCTTGTGACTGTCAATATTGTTATTAAGGATGTCAAGAGTGTTAAGCATGTGACATCACAGTGCAGATGAACATTGTGACGTCATAAGGACAGTTTAAAGATTGCTGCCCAACTTTTTACATGCACCAAAGAGGAGCAGCGTTCTGTTATCTGTTTTTTTTAATCATTGAAGGAGTGATACCTATAGAAATTTATCAGCGAATGAAGGTCCAGTATGGTGATGCATGCCTGTCAGTCCAGCAAGTGTGTGAGTGGAGTAGGAAGTTTAAAAAAGGCGTGACTTCTGTGACAGACACTTCACTACCGGGTCAGGCACACTGAATAGTGACCAAGAGAATTTTATTCTACGGGAATCCAAATACTTTATCAGTGCTAGAGGACTTGCATTGAACGCAGTGGTGACTAAATCAAAAAATGATACATTTGTTCTGTACATTTTCAGAATATATTCACCAAATTAAAACAATTCAGGTTTTCATTTTAAACCCCCTTGTACTTAAGAGCCGGTGTGTGTCCTGAAATAAGATTTCCATTGTTCATATTCTTCCGCGCCCTTTATAATAAAATCCTGTTACTTAATTACTTTCCCTCATATTTAGCTTTCTGTTTTATGTAAACATTCTAAACATGATGGTTTTATTATTTTATGTTGTAGATCTTTATTTCTCACTCAGTTTTTTCTTGTGGGTACAGCCGATTTTCATAAGATGTTAATTACTGTAAATTATCTTAAATCATAGCCGATTTTCATAAGATGTTAATTGCTGTAAATTATCTTAAATCATAGCCGATTTTCATAAGATGTTAATTGCTGTAAATTATCTTAAATCACAACTAACCAAGAATCTATACCTTATTGTGTGCACGGACTACTTCTCCATCATTGCTGAAAGTTGTTGTATGTTGTGCTTTACACAGCTTTTCATTGCCAGCTGCACCTAAGAAGATACACATAATGTGAATTACCACTTCAGAACCCTAGACAAAACAAATCAGCTAATATAATAAAAACAATGAAATGTTCACATCACGAACAAGCCTTGTCATTCTCTGTGTCTGTGTCCTCTGTGAGAACATCAGCCTAAACAGATCACTATGTACAAGAGCAGAAGAAGAGGTAGCTTGCCAGATGCATTGCTGAGGTCTGATACCAGTACAAAGAAGAGACACTGTAGCTCTTAAATTTATGTAGGCACATCCATATCCCTTAGAAGTTTAGGAACCAACTGGTTTGGGTTACAGAATTGCATCTCTGAATAATTTTTTTTTCAAAAATTAGATTGCTAGATTAAATTAATCAACATTATGGTAATAATCGTATCACATTCTACCAGATGTTCTATTTCTAGCTATCCAAATGTAAAGTGTTTTTTTTGGGCGTTCGCTCGCTTTGAACTCAAATATTGTCTATACATATGCTGCTACTTCTGATGCACGTTACCGATTTTTTGCATGTGGATTAGCTTTCCCTATTACCAGTGTCCCTCACCATCAGGTGAACCCACTCTGGCTTCTGAGGTACATGTAATTTATGTCCCCAAGTCAAGGATAAGAAGTCAAAGTTTAGTCCTACTGACTGGGATAGGGACCGAACCCACTACCTGAGCATCGGCACACCGGATGTTTAAGAATGAGTAATCTTATCCATTCAGCCATGCTGGCTTTCCAAATGTAAAGTAAAATTAAACTTGAAGGAATTCTGGTACTGAATGGAACTATCAATGTTGATGATATCAACAGTTTTGTGAATGGAGTAAGGGAGCATAGCAGATGATATACTGGGAGTGTATGCATGTAAAAGGTAGATATACTGGGAGTGTATGCATGTAAATAGTAGATGATATACTGGGGGTGTATGCATGTAAAAAGTAGATATACTGGGAGTGTATGCATGTAAAAAGTAGATAATATACTGGGAGTGTATGCATGTAAAAAGGTTCAGAATCCTTGCTATAGTGTGTCTGTTTTGTTTTTGTTTCCATACACCCCTTCTGTTTTATATATTCAAAGGGTATGTCTGAACATGAACTTCTTTTGAAAAAGACTGCCTGCACCCATTTAACCTTCAATACTTCGTCCTTCTTCAGCCATTTATCCTCCAATGAACCATAACTCTCAAGCAATTCATGCCAATCTTCTGTCATCTCCTGAAGTTCCCACCATGTCTTCCAAATTTTGTTCATCTCTGTCTCTATTTCTCTTCTTCATGAGTTTTTAGATCTCTCTATTTCTTTAGTCCTGTGGGTTCCAGAGAGAGAACTTACTAGTTATACAGTTAAGAGGCTTTCTCAATGTGTGTCCTATCCAGTGAAAACATATTTTCTTCACTTTCTGACTCACTGGAATTTCTTTAGTTCTCTCCATGAGTTACTGATCTTTTGACAGATTCCCACAGTGGCTCATCATTTTCCAAAAAGGTTTCATATGACTGCTGTCAAAGGCCTTTTCATCATCTACACATCCAATATGAAGTGGCGCAATCATTTCAATGTTTTGCTCTATTATTATGTGTATTGTGGCTACCTGGTCAGTGCTGGATCTGTCACCTTGTTTAGTTGCCAGTGATGCTCCCTGTTTTTGGCAGCAATATGGAAACTAGTAAGAAACAAAATCTAAGCTAGTAAAGAACTTCTATACTAAGATCTGCTGTCTACTATTTCCCATCTCCATGACACTATTAACTGATTAAGAGCCATGGGATGATTAATCGTCTTAAGCGACTTCTTGTATCTGCCATGTGCTTATATATCGTCGAAATGTTGTCATGGCGTTATAATACAACATGTCTGCTATCATATGAACAACTTTTAAGTCATAACTGTGACACACCCATACTTCCCATTTTCTGCCATCTTATTTTGTTTGATCTATATTTACTTTTTGTTTGGCAAAGCATCAGTTAAACAAGAACGACAGCTCTTAGAATAAACTGACTATAATAAGTGTTGCGTTACATACCAAACCAAGCTTCCCCTGACAGGATGTAAATGAAAGCATTCCAATCCTTCGGGACAGGCTGCTCTAGCTGTGACCCTGGTGACATCTTGAAGTCCAGGTAAGTTGTCGGCGTGCGTGTATAGACTGGAGACTGCAAATGAAAGTCAGTAATTTTGCAATTATAAAGGCAAGAGGTTTAAATGGAAGAGGATCGACTTCATTGCAAAGGGTTTTATCGCATATGGCTTAGTCTCTTTCCACAGAGTGGCCTGCCTTGAAATGTCACACATAGTACATGCAGTTATAATATTCATTCAGTAGCATGTCCCTTCAGAATCTTGCTCCCATAACAACTGTCCAGAAAACTCCTCGGTCATAAGCAAGATGTCCCCGGCCGAGACACCCATCTGAAGATCATCTGTCACATCCTGCACCCATCTTCTCCTTGACTTTCCTCTTCCTCTCATCCCTGGCATATACCCCTCCATGATTGTTCTCTTCAAACTTTCATGATGTTTCAAGTGACCAAAATATTTCAATTTTCTTTATTTTATCATCTTTAGTAGCCAATCTTCTTCAATACTCATCTCTTGGCGTATGCATGCATTTGTTCTTTTTTGTATCCAAGATATTGTTAGAACCCGTCTAACATTTATATTCAAAGGCTTTTATGCGCTATTCAGCTTGTTTAGTAAGTGTCCAGGTATCATAGGCATGTATTTTTTTTTGTAGTTCTATCTGTCCCAATCCACAATTAATTTGGTAATCTTAGCTTTTGAAGCGCGAGTGATATTCTTCTTTTAATTTCTTTCATTGTGTCACCATTGTTGGTAATTAATGACCCAAGATATTCAAAATTTTCCACCACCTGCAATCTTTCCTCATTAACATATATTTCTTTTTCCATGTTAGTTTTATCTGTATGCATTATCTTTGTTTTTGCTATATTAAGATAGTTATAATAAACTGCCAAAAATTTTATAAGTGAAAGGTGTAGAGTCTTCTTCTTATAGTCCATGCTGTGTGGTGTTGGCGATCAGATCATGTCTGTCCGCAACCTTCTGTCTCGTCGTCATCGTCATCATCATCATCACATCATCATCATCATCAACATGTGTCCTGCCAGCTGACGTAAGCATTCATGTCTCTCCCCAGATCTCGATCTCTGGTGTTCCAGTTCAACTCTGCTAATGATATTCCTCCATGCCACCATCTCAGCCTATCCAGCATGATTTCTCTCAGTCTGCCTCCACCTCATTTCACACTGATCTTTCCAGCTGTCTCCATATAATCCAATGCCCCTCTTCTCATCCCCTGACCAAAGCATACTGTTTGTCTCTTTCTTATAGCTGAATACAATATTCCTCAAGGCGGCCAGAGGAAACGCTTTAAAGACACTGAAAATCTCACTGAAAGCTTTTGGAATTCATCTTGACACCTGGGAGACTGTTGCTAAAGACCGTAATTCGTGGCATACATCATTACGTAAGGGTACAGTCACTTGTGAAGCAACCAGGACTGCAAGAGCTGTGAAGAAAAGGCTGGACAGAAAAACCACTGCATGAGATCCTCCTCCTGGAACGTCACGCATTCTTTGCCCACATTGTCAAAGAACATTTCGAGCCAAAATAGGCCGTATCAGCCATCTTAGAACTCACGGTTCCATACTTTCAACACAACTGGATGAAATGAATGGTCATCATCAGTCTTGATGGACAAACAATATATATATATATATATTCTAGTTTCAAGTACTGCCAATCATTTCTGATACCGATGTTCCACCACGCCACGATGTCAAGGTGGTACATCAGGGTTAGCATGCTTGCCTACTGCCATGGTAATTATACATCTGAATCTCAAGAACAGCAAGTTAAAAGAGGGGTGGTAAAACAAGAAAACTACGCAGGAAGCCAAAGAAGATTAATAAACCAACACTGAACTGGTGTCGTTAGCCGCTATACACTGCGGAACTTACTGAGGGGATCCGAGCACTTATGGACTCGTTTCGATGTGCAATGAGGATGATCTGTTGACTAACTAACTAACTAACTAGCTAGCTAACTAACAAACTACTAGCTAGCTAACTAACCAACTAACTAACTAACTAACTAACCAACTAACATTTCTGAATTCCCCCTCAATTTTGTAATATTTATAAAAAACTGACCTGCGCTCCCAGGCTGACCCAGCTTAAAATGGGTACCAGGAAATGTTTTGGGAAGAAAAGGCGGCCGGTGTGATACTGGCCAAATCATAATCCAGTGTTGATTGGTCTATACAAATATGGAGCTAGCAACAAGACCTAATACATTCCAAACTGTGGAACAGGGTGCTTTACTGTTTTAATTTACCTTTAACGTTACTCAATTAAGTTTTCTGTAATCATAACTAATTTTATCTTTCAGCAAATTTGTACTGAAAAAAGAGGTAAGTACAAAGAAGAGTGGAGGGGAATGAACTTACTTTGATGCCAAAGGCCTCACCAGCAATGACCTTGACTTTGACACCATTTTTTTCACCCTTAGGGATATTTTTATCCAACAGCTCCTGGTAGGAAGGAGGAACCATCTTGTCTGCTTTCTTCAGGTTGACCCACAGCTGAAGCCCTTGAGCTTCCTCTTTGCCGGGCATTTCACAGTGAACAATTCCACGGCCGGCAGTCATCCACTTAAGCAATAAAGCAAATAAAAACATTTCTGATCAAGTGACATAAAGTTAAGGGATAAGTACTATTCAAATTACACACATCTTTTTAATTATCTGTCCATGGTTGTTTGTGGCGTGAACTGCATGTTCGGGAAAATGGTGTAGCTAGCTTTGTCGCAAAACGGGCTGGTTTTTCCATATGCAGTAATGTGTGGCTGCTGGTTTGCTAGTGACTAATAATAGTTTATGGGGCAGTGAGGAGCATTTTATGTGATATTCACTGGCACAGGGACGGAGCATAATGGGGACGACCCGTTGTTGTGAAACTGGAACCGCGGCTAACTAACTAACTTCTTTTTAATTGAAAACACTTTAAACACAAAATACATACCAGAAAAAGATGTGAAAACAAAAAAGACTTACAACTGGCACACTACAAAGTTAATTATAGATAAGGCAAATGTTGCTGGTACAGTATGTAGCAGCTAGTTAGCTGATTCACTTACTTGTGACTCTGTTTCTTCTTCTTCTTCTTCTTCTGCGTTCATCGGGAGTTTTTTTTCCGGACGTGATTGCGTTGTGCCTGTTTACAGCAGAGCTGCGTTCTTGCGCCGTTAGGCCGACACATCCGACTTCTGCGGGCATTTGTTGACCGGGTTAACCTTCCCGGTGACTCTGTTTTATAAGTCCACTTTCTTATTGGACAGCCCTCATAAATCTGCTCATGTGCGTAGCCAAAAATATGTGCCCTACAATGTCAAAATATGTGCAAAACACATACTGGCGTAGCTCAGAGGAAAGACTGGTGGTAACCTATTTTAGCCAACGATTATCTAGTCAGTTCTTAGTCAGATATGACTGAGCTACTGTATAACAATAGACAGCACTACCTACTTTCTGTTAGTGCCGAATGTTGGGCGGAGCTCATCAAACCCGATACCCCACATTGTGCCAACAGCTTCAGGTGGAGGAGCACAATTTTGAGGGTACAGACCATATCATTGTTTCCCAACCTTTACAAGCAGAGGGCCATATCTACTATTTTCGGTAGTTAAGCAGGCCACACCATTATACAATTATAAAAGTCGTGCAATATCATTCTTACCTTTCTTAACTTAAATTTTAAATCAGTTTCGAAAATCGCTATTAATGTAATTAATTTACAATTCTAACTGCTCTTCATAACCAGTTACTTAAGTTCAGATGTCAGTTTATCAATGTCTGGGCACAAATCTGTCGTGCCCAATGTCATAAGCGCAGCTAGGTTACTGTCGGTGAGTCTGGAACGTTGCTTGTTTTTTTATAATGGTCGTTGCGGAAAATTACTGCTCGAGGCCTTGCGTGCCACTTTCTGACAGCTGGCGGGCCACTTGTGGCCCGCGGGCCGTGGTTTGGGAACCTCTGGGCCATATCCTAGTGCAGAAAATGTAACCTAAGCCTTGGTAAGCAACTGGTCTAGGATTGTAGCTCAGACAGGCAGACAGTTGGAGAATTGCTTTACTAATCCAGCAGCTTCTGTAGCTTGTCTTGTTCCAGATGTCTTGGTGTTACCTCTCATCTAGAGTAAACTAGGCAGGCCGAGAAAGGGATCATGCTGCATGCACCACACATGGTCTCTAAAATTCAGCCCAGGCTTTGTGCTATGGAGAGGTATAAATCCATCCCTGGTTCCCACTATTGGTTGTAATTATTATGCCTTTTTTGAAGTACAATGTAGCAAACAATCATCTGTCAAGACGGCAAGGTGCCAGTAGTTTTCCATTACTTTCTGAACAAGAAATCAACATTTAAGCCCAACTAACTGGTTTGAAGAATGAACCTACTAACAGATTGTCAGCACATTGGAAGTTGAAGCAGGAGAACGATAAATCTCATGGCCACGCTGACCTCTAGCCTGAACCAACAATGGCTAAATTACCTGCAGGTCTCCGGCTTGAATTCGTCCCTTGTGGCCCATGAAGTCCTGGTGTATTGTCTCACCACACAACATGTAGGTTACCTGGGGACACATGACAGTTGTACTAATAGCCATGCCATTGTTAAAAGTAGAAGGCTTATATTGCAGCAATATGAAATGTCTTCTGTGTAAAATTATATATAATTTGTAGCTTAATTAAATATAGCAACAACACCAGTATACATAATATATAATTTGTCATAAATGTAACACTGTAGCTAACACTTATATACAATTCTACATAATTTATAAAATTCATGTTAATACAATAACCAATACTTGTATTCTATATAATTTGTAACATAAATGTTAACACAGTCAAACCACTTGTACACAATTCTATGTAATATATATCACAAACATTAACATAGTCATATTTGTTTAACAGTCTTTATATTTTGTAGCATACATGTTAACACTTGTATACAAATCTACATAATTTGTAACATAAACACAGCAACAACACTTGTATAAAATTGTATATAATTGATAACATAAATATTAACATAATATAACACTTGTATACAATTCTTTATAATTTGTAACTTGTGTAAAATTCTGCTGAGAATTATCATGCAAAGAGTTAAAAAGAAAATACAACCTGAAATCGGGGAAGGGCAATGTGGGTTTGTAGAAAGCAAGGACACAGTAAATGCTGTATATATACTGAGAACAGTAATTGAGCATTATATAGAAGTAAACAAAGATCTATGTCTTTGCTTTATTGACTACACAAAGGCTTTCCATAAAGTGAGACATGTCGACATGATAAGAATGCTTGAAGATCCACAAATTGATGGAAAAGGCCTTAGACTTGTAAAAAAACATATATTGGAAACAAGCTGCCATCAGAATTGATAACGATGGAGGTCAATATCAGCCTATTAAAAGAGGTGTGAAACAGGGATGTGTAATGTCTCCAGATCTTTTTTCCCCGTACAGTTAAAATATATTCAGAAATATAGAAGATATGGAAGGAATCAACATTGGGGGACGATACATCAATAACATTAGATATGCAGATAATACAGTCTTGATTGCAGACAATGAACAGGACCTGCAAAATTTAGTAGATGCGGTTGTTGCACACAGTGAACAACTAGGGTTAGAACTGAATATTAAGAAGACACAGATTATGGTCGTCACTGGGAAGAAGGAAATTCTACAATGTGATATCCGAGTAGATGGGCATAGTCTTAAATAAGTGAATCGATACTGTTATCTCGGTACAGTCATAACATCTGATGGGAGATGCCTTGAAGAGATTAGAACAAGAATTTCCATTGCGAAGGTAGCCTTTAGCAAGATGAAAAACATACTGACCAATAAAAAGATATCAATTGAAACGAGAAAAAGAGTGTTGAGGTGCTACATAGAACCTATACTTTTGTATGGAAGTGAAGTGTGGACAATAAGCAGTCAAGCTAAAAAAACAGCTGATGGCTGTCGAAATATGGTTTCTGAGGAAAATGCAAAGAATACCATGGACAGTCAGAAAAACCAATGAACAAGTCCTTCAAGAAACAAACGAAGATCGTAAACTGATTAGAGACATTAGACGCAGACAGTCAACATTTTTTGGGCATGTTATGAGAAGAAATGAATTGGAGAACTTGGTGACAACTGGCACGATCGAAGGGAAGAGACCAAGTGGAAGACCGAGAAGTAAATACCTGGATGGCTTGGCCACATGGCATGGTCTAGACAGGAACACGGAGCTGATCCACGACTCTGGTGATCGAGTGAGATGGCAGAACATGATCGCCCACACTTACCGGCATGGCACATGATGGATGGATGGATGGATTGATGGTAAAATGCTATATAATTTATTTAAAAAAAATTTTAACACAGTAACCAACACTCGCATAAAATTATATAATTTATAACAAATGTTAACACAATAACCACCTTTTTAATACAATTTTTTATATCTTTAATTACGCTGCTTGACACCTCTGTAAGCTTACACGTGCTACTACTTCTAGAGCACTGGACTGATTCTTGCATGTCAGCTAGCTTTTCCTACTACCAATGTATGAGAAGTCAACATTTTAGTCCAAGTGAGCCTGAGTCCGGAGAATCTCAGCTCAGTGCACGAACTCCTGAAATACTTTGGGTAGATTTTTAACTCGAAATTTTGCCCGGGCAGCGTCGTTAGGCTACTCTGTTTTGGTTTCCAACTGCCAATGGATTTTTTACGCGCGAAACAATACACATGGGCGTCCGATCTCACTACCCAGAGACCAGGAGAAATTTTATTACTAGAAGTCCACGTGAAAAAATCCCGGTCCTCACCGGGGCTTGAACTCAGGACCTCCAGCACTCGAGGCGGACACCATACCTCGAGACCACTCAGTCCCCAGGGGGTTACACAATATGTATGTACTATAACAAATGAGAAATACCATACATATAAAAGCGTATGTGTCTTACGGTTTCAAAGCCACGGTGTGGATGATCAGGAAACCCAGCTGGTGCCTTCCCACGAAACTCATCCAGCAACAGAAAAGGGTCAAAGTTTCTGAGCTGAAAATACAACAAACAGTGCACTACCTTTACGTTACAGCATCAAGGGTTGGGGAACATCAACTTCAACATCTGGTAAACTGGTTTAAAGCCAGCACTTAAGACAAAACATCTCACAAGGTCACAAGGTGATTATTTTAACAAGGTCCTGAAGCAGGAGACTGCTATAGGGCTGTGATGTGCTAAGAACCGTGCCATTTTCTAGGTCTAAGTGCACAGAGGTATAGGTCTTTCCTTCACTCTAGAGGAAGTTGATGGCAGGCATCAAACCCTCATGACATTAGAAGAGTACACTAATTCTGACAAGCTGATGTAAATATACAATAAGCCTGTCTGTCCCAGGCAGTTAATTAAGGATAATCACAGTCTGGGTGAGATGGAGTTAAAATAAATGCTGCTTGCTTGCTTGTGTTCGTTGGCTTGAGCTCCAACGCGAAGTCCTGTATGTCGGATGAAGGCATCCTGTTGTCCAACATCAGTGTGATGTCATACAGGACCTGAGTTTTGCGTGAGTATCCGTTGTCCCATGTCTGGCTTATTGGTGTGCAGACTGGTGGTTCCTCGCCGTACAGGCAGACACTCTCCGACTTCGGAGGAATCGGCGATCCTACTGACTTTAGCCAGGACCCCGAAGGGACCTGTTGCCCAGGACGCTCGACGAGGACGCGTCAATAGGTCTTGGCCAGTATATAACCCGGCCCTGGTGCCTTGGAAACACCTCTGCGTCCCAAATGCTGCTTGACCCTGAAGGTGTTAAAGCCACATCATCATAATCATGTACCCTGCCAAAAGCCACCTTCATGGTTCGCCATCTGATACGATCACCAGAGTTTTGGATCAGGTCTGTGTAATGTGTTAGTTGCTGAATCGTAATATACTCATTCATTCATTCAGTAGCATGTCCTTTGCAGAACCTCGCTCCCATAACAACCTTCCGGAAAACCTCTCGATCACAAGCAAGATGTCCCGCGTCTGATACACCCATCTGGAGATCATCCGCCACATCCTGCACCCATCTTCTCTTTGGCCTTCCTCTTCCTCTCTTCCCAGGCATATGCCCTTCCATTATTGTTCTCTCCAAACTGTCGTGACGTTTCAAGTGACCAAAATACTTCAATTTTCTTTGTTTTATCGTCTTTAATAGCCAAATCTCCTCAATATTCAACTCTTGAAGTATGGATGCATTTGTTCTTTTCTTTACCTAAGATATTCTTAGAACTCGTCTATAACATTTTTATTCAAAGGCGTTTATGCGCTGTTCAGCTTGTTTAGTAAATGTCCATGTCTCACAGGCGTATGTTGCAATGGGAAAGATGCATGCTCTTAAAAATCTAATTTTTGTAGTTCTGTCTGTCCCACTCCATAATTTATTCATCTGTTTTAGTCTTAGAAGAGCAATAGATAGTCGCCGTTTAATTTCTTTCATTGTGTCACCGTTATTGGTAATCAATGACCCAAGATATTCAAAATTTTCCACCACCTCCAATTTTCCCCCATTAATGTATATTTCTTTCTCCACAGTAGTTTTATCTGTATGCATTATCTTTGTTTTTGCTATGTTAAGATATAAGTTGTGATTTTCACTATTCAATTGGGTTGAGGCTATTAGTTTTCTATGCCATTCTGTGTTGTGGATAGTAATACTGTATCATCAGCATATCGAATCTCTGGTATGTCATGACCGCCAATATTTAGGGCATCATATAGCTCCCTGTTTATATCATCTCTTACGTTTCTCATTATATTTTCGGCGTACAGGTTAAACTAATAGGGTGACAGCACGTAGCCCTGACGGACTCCTTGCTTGATGTCAAACCAATCTGATGTCTCGCCATCTATTCTAACTGCTGTTTGTTGGTATAGATAGAGCATTTTTACGAGCTGTACTACATGTGATGGAAAGCCTATATTCCTCATGATTTCCCAAAGTTTCTGATGTTGTACACAGTCAAATGCCTTTGAATAATCCACAAAACATGAGAATAGGTTTACATTAAATTCTCTGCACTTCTCTATTATTAAGCGCATGTTGAATATGTGATCTCTTGTTCCTCTTCCTTGTCTAAATCCAGCTTGAACCACGTTAATCTCTTCTTCCATTTTCTTACGAAGTCTTCGCATAATGACTTTTAGTAGAATTTTACTTGCATGACTGATCAGGGCAACAGTTCTATAGTTGGTGCATAATTTCAGGTTGTCCTTTTTTGGTATTGGAATGAAGATAGTTCTCTTCCAATCTTTTGGCCATATACCATATTTCCAAATTTTTGTAAATAATGCATGATATATGTGTATGATTTCTTCTCCTCCCGCTTTAATTAGTTCAGCTGGTATCTCATCACATCCAGGTGATTTACCATTCTTCAGGTTCTTTATAGCCCAAGCAATTTCATCTAATGAGGGTTCAGGTTCTGTCTCTGCTGTCATTGGCTCATGTATCTCATTCATATCCTCACTATCACTCATATCATACATTCCACTGCAGTACTCCTGCCATCTTTCTAGAATTTGTCTAGATTCTGTTAAGGTATTTCCCATCTTGTCACAGATAACATTCAATTGAGGTTGAACATTTCTTGTCAATAACTTCATTTCTTTGAACATTTCATAATCTCTTCCAGCCTTATGATATTGCTCTATTCTGGTACAGCAATCTTGTATATATTGATTTTTGTCCTTTCTTGTGTTCTTTCTTATTTCTCGAGTTAAAGATTTATACTTCATCCTGCTGTTGTCGGATTAATCTCCTTTCTGTTTCAGCTCCCTTCGTTGTTTTATTAATTCTAACGTGTCTGATGTAATCCATGGCTTAAGTTGCTTTTTCTTGGTTGGAATGAAATCTTTGGCTGCAGTTATCAAGATATCTCTAGCTTGTACTGCCAGTTCATCAGGTGTCATTTCTTCTTGTACAGACATCAAGACCCCAAAGCGATTCCTAACTTCTATGTTGTATGCATCGGGTATTTTTGCGAGATCAAAACGAAGTGGCCTTGGTCCTTGGGTAAGCTTTTTGAGTTTTAATTTCAGATCTGCTTCTAATAACTGATGATTTGTATCACAGTCTGCACTTCGTAGGGTTTTTGCAGATGTTATGCTTGATCTCCATCTTCTTTGTATTAAAATATAATCTATCTGATTTTTGGTAAAACTGTCTGGAGACTTCCATGTGAAGAGTCTTCTTGGATGTTGTTTAAAAAGCTTGTTGGCTATCGTTAACTCATTTTCTGTGCAAAATTCAATTAATTTGTCACCTGCATCATTTCTATTTCCTAATCCAAATTTTCCTAAAACGTGTCTCTCATTTTCAGCTCTTCCTGCACCTACTTTTGCATTAAAATCTCCCATTATTATTGCTATATCATTATGACTAATCTTATTTAATGTGTCTTGTAGTGTGTTGTAAAAATCAATTTCGTCCTCCTCTGCTGTTGAAGTAGGTGCATATATCTGTATGAGAGTTGTGTTTTTTGGACGGCCTTTAAGTCTAATAGTGAGGATTCTATCACTAACTGGATTATATCCCATTAAAGCTTTTGCAGTTGTCTTATCTAAACAAAATGCCACTACACTCTGGCCTCCGACATCTCTACCAGAATAAATGAAAATACTTCCATTTTCAGTTGTAAAATGTCCCTTGCCGCTCCAGCGATGTTCACTAATTCCTAAAATTTGAATGTTTAACTTCTCAATGTCATCACACACTACTTTAAGCTTTCCCTCATACAAACTTCTCACATTCCACGTTGCTATTCTCACTCTGTTTCTTAGTCTGACACAGGGGATTTCCTTGGTAATACAGTCAGGATTAACTCTGTCATCACGATTACTAGTACTGGTCCCTGTGTCACACTCTTCCCCAGTGTTATCTTATCTGCCAGGCCTGGGGGTCTCGCCACCAGATCTCTTTCTTATTATGTTTTCTTTCATGGTTGTTATGGTTTCTTGGCAAGTTTTGCAGAAGGTAGTTTGCCGTTGCTTTCCTTCTGGGCAGTGACTGTACTAGTCGGCGGCCATAGCCATTGTCTCTACTGATGAGATCATCTGCCTATCGCCGCAGAGTGCAAGACCATAACCAACAACAATCTGTCGGCTGCTCTCACACTCCATCCACCACCTGCTTCCATGGCTTCACGTAACCCTGATCGGGGGGCTAAACGGGTACTCCACCTTGCCCAAGGGTGTCCCGTAGACTAACGGAGGAAAGGAGGCGTCTTACATCTCCTTTGATAGGGGATACCCCTACCCCGCTAACCGGCGTAATATACTAGGCATTAGTAAATATGGTAATCTGGCCTTGCTTTCCTTCTTGACAGTTGAGTTGAGTTAAGTTAAGAACCGACATCACTGCACTCAGGACATTTCCATACGTGCTCCTCCCCCTCGTTCAACAGCCAGCGACCAGTCATACTTCTAATCATTCCCATCGCTATCTGATTAAAAGTTCTCCTGGTCTTCCCTCTCAGTTTTGAGATTCTTCCAGAACCCCTGCCGATCCCCCGCTATCTCTTTCTTTCCACATATGGGTTCTCAATCTGTTCCCCCGCCATCTCCACCTAGTCCCACAAGCGCATGATCACCTTCCCCTTGTCCATAGGCAATCTGACACCAAGAGGTGCATTCCCTGCTAGCCTATCAGCCTGTTCATTCCTCCTCACCCCCGCATGGCCAGGGCAAAATACCCATACACTTCTCACAATCTGTGACCTCCGAAGCAACAACAGCCATTCCACATGAATCATTCCTTTCTCCACCTTACTTAGCATAGTCTTTGAATCCGTAATGAATACAATGTGTGTTGCAGTAGTCTCCTCTAGCCAACGGAATGCCGCTGTTACCGCATCCACCTCCATTCTCATGCTGGAGGTCGTAGTCTCACATGCCAGACTCTCCTTTTTCAAGACTCGTCCATTAGCCTTTGCAATAAAACCCCAACCACTATGTCTGTTTCTCACCACTGAGCCATCGGTGTAGATGACTATGTTACCTTGATGTGTGTTACTCTGGATCAGTTGTTTCACTTTAAACTCAGTGCGGCCCGCTGCCCATTCTCTGCACTCACGACACAATGTTACTATTATATTGTGCCAGTCCGTCATGTCTTCAGGAACTTCAACCCACTCTTTTTCACAATTGATGGTCTCTAGATCACACACCTGACGTATAGACATCCAGGACCTGCCTCGTCTTAGTCTATGACCCTTGACCATATCCATGGCTGCATGCAGGGGGTGATCCCTATCTGCAGCAACTCTCAGGTACCAATGGACCCTATGCCTGTCCGTCATTGTTGGTAGCGCCAGGATATGCCTCATGCATATAATTGGTGTGTCCATTGTGCACCCCAGGATTACCCGCAGTATTCTGTATACGCTCCAACATTTCACTCTGGCTCTTTGATACTGTCAGCCGCCCCAAATCATACTCAATGACAGAAATTATTAACTGCTGAAAGAGCCTGTAAAGCATCCTCTGCTCTACCCCTGTTGCGGCCATCACCCTTAATGCATTAAGACCTCTACCAGCCTTCACCACCAAAGCCTCCACATGATCCTTAAAAGACAAAAACCTGTCAAAGGTGATACCCAAGTACTTCAATTTACTCTCTCGACTAAGAGGACATCCATTCAACATAATACCTTGGACGTCTGCCTTGACGATCCGGTTATCCAGGGAGTACTACACAGCTGATGCCTTGTCTGGGTGTATAATGGCCCCTGCATCTCTTCTCCACTCTGCCACCCTGTTTACTGCCTCCTGTAAGTCTTCCGCCAAACTGGCCCTGTCACTACCCTGTCTGTACACCAGCACATCATCTGCAAATGTCAAGATTCTACCCACACCTGGTGTCTCAATAGCTGCGATTTTGCTGGTGTAGACATTAAAGAGCAATGGGGACAAGGCAGATCCCTGTGGCAACCCAGATGTAATAGTACAAGGATCAGAAGTCCAGGAACGAATGCGTTCATAAAGGACTGCCACAGCCTATCAAAAAAGGCAAGGGCAGACCTCAATGTCCAACAGTGTGTATATCAACTGATCATACCTGACCCTGTTATACGCATCCTCTAGGTCAAGAGCTACCACCACTGTCTATTGTTTATCCTGGAAGCCCTCGTACAATTCCTTCTTGACAGTGACCATACAGGTCAGTGACTGTAGCGACTGTCTCTGTAATGAGATCCGCTGCCTACCATTGCAAAGTTGAGACCATAATCTATCTGCCGGCTGATCTCAATCTCAAATTGCCATTTTTGCTCCTATGGTTTCACATTACCCTGACTGGGGATTAAATAAGCACTCCACCTTACCAAAGGGTCTCCTATAGGCTGGCAGAGGGAAGGAGGTAAATTTTTTCTCCTTTGATAGAGCCACTTTGAAGAAATCAGACAGTGTCAAAGTATTTTAAATCTAACTCGTTCTTGGTCAATACATACCTCAGAGCGCCCAATGCTTCTCCTGACTCTAGCCCCAACTCCTTCACTCTGCCACACACTCTCAAAACTCAGTTTGGCCGTGCGTGCTGCCATTACCACTTTCCACTGTTCATCTGAAAAATAGGCATACACAAATTAGAACAATGGGGAAATAATGAAGCATGATGTCATCCCAAAGTAAGGAGGTCAGCATGGCTGAATGGATAAGAACATTTGTTCTTAAACATCCAGCGTGCTGATGCAGAGGTAGTGGGTTCAACTCCAACACCGGTCAGATGGGCTAAAATATTGACTTCTTGTCCTTGACTTGGGAGACGTAAAGTACAAGTGCGCAGGTCAGCATGGTCGAATGGGTAAGAACGTGTGTTCTTCAACAACCTGTGTGCTGATGCCGAGGTAAGGGGTTCAACTCCTACAACCAGACAGTTGGACTAAAATACTGACTTATCACCCTTGACTTGGGGATGTAAATTACAAGTACCTCTGAAGTCGGAGTGGGTTCACCTGACGGCGAGTGATACTGGAAACACGCAAAATTCAGTCCAGCGCTATTAGAAGTTGTATGTGTGGACTAAGTTTGAATTAAAAGCGAGCGAGCGCAAAAAAAAAAAAAAAAAAAAAAAAAAAAAGAAATACATAAGCAGTGGTAGTGTGGTGAATACAGCACTGGAGTAGGTTCGTTTAAAAATAAACAAGCCAGAGTAATGGAAAATAAAATTTTATGTTCTTAGCTCCCAATGTTACTGGGCCGCGAGCAGAACAGTTCGTTTGTTCAGATTCCTTTGCACTTTCCAGTTGTAGATAAGGACACAAAAATATTATAACTCCGTTTAGATTTGACTTAGTCTTCATTGAGATACCGTTGGATTCGTCTTGTCAAGCTGTATCCAACTGTGGTGGTTTCATAAGTAAAGACCCAATTTTTAAATACTGACTAAAATCTAGGCTACACTATTAATTAGTAAATATTAATTAGTTAGTATAAATAAGAAATATGCAATACTTCTTCTTCTTCTTCTTCTTCTTCTTCTTCTTCTTCTGCGTTCATCTGGAGTTTTTTTTTTCGGGACGTGATTGCGTTGTGCCTGTTTACAGCAGAGCTGCGTTCTTGTGCCGTTAGGTTGACACATCCGACTTCTGCGGGCATTTGTTGACCGTGTTAACCTTCCCAGGGGTTTCTTAGGATGTTTGACTCTCACTGTTGTGGTGTTATCCCCCATCCCAGCTGGCCCATATAAAACAGCCAAAGACATCCTGGTCAGCCCTCAAGGGAAGGCAGGGGCAGACCATGGGCATTCCCCGCCATCCAAGGAGGCTTCCATACTTGCAGAGCCGACACACAGCGCTCTGGTACTGGGCTCACCCAAGGAATCGTCACGTCCTGCACATGGCTGCTTAGCCTCACTTCCGTATATTGGGCCTTCCGTTCACCATAGGCTGTTCCTCCGGAAACCAGAAGAATGCAGTCTGCAGATGACATCCATACAGTGAGCTTTCGATTCAGACTTTCCATGTAATGGATTTGCTATCCAAGCAATATTCCATTTCGTGCCACTAGGACACTTTTTCCACCTTTTATGAAGACCACACAGTGAGCTTTCGATTCGGACTTTCCACATAATGGATTTGCTATCCAAGCAATATTCCATTTCATGCCTCTGGGACGCTTTTGTAACCGACATACCTGTGGTATGAAGTATGGCAGTCTGAATACTTCTTCATGCACCTTTAGATGTCAACCTGAATGTAGTTAAAGTAAGCTGCAGTCAACTTTAGTTTTGTTTTAGCTTGTTGATATCTCCATAGAGCTTGTCCTCAAATGACTGTGAAGCAGGTGTGGGCCAAAAAAAAAATACTACTGCAGTGTTAACAATTGTAAATTACAACAACGCAAGTACTAGCTATACGATTATTTAAACTATTTCACGAAAGAACGGAAATACTCACAAAATAAATAACCCTTGTGTGACGGTTCCTTGTCATCAGCTGAGCACTGGAATCGAAAGTAAAGTATTTCCGGGGTTTTGTGGCAAATTGAAACGAACCCAATTGAAATTCTTCGTTCAAGACTAGACACAAATCGTGCTTGTACAAAGAACAGCTCGAGCAACAAACAAAGGCTACACCAGCGCCTTACTCTGCTCATTCGGTCTTGTGACAGTTTGAAATGTCCCGACTTCTTTATAGAGTCAAAAACATGCTGAGTAATGTTGTTGTTGTTTTTCAAACCAGCGTAGAACGATGACTCTGCGAAATGTTGTAAACATTGCAAGGGAAGTAACTTCAAGAATCCGTCAAGACTCCTGGCGTTATTTCCCACTTGTTAACATGACAGACAGACAGACAGGCAGGCAGGCAGGCAGACAGACAGACAGACAGATAGATATTATCTGTTGGGATATCATCCTTGCACTCCGGATCAGTCCATGGGTGCTCAGATCCCACCCCGCACCCAACATATGTATCAGCGTCCGGTGGCTAATAGGGCCAGTTCTGTGTTGGTTGACGAGACCCCTCGTTCTCACAATACCTCTCGTATCTGACAGTGTCAATTCTTACTCCCTCTGTAAATAGATAATAATTAACCGTTGACAGTCACAGAAGGGATAGGGTAAATAAAATGTAAGAGATAGCAGAGAAGTCAAAGTTATTGGTATACTTGTAAAATATGTAAACATATTTCTAGCTTTAAAAGTATACATTCCACGTTAGACAGATTGAAATCCACTGATTGGGTCAAATCAGAAGTGTATGTATTTATAAATATTGTTTAAATATGACATATATTATTGTCTTCTACTCATTCTTGGTGTGAATCTCTCTCTCTCTCTCTCTCTCTCTCTCTCTCTCTCTCTCTCTCTCTCTCTCTCTCCCATCTCTCTCTCTCGCTCTCTCTCTCTCTCTCTCTCTCTCTCTCTCTCTCTCTATCTCTCTCTCTCTCCTTTTCCCTCTCGCTCTCTAACAGAAGCAGTCTGCTTTAAAAAAAAAGAAATAACGACTTCATCGTCATTTAGCACGTTGTTTCATTAGAAATCAGCAAGTTAAATGATTCGGCCTTATAACTATGCTAGCAACTGACAGTATACCACAACAAGCATTGGTATACAGACCAAACGGAACCAGAAGAAGAGACCTACCACGTAAACGATGGGCCGAAGGAATAACAGAGTCCAGAGACAATTGGAATCTCGATATATGAAGCCCATAAGAGGGAACTCTCAAGCTGTTTATGCTTCACATCGACACCGCAAGGTACACGAGGGACAAAATGAGATGAAGATGAGATGAGATGCACACTTCATTAGAAATACAAAATGAGATGAAGATGAGATGAGATGCACACTTCATTATAAATACCCCCCCCCCCCCTTCCCACATACACACACACACACACACACACACACACAACACATTCCACATAAAATCCACAGCTAACAGTGTTGCAGCAAGCACTCAGCTTGGTAACTGGGCAACGGACGGGGTTCCTCAAGTCCAAACCATGGAGGAAATTCACTAGTAAACCGTGCCCGGAGACAATTAGTTCTCCAAGGTATTAACGGCTCGTCTGATTTCTGCCATGCTGGCCAAGACCATTGCTATAGGGCGAGAACATATATATTGTTGCTATCAACCCATCACTAGCTTCTTCTCAGGTCAACTTTCAACACTGTACACGCAAACATCGACCTCTTTCATGTGTCATCAGTGTATATCGACAAACACACACACATACATACAGACACACACTCACACGCACACACATACACATGCATACAAACACACACACACATATTACTCATCATAACATGCCAAAACATATGATTATTTACATCTAATTTATCTAATCATTGTTTCATCTGTTACTTGGCGCACTGCCTCATTTCTGTCCATCGCTGGCATTCTTGCCATTTTCTTCAGACACCACATTTTCGTTGCCTTTCAGAAACCACATTTCCGTTGCCTTTCAGAAACCACCTTTCTTTCCCAGTTTATCATCTTATTGTCCACTTTTCACGTGCACAAAAGTATGGGTTACCCATGCCTGTCGTACAGCTCTCTTGACTGGCTATTATTGACTCACTTCCCTATAAATTGTTTATGGCCGAGTGGTGTTTCCAATGTATTTTCTTTAGAACTCTCAGGTCCTCAGGTGGATATTTACATCTTCAAGTATTTTTTACATATTTTATCATGTCGACTTATTTCCCTTGCAATGTTTCAAAATATTCTGCTGATTCATCATAGTATACTTGTAAACAACAATAACAGCGAGAGTGCTGTACATTTGATGTATTTCTGTAAGTAACTGGGACATTTCAAATTATCGTTTTATCAATGTGGTTCATTGAATGAGCAACCCAAAATGCTGATGTGACTGTTACTTATTGTTGCAGCTTCTGGTTCTACAAACACGATGTTTACCTAGTCTTGAACGAGACATTTGCTGGGAAAACCCGGAAATAATCAGTATTGGATTTCATTTCCGAGACCGAGTAAGAAATGCTGTTATCAGACAGACAGTGGGATCGACACCTTGTGCCACATTTCTTGAATGACAGAAGATCAAGTGGTTTGGCCTTGTCGTTAGAATGCAACACCAACAACTACCATCACTGGCATAACATCAAAGATCATCTGCGACGAGACCAAGAGGACGTCCAAGAAGAAAATGGATTGACGACATCAAAGACATTGTACAATCACACGGAATGAAACTATCCAGTGCCGCCCACCGGGCGTTGGAGCGCAAATTATTCCTCCCCACGACGCTTGACGGCAGAAGTGGAAGATGATGATGATGATGATGATGATGATGATGGATTTCATTACTGAGCTTTCAAAAAGGAAGGAGCCAATACATATCGTTATGTATGTTATGTTTTACTGAATGCAAACTTTTCTTGTAAATCACAAACAGCCAAAAATGATGGGGTTGATTGTGACATCCTGTAAAAGGACTTTTAAATTCATTGATAGACAAAAAGACTTAACTGGTTCGCTCACCTAGTGAGAATGAACCCAATGCCACCAGCGACAAGAGATTACAACATGAAAATGGAAGCATAAAGACCGCGAAAATGATAGATCGACAAAGTGATCCTCATCTTAAAAACCAACATCTCAGCATAGCAAGCGACCGAGCGAGCCCAGTTCGTAACCCAACCATGAAACAAGCCTGCGACGTCTAACGGCATAGAGCAGGGAAGGACAAAAGAAAGAACTAACTTTTTAATGTTATGTAATATGTTGTGTAGTGTTTTGTCGAACGATTGTATCGCAGATTGGGCATTCCTATGCATGTCCTCCGATTCAGCAACCATCTCAACGCATAGCTGCTTTGTTCCGATGAGGAGTTTGGCCAGGCTTCACTCCAAATTCGTATATTCCCCAAGCACTGCTTTGAAATGCCTGACTATGTAACAATACTTTGACTGCAAGCTCGACGCTTAGAGGAAAGGCGAGACGAGCATATAATCAGATTGCTACTGGTACTATTGGGGTTGGAACTCTTCGCTGGCTTCTGAGGATGGGGACGGAGCTCTTATGGGAATGGCCCGAATGCTGTGATGTCGGTTCCTAAATCAATCAATCAATCAATCAATAAATCAATCAATCAATCAACTTTGACTGCCAGAGTAACTAACAACGGATTGCCTGAAAGAGGCTAATGAAACTAGAGCATTATATTCAACAATAAGAAGGAGACAGAGTTCTTTGGTCATGTGATGAGAAGAGGCGCATTGGAGAACATCGTGACAACTGGAAAGATCAAGGGGAAGAGAGGCAGAGGCAGACCAGGAGAAATTATGCTTGATGGACTGAGACAGTGGCATGGAGAAATATCATCAGCAGAATTGATTCAGAACAACAAAGGCCGAGATCTGTGGAGAGACACGAACGCCTACGCCAACCGGCAAGGCACTTGATGATGACCAGTTTTTATGAGGCTGAATCTCCCTCGGTGCTGTACTGGTCGGAATAGATAATCCTGCCTCTGCCGGGGATTGAGCACGAACACTGTCGTGACAGCGAAGAACAATAACCACTCTGCCACTGCGGCTCTTGTGGAAACATGGGAGTGTCAAACTTGGGCATTTAACTGATTAAGTGTCAAGGGATGAGTAATTGTCTTAAGCAATTTTCTGCATCTGCTATGGGCTTATACATGGGCTGAAATGTTGTCATTGCGTTACAATACAACATGTCTGCTACAATATTAACAACTTTTAAGTCATAACTGTGGCACAGTCATACTTCCCATTTTCTGCCATCTGTTTTTGTTTGGTCCAAACATACGTTTTGTCTGGCACTGAATCTGCTAACAACTCAGCTGAAAAGCGCAAATTAGCCTTCGGATATAAATGTTTAAGAAGAGTGTTGGACGACAAAGAGAACACACAAATGTATACAACAAGAACTTACTCATCATCATGTGCTATGCCGGTAAACGTGGGCTGCCATATTTCGATATTTCACACGATCACCAGAGTCGTGGGGCAGCTCTATGTTCTTGTCCCGACCATGCCATTTGGTCCAGCTATTCTGATATTTACTTCTCTGCCTCCCGTTGTTCTTTGCCTCTCAATATTGCCAACTGTCATCGCGTTCTCTAGTTTATTTTTTCTCATTACGTGCCCCCTCCCCCTCCCCATGTGCCTGTCTAGGTCCAATTTCTTTAATCATTTTGTTGTTTTTAATTTGCCTCTTGTAGGACTTGCTCATTGCTTTTTCTGTTTGTTCGTGGTATTCTTTGCATTTTCCTCAGAAACCACATTTCCACTGCCATTAAATGTTTCTCACCTTATCTGCTGTCGCGAGATAAATAAACTTGTTAGTTGCGATCGATGACAACCAAGCCCGACATTAGTCTGCAAACACAATAGACCCTTTGTTGTTGAACAGACTGAGAAAAATACGTCGTTAAAACTGTCTGCACCTGGTCGGCATTTGTGTATGAGATCAAAGTGAGTCACGTCGCGATGTCTGCACACGGTCGACAATTTGTTGACAGGTTGTTGTTCGAGAGACGTGCACTGGCGTCATCTGTCTGCAGGGCGGGAATCGGCCGTTGAAAGTGATGGACAGAATGTCTGCCAGAGGTCGGAAGGATTCTGTGATGTGGGGGGGGGGGGGGAAGGTCTCTGGCTCACAGACAGCCAGGATCTTTGTTGTATGAGACAAAGAATTTCCCAGATGAAAGTGAACTTGACAGCTAATTGACTCCGGTTAGTCTAGAAACAGGGGGACAAAGCCAGATTCTGGACTGATTGGCGTCTGGACTTTTTGGTGACGTCACTCAAGCACCCATATAAAACCCAGTGCGGTAAACAGGTGGAGGGAGTCGAGAAAAACATTCTGAAGTGTAAGGATCGGTGCATTATTCCGAGTTGCGTTACATAAGAGAGACTATAATGTCTAAGTGGTGATAGTTATCCGCGGACATAGATCCAGTCTGATTGCATAGTTTCTCGAGTAGCAACCGAAATAGGCATATGGTAGGCTATTACTAACATCTAACTTAAGAGTATGATTAGGAATAGAGTACAGTACTGTGCGGTGATATAATGTATTATAGGTGCGGTGATATAATGTATTAGGATTAGTGATAGAGTGTTCTATAAGTGCGGTGCTAGAAAGTATCATAGGAGCGTCGGCACTAGTATTCTATTGTGTGGCTTCAACTGGCTTGTGTGATATATCATTTTACTCAGGGAGTTGAGGACAATGTGGTGGAATAATAATTAGAGAGATTAAAGATGGTTGAGAGGGGGAAGAGGTATGTGAAATGGTAGGATCTTCTAGTAGGGCATCTGCTGGGTTTCTACCTGTTCCTTTATTCTTTCCTGGTGTTGCCATGTCTCAGATCATATGATTGAGTTATCTGGCCGTATGACAGAGATCGGATCTCTGTTATAGATCTGAGTGCTGCTATTGGCCTACACTTACCTAATTCCGGCCAGGACTGAGTTGCCCTCACCATAGTATTCTCTATTCTACAGGTTCCAGTTACAGGTCCACGTATGTGTTCTATGATTTTCAAGAGTGAAGCTAACACATTTTAGAAGATGATGGCTCAGAATTTGAAGACAGAAGTTGCTGAGAGGCCGCTACATTGGGCTTATACCCAAGTTGGTTTGCGGGAACCTGGCTTCTGCTGAGCAGGACATGCTGGTGAGATTATCAAGTGACAATTGTATCACTGAACAGTCAGATCATTGTAGAGATACACTATTGATACCAGGAACATTCACACCAAATTTATACTGATTTAGAGAACATTTAGATTGTGGTGTTAATATGGGGAATCTTTACCACCAGTGACACTAGATCCAGTAAGATTTCCCCAATAACAGTGACAATAGGGTTAGAATTTTCTGATTAACAATCCTTTAAATAACAGAGGAAATTCATAGTGTGAATCAGAGTGAAGACTCTCATTAGACCGTGTTTGTCATGGGTGACCAGGCATCCTAGTGGTTCCAGAGACAACGGAGGAAGTCTTCACGTGACCGGAGGAGCATCACCTGGGTGAGGCTACTTGTATGGGATACATGGTGCTGGTGTGTTTTCAGCACAGGGATGAGAATGACTATACTCCTGAACCCTGATCTGAGTCTATAGACACTGTAGAGTACACGTCACACATTCTACACCTTATACACACACACACACACACACACACACACACACACACACACACACACACACACACACACACACACACACTTCTCCTACATATACTCTTTGCTTTAATAAATTTCTTGTTTTTATTTGTTGAGGCTAGAGTTGTCAAGTATGTTATGTTGGGGAAGAATGAGAGGGGGCATGATCCAGGGGTGAGTAAGAGTGAGAAGAAGGTGTCTTCAGATTGAAGGAGTGTGTGGACGGAGTCTGCTGGATATCTCCAGGATAGAGATATTGAATTAAAACAAATGTGGTTGTTGATTCCCCTCACTCCAGGGACGACACTAAAGTGGTAAAGAAGAACAAATAACTATTACGACATTCATTCTTTACACACTCGACATCTGCTCTGTTTCCACGTTTCATGTTCATACAATAGTATAGGGTCTAACACTTCAAAGCTCTTTTTCTCGTTGCAATTCACATCTTTTTATTAGTCAGTATTTTTTTTCTCATTTTGCCCATTTAGGAAAATGAAATATGTTGGGCCTAAGAAAATACATAAAAGTCTTGGAAATATAATTAAGGGGGGAAAAGTGGGGGGGGGGGGGGGGGGGGGGAGGCGGACAGGAGGAGAAGAGGAAGGAGACAACTCCGGTGGATACTTCTTCTTCTGCGTTCGTCCGGAATGTTGTTTTAGACTTAATTGCGCTGTGTCAGTTTACAGCAGAGCTGCGATACTTGCCTCTTTTTGGCCGACACATCCGACTTCTGTGGGCATTTGTTGACCTAGTTAACCTTCCCGGGTAGATGGATACAAAATGTGATAGATAATTTACACACGTCAGTAACAGAGGGCCGGTCTCCCTGGCGCAGGGGTTAACGTCTTTCTCCGTAATCCCGTATATTCTCGTGAGTGACACAGCTGCGCGAGAATCGGCAGCGGTTCGCGCCGCGCTGGTAACTTACGGGGGTATGTGAGCCGGTCGCTCAGAAAGCAATGACAAACTACTGAGCGTAATCTTGCCTAGTACATCAATAGAAGCTGAAAGATGCTGGTGTTGACTGCAACGTCCTGTAAGGGATATGCAGCATAAAAAAAGTAACAGAGGTAGAACATACGGGTTACGATAGAGAGACATGTTGAAAGACTGTTATGTGGGTATAGTTCAGCACAAAACAAACCACAGGATGATTAGGGGGAAATTACAACATAGAAAAAGCCACTGGATAATGATCTTAAACACATGGTCTCTACAATTCAGCCCAGGCTTTGTGCTGTGGAGAGGTATATGGTGTATTTTCAATGACTATGCAGTGTTTGAAAATATTGCCGGTCCAAGTTTTGTATTCACCGTCTGTAAAGTTCATGCGCCATAATAGATAAATACAAAACTTGGACGGGTAATATTCTCAAACACTGCACAGTCATTAAAAATACACCCCGTATAACTGCATCCCTGGCCTTACCGCTATGGCTTGTAGTTATGATGTCTTTGTGTGTGTGTGTGTGTGTGTGTGTGAGTGTGTATGTGTGTGTGTGTGTGTGAAGCACGATGTAACAAACTGTCGTCTGTCAAGGCGGCAAGGTGCTAATGAGGAATTATCACAATGGGTGATCATGGATGATACTGAAGAAGTTCGTGGGTGGTATATCCCACCGCCCCTGATCTTGGAGTGATTGATAGGATATCTAGTCTTCTCAAATAACATAATAAAAACAAGCGGGGTGGGGGAGGGGGGGGGGGATTAGAGGAAGTCGTGAAAAAATCTAACGAATGTTGGAAATCGAAAAGTGTAGACGGAATAGACTGCTCGCTGTCCATGCCAAATTTCAAATTAGAACATCTACTCACAAATAAGAGTCACGTTGGTATAGTGGCTAATACGGGTGTCTGCCTGTACAGTGGTCCGGGATCAATCCCTAACTGAGGAAGAATTTAAACGCTGTATTTAGACAATTTTTATTCTTTCTCTTGGAAAGAAACAAAACTGGTTGTCATAATTAATATGTCATGGTCATGGACAGAATATGTGAAGTCGTCATACTCTACAGCAGCATGTCCGGTGGAACTACCTTTACTCACAAACAAAACAAGTATATCATGAGTGCTTATGATATGCACGCATTAGTATCCTAGTCGCCACTATGGAGTTTGTCCGTTGTTTTGAAATTATCTGTATATGATCTACTGGAAGAGACTTGCGAACTTAAAGAGATGTTCTTACAGGCAGACAGAGCCCGTTATCTTGGATGGAATCTGTCTAGAGGAAGCACACATCACACAAATGCTTGCTGAAGTCGGACACACTGACCTTTGACGTGCATAACTTGGTGTGAAGTACTCCACTCGAAATAGGAACGAAGAAGAAGAATTGGTCGGATGTCCAGTTCAAGTAATTTTGTAGGCGAGGAAACCACGTACTGTGTTATGTGTGATTGTGTTGCACTGTTTGTCTGATAAAGGTGGTATTTTTCATCGTAGCATCATTTGTATGAACTTAGGACATACACTTAGAAAACCTGTTAATACTCGTAGGATACCTAGAAAGTTCAACATCTGGAACCCTCAAGGCAAACGAAATATAGAGTCAGACATACAAACATGAAAAAGAGAATTAGAGACAGAGATGAATAATTCAGAGAGGATAAAGACGGAGCTTCTAACCGTTAGTTTCATATTCTTTACAGTGCATCGCAATCAACCCTAGCATTTATTGGCTATTTGTGATTTTCTTGACAATTTTACATTTAGTAGTTTGCCACTGCTTTCATACCACTGTAAAATCAACCTAAAGCTATCTGCTCCCAAATCGTTTGTGGCGGACTTCGAACGCTGTTTGTTGGGATTGTGAAACTGTGTTCACTGTCCCTAAGCCACAGACACCGATAGAGGGAGCTATTGGAGATGGCAAAAGATAGGAGAGCTTGGCATGATTTGGTTGAGGGTCAACGTTCTACGGAGGAGGAGGAGGAGGAGGAGGAGGAGGCAGAAGAAGACTTTCGTGGCCTGAGAAATGAGTAATAAATAGGTTTAGTAGAATCTCTTTATTTTCACCTGTAAGGGTACGAATAAAAGTAGTGGAACCGCAGTAAAGCTGTGGAAATGTAAACTATATAAAATAACAAAAAGTAATGCAGCTTTACTTTTTGTTTGCTGATGAAGGCTAGTCGCTGCAACGTCCTATGTTTTCCGTAATTGCGTTCAGAAAAGCTGCATTACTTTTTGTCAATTTATAATGTTATTTTCACCTGCACAGTAAAGCAATAATGATGATATCACCTTTGGTGGTTGCTGACAACCCGATCTGAACCGGTGCCGGGAATTTAGGAAATTCAAAACTTTTTATCTCGTTCGATGTTTCTCGGGGCGCCCATGAATTTCGTCAATAAAATAACACGACATCAATCCTCGTATTTGAGCAATAAGCCAGACCTCAGTGCAAATCCCTGCAGGGTTTTTCAAGGTCCTATACAATGCCAGTTCACATTCTTCTTAAGTTTAAACACACAAGCTCTTGTAGATAATACGACTACAATCTATCACTGTCGGCTTCCATTCACTTGTTGTGAACCACGCCATAGCCGGCATGCAGGCCAAATCTTCGTGTCACCGCCCCGGTGGGCAAACCTGGCCAGAAATTTGTCTGGTTAGGAAACGCACAGGAAGTATCACGGTGACGTCTGTTTTATCTCATCTCTTTTAATTATCCCGGGTGGAAAGTAAGCCTGGCAGATTATCTTCACAAACAGACACTGGCGCCGCTTACAACTGTTGGCTCTTATACTAATTGATAGGCAATCGTGCTATGTATACTTAGATGTGTCTCATAAATAACAATGTGGGTCTCTGCCTCTTCTCCCCCATCTTCCTCCTCCTCCTCCTCCTCCTCCTCCTCCTCCTTCTTCTTCTTCTTCTTCTTCTTCTTCTTCTTCTTCTTCTTCTTCTTCTTCTTCTTCTTCTTCTTCTTCTTCTTCTTCTTCTTCTTCTTCTTCTTCCAGTGGAGCATGAACCCTCGGCCAATTCATAACAAGTCCTTTTGTAGATTTTTGAGGATCGGCTAGATTTTGCAACTAAGTTTTCTACTGGATGAAGGTAGCGCCTCACGCCAACTCTCCTTAATCGCCTCTTGCGACATGCTTGATAGTTTACAGTGTTAATGTTCTTAGCTTTCCTAATGAGCCCCTTAAAAACACGCGATGCCACTATTTGGGGCCGTTATTTCCAAGTATTCATTAGATTATAATCAACTTTTTGTTTCGTTTTATCATGGTTATACATTTTATAACATCCCGCATTACCACTTGTGATTGCCATGGGTATAATTAGCCATTAATCTTTAACTGGCGGTACAGTCAACACCAACATTTATTGGTCGTTTGTGACTTACTATAGTCTGTTCACATTTGGGTGCCTCCATATAAACATCCAGATCTCAGGAACCAACTGAGGGAAATTATGAGATTTAGCATATAACCTTATCATTATGTCCACCCAACAAAAACAAATTTTGTTCTGGAGATTGTACAGCAGATTTCAGTGTTTGTTTATATGCGGTATATAATTTACGGGTCAGGGATTAAGTCCGTATTTTTTAATGTATTACACCTTCATCCAGACACATCCGTGCTTTAAAATTTTTTTTTTCTCTCTTGGTACACGTTGTGGCAAGAACGGCGCGCAGTTAAATGGGAGTGTTCAGAGGTGTCGTCGAAATGTGGATCCTTTCAAGAAACGTGATTATTTTATAAATCTTACCATTTATCGCAAACATCGGAAAGTGTGAATATTGTTGAATGGGATTGAATGTGAAATTTTGTACACTTCAAAGCATCGGTATGAAGTTGTACACATATTTTTGTCAAGAAGCTGAACGCAGGAAACTGTTGCATACTATTACAAATCCCGAAAAAAGAACAGTGTATGCACTGGGTTTGAGTAAACGGCCATTTCGTCGATGGGTGCAAGAATCTGGAATTAGATCACCACGCAATAAGCAAACGGTAGGTAGAAAGGCAAATGTAGACAGCTTTTACAAGGATGTCATAAGGCAAGCAATTATAAACATGCTGGATACCAAATAAACAGTGACTGTAAGTAAACTCAGGGTTTAGTTGATAAATAACAATGGCATAGAGCTATGCCAAACAACTTTGTGGACAATTATAAGGACATTAGGCTTCACGTTTAGAAAGTACAAGGGAGGTAGAAATATAATTTGCGAGCAACTGCATTTAAGAGCCATTAGAAGCAGATACCTGCGTGAAATAAGGGAAATGCGCAAAGAAAATTATGACATAGTGTATTTGAATGAAATCTGGATCAGTGCGCACCACACAAGTGAAAAGGAATGGCAATCAGTGGACGGAAAGATAAAGCGATGTGTGCCCAGTAGTAAAGGACAGCGTTTGGTAATAGCATATGCTAATAGTACTCATAATGGCTTACTGCAGAATGCTGGACTCGTGTTCGTATCAAAGCATACAGACAATAGGGATTATCATAATGAGATAAATGGTAATGTATTTAGCGATTGGCTCGAGAATTCAGTGCTTCTATCCCTAGATAGACCGTCTTGTCTAATTATGGACAATGCATCATATCACAATGTAGTTGCCCCAGAAGAAAAAATACCTACGGCATCGAGCACAAAGGAAGCGATAAAGATATGGCTCTGAAGGAAAGACATACCATTTCCAGAAACGTGTTTTAAGCTATAATTGTTGTCCCTTGTAAAACAGGCACCAAAAAGCAGGAAATATCAAATCGACAAGTTGACAGAAGAGCATGGTCATAGGTGCTTGAGACTTCCGCCGTACCATTCTCATTAAAACCCTATAGAGCTTGTATGGGTTAAAATTAAAGGACAGGTGGCAGCTGACAATACTACATTCAAATTGTCTGACGTCAAGATACTAACCCAGACCGCACTATTAAAAATTGATAAAAGTTGCTGGAAAAAATGTGAGGACCATGTGTTGAAAGAGGAAGATGACTATTGGAGAAAGGATGGATTGAATTTTATGCAACCTAGAGCAGTCATCAACCTACTGGAATCGTCCAACACAGATTAAGGTCTGGGCATATCCACATGCACACCTACTGTGATATTTTGCTCCAACTCTTCAGAAGAATTGCAGGCTTTAAACATTACAGCATAGGCACAAACAATACAACTTGTCAATGGCAACAGTTTGTATTCCACAGTGATGAATTTTCAATTCCGCAAGCCCTCAACGGTGACAAACATCTGACGTTGAACAACAACAACAACAACAACAACAACAACAACAACAACAACAACAACAACAACAACAACAACAACAACAACAACAACAACAACAACAACAACAACAACACTAAAAGCATTGAATACCAACAGAAGAGTAATATTGCGGTGGAAACTGACATATTGTGGCATAACAAGAAACGTGAGAGCAAACACGTTATCAAATTAGGGGACAACACACGTACATACAAATCAGTCTATAAACTTCAATGAAAAGAGGACCAACATCTTGGCTGTTAAGAAGAAAGCCCACTACAGAGACACTGACAACTATTTTCATAGTGCAAAACAGGTAATAATCATGTTCCGTCTCTGAATAGTAAACAGCAGAGTAGACAATCTTTCACGAATACTCAAAGCGGGTCTGTCACCCATGTGTACGTGTGAACAAACTACACAGACAGCTGAACAGATCCTTAAAAATTGACACATGATGATTAAATTGTTGTATCATTTCTGGTCACACCATACGCACATTAAAGAACAGCTGTTTGGAAGCTTTCACGAACTCAATATAAAAATCTAAATGCATCCTAGTATAGTCTGTCCGGAAATTTATGCCGTCATTCAAGATCAATTATTTTGAAAACTATCTGTTGCATCGTTATGAAATTTTTCCAGCCGTCTTATATTTACCCCCACCCAAGGAATATGTCTTTGATAGGTCCCAAAACAACTTAAATCATTAAAAGCGGCATCATTCCTTTGATGTTTTGCTTAACAACTAGTGATTTCTTGTTAAAAATGTTATGTTTACGGTAATGAGGACCTGCAAATTCAGATGACAAACAAAGGCGTATCTGGATTCGTATGGGAGTGGGTGCAATCAAAGAAGTAGCTTACAGTCGACAGAATCGGCTGCATTGCACAGGGTTTTTATCCCATATGGCTCAGTTTCTTTCCGCAGCGCGGAAAGCGTCGCACAAAGCACGAACTCCGTAGCTCCAGCGACGACCCTCGGCAGTCTCCGAATAAAATGAATGATGCGGCCCGGACAGGCAGACAGAAAGGTAGGTAGGTAGGCAGAAAGATAGGTGGGTGGATGGATGGCTGGCTGGCTGGCTGGCTGAGTGGGTGGATCGGTCGGTCGGTGGGTCGGTCGGTCGGTGGGTGGGTGGGTGGGTCGGCAGGCAGGCAGGCAGGCAGACAGACAGATAGATTAGATAGATAGATAGATAGATAGATAGATAGATAGATAGATAGATAGATAGATAGATAGATAGATAGATAGATAGATAGATAGATAGATAGATAGATAGATAGATAGATAGATAGATAGATAGATAGATAGATAGATAGATAGATAGATAGATAGATAGATAGATAGATAGATAGATAGATAGATAGATAGATAGATCGATATCGGTAGGTCGGTCGGTTAGTGGGTGGGTGGGCAGGCAGGCAGACAGACAGACAGACAAATAGATTAGATAGATAGGACAGACAGATAGATTAGATAGATTGATATCGATAGGTCGGTCGGTCTGTCGGTGGGTGGGTGGTCGGGCCGGCAGGCAGGCAGATAGATAGATAAATAGATAGATAGATAGATAGATAGATAGATAGATAGATAGATATATAGATAGATAGATAGATAGATAGATATCGGTAGGTCGGTCGGTTAATGGGTGGGTGGGCCGGCAGGCAGGCAGACAGACAGACAGATAGATTAGATAGATAGGACAGACAGATAGATTAGATAGATAGGACAGACAGATAGATTAGATTAGATTAGATTAGATAGATAGATAGATAGATAGATAGATAGATAGATAGATAGATAGATAGATAGATAGATAGATAGATAGATAGATAGATATCGGTAGGTCGGTCGGTCGGTCGGTTGGTGGGTGGGTGGGCCGGCAGGCAGGCAGTCAGGCAGACAGACATACAGACAGACATACAGACAGACAGACAGACAGACAGATAGATATATAGATAGATTGATTGATAGATAGATAGATAGATAGATAGATAGATAGATAGATAGATAGATAGATAGATAGATAGATATCGGTACGTCGGTCGGTTGGTCGGTGGGTGGGTGGGCCGGCAGGCAGGCAGACAGACAGACAGAAAGACAGACAGACAGACAGATAGATAGATAGATATATTAGATAGATAGATAGATAGATAGATAGATAGATAGATAGATAGATAGATATATAGATAGATAGATAGATAGATAGATAGATAGATATCTGTCGGTCGGTCGGTCGGTCGGTATGTGGGTGGGTGCGCCGGCAGGCAGGCAGACAGACAGACATATAGATTAGATAGATTAGATAGATAGATAGATAGATAGATAGATAGATAGATAGATAGATAGATAGATAGACAGATAGACAGATAGATAGATAGATAGATAGATAGATAGATAGATAGATATCTGTCGGTCGGTCGGTCGGTATGTGGGTGGGTGGGCCGGCAGGCAGGCAGGCAGACAGACAGACAGATAGATTAGATAGATTAGATAGATTAGATAGATAGATAGATAGATAGATAGATAGATAGATAGATAGATAGATAGATAGAGATAGATAGATAGATATCGGTACGTCGGTCGGTTGGTCGGTGGGTGGGTGGGCCGGCAGGCAGGCAGGCAGACAGGCAGACAGGCAGACAGACAGACAGACAGATAGATAGATAGATAGATAGATAGATAGATAGATAGATAGATAGATAGATAGATAGATAGATAGATAGATATCTGTCGGTCGGTCGGTCGTTCGGTATGTGGGTGGGTGCGCCGACAGGCAGGCAGACAGACAGACATATAGATTAGATAGATTAGATAGATAGATAGATAGATAGATAGATAGATAGATAGATAGATAGATAGATAGATAGATAGATAGATAGATAGATATCGGTACGTCGGTCGATCGGTCGGTGGGTGGGTGGGTGGGCCGGCAGGCAGACAGGCAGACAGACAGACAGACAGACAGACAGATAGATAGATAGATAGATAGATAGATAGATAGATAGATAGATAGATAGATAGATAGATAGATAGATAGATATCGGTAGGTCGGTCGGTCTGTCGGTGGGTGGGTGGTCGGGCTGGCAGGCAGGCAGATAGATAGATAGATAGATAGATAGATAGATAGATAGAATAGATAGATAGATAGATAGATAGATAGATAGATAGATAGATAGATATCGGTAGGTCGGTGGGTCGGTGGGTAGGTGGATGGGTCAGCCGACCGGCAGACATTCAGACAGACAGACATTCAGACAGACATTCAGACAGACATTCAGACAGACAGACAGACAGACAGACAGACAGACAGACAGACAGACAGACAGACAGACAGACAGACAGACAGACAGACAGACAGACAGACAGACAGACAGACAGACAGACAGACAGACAGACAGACAGACAGACAGACAGACAGACAGACAGACAGACAGACAGACAGACAGACAGACAGACAGACAGACAGACAGACAGACAGACAGACAGACAGACAGACAGACAGACAGACAGACAGACAGACAGACAGACAGACAGACAGACAGACAGACAGACAAACTGGCCTTGTCGCCAACCGTGTCAAGATAGTGTCGTGTCTGATCATATCTTTTCGTGGTTTATTTATAATTCGCGGTGTGCAATTCATTTCTGTTATTCCAACGTTATACGAGGGATTGTATTTAACGTGCTTTATCCCACCATCAACAAGAGCAGCGGGTTTTCCCGAAAGTAGGCGCAGCTTATCAAAACCGTATGGGAACTATCAGACGCAATCCTCCACGGAGAGATTGTGGATAGTCACTAGTTTACCTGCACAACAGCGCTGCTTCCATCCACATTTAAGATGAAACAATAAATCCATGGTAAACACTACAAAGAAACACTCTTTACTCCCTTTACAATACTCAAAATAACTTACCATGCGTTTCTTCATTACTTTATACATAAGGCGGAGACTACTGCAACACACACATTGTATTCATTACGGATTCAAAGAGGATGCTTAGGGAGGTGGAGAAAGGAATGTTTCGCGTGGGATGGCTGTCGTCGCTTTGGAGGTCACAGGTTGTGAGAATTGTGTTGATATTTTGTCTTGACCATGCGGGGTTGCGGGGGAATGAACGGGCTGATAGGATAGTAGGGAATGCACCTCTAGGTGGTTGATTGCCTATGGGCAACGGGGGGGGGGGGGTGTCATGCTTTTGTGGGACCAGATGGAGAAAGCGGGGGAACAAATTGAGAACCCGTATGTGGAAAGAATGAGATTGCGGGGGATCGGTAGGGGTTCTGGAAGAGTCTCAAAACTGAGAGGGAAGACCAGGAGAACTTTAAATCATATAGCGGTGGGAACGATTAGTAGTATGACTCTTCGCTGGCTGCTGAACAAGGGGAAGGAGCACGTGTGGGAATGTCCTGAAAACAGTGATGTCGGTTCTTACTCTTAGCTTAACTCAACTTAACTGTGTTTCGAACGCGGTATGCGGGATTACGAATTGCAAGCTACTGAACGTAAAATTTCCTATAGTCTGTTTAGAAATGAATGCCTTCATTCACGATCAATTTTTATGAAAACTGTCTGTTGCATCATTATGAAAGTTTACCTGCCGTCTTACATTTACCCCCACCCAAGGAATATGTCTTTGATAGGTCCAAAGGCAACTTAAGTCATCGAAAGCGGCGACATTTCTTTGATGTTTTGGCGAAAATGTAGTGAATTCATGCTAATAAACTAGTTTTACAGTAAAGCACGTCATTTCGGGTAACGACACAAGTACAAGGCGTAGCCAGATTAGTATGGGAGTGGGTGCAATAAAAAAAAAAGTCGCTTAAAAGTCGACAGGGTCGACTGCACAGCACCGGGGTTTTATCCCATATGGCTCAGCCTCTTTCCGCAGCACGGAAAGCGTCGCACAAAGCACGAACTCCGTAGCTCCAGCGACGACCCTCGGGAGCCTAGAAAAAATGCACCCGTGAAATAAAGGACGCGGCCCGGAATCGAACACACAACCTTCGGAGCCCGAGTCAGACGGCTTGGCCACTTCACCACGGAGACTCCCGAGAGGGGTGCAATGTGTAATATTAGTAAAAACAGAGAATTTAGAGAGGCATGGGGTAAATAATGTGTACATTGACAGGACAGTAGAAAGAATATATTTCTTACCTTTTTTTTTTCATTTCCTTCTTGTATCTTCAGCTGCTGGTTAATAATGTCTATCAATGTGTACACAAGGGGTCATGCTATAGTGTGTTTTTTTTTGGTTGCCTCAATATAAAATTCAATATCTCAGTAACGGGCTGAGATAAAATGATGAGATTTAGTATATAACGTTATCATTATGTCCACCCAACAAAACAATTTTTGTTCTGGAGATTTTACAGCAGATTTTAAAGTTAGCTTATATACGGTATATTAATTATGACTTAAAGATTACGACCATGATTTTAACAGTTTTACAGCTTCCCCAAGATTCGACCCAAATTATTCAAAATTTTCACGTGACTTTCGTTTTCAAACAAACAGCGCGAAGATTCAGAGGCGTCTCCAAATGTGGGTTCTTTCATGAAACGTGATTATATAAATAAACTAGCTGACAAGGCCCGGTTTCTGGTGGAAATCAATCAATCAATCAATCAAGTAAATCAAAAGTACAGGCCCTTTTCTACATCTTGAGGCATGTTGAGTATATGGTGCTGTCCAATATTTATATGGACCAATCAGCTTTCAGAGGCTGCTGTGATCAATATCACGCCCGCTGCCTTTACTTTCTAGAACATTTCCTGGTTCCCATTTGAGGCTGAGTCGACCTTGAAGCCCAGGACAGTTTTTATAAAATGTCTGCCTTGTTGTGGATTTGGACATTTGTCCTCTTGGCCAGCAGGCAAGCATGTCAGCCACAATGTACCCTATGTGAATGTTTAGTGGTTGCAGATAAGTTTGAGAATTTCCAGTATTGTTTCAGTAAAAAATGGTCAGAATCCTGGCTTTATTAGAATATTTATCTCTTGAGGCCACAGAAATGTGGTTTTACAGAAGAAGATTTAAAATACTACGTAACGCCAGAATGACTATTCTGGATGTTTAATAAGAGGTCAAAAGTCACAGGAAACTGTTCATGGACATCAGTAGGACAAGTCATCATATGTGACCGTATCATGAGAAGATGAAAGCCGAAACAAATTGGAAGAACTGGAAGATTAATGGGAAAACTATTACAGCAAATTAGTGAGAGAAGATTCTGGAATGTCTCGCATCAAGGCAAGAAAGATGTCAGCACTTGAATGGACACATAGTGTCAAGGAGCAGGAGCTGTGGAAGGGCACCATAATCCGTGCCTTTGACAAAGGACTTTGAAGATGATGATGATAAAAAAAAAATTTCTTTCAGAAAATAAGGCATGAAATAAAAATACAAACCACATTCAGTTGTTTACGAAAGAAACAAGGAATTTGAAGATGATGATGATAATGAAAATGATGATTTCTTTCAGAAAGTGTCACTAACTAAGTATACTAACCACATTCAGTTGTTTATGAAAGAAACAAGATATAGCTAACTTTGGCTGTGACTGTTTTCTTGATTGATATTTTAACATGTTTGCTTCCATGATTCTTGCCTGTTTGTTGTTTCATTTACAGATATTATTCTGTAACTTATTTCTGTGTTCAAATGTTTATTTTAAAATCATTTCCCTGTGAACAAAATCTTAAACAGTAGAATATATTTTTCTAATAGAATTTTAACTATATAGCTGTGTTTTCAATACTTTTCTTATCATATTTCTTTGTTGGGTGTGATTTTTTTTAAATCAGCATGTTTTCACATGTAGTGTTACCGGTGCCGTTACAGCGTCATTGAATAGTCTTTATTGTATAGTCTTACACTTAACTGAGACTCTCCATGCTGTTACATACTTATTTATTTGTAGTGCTTTTGTCCTTATATGTAGTAGTTGTTCATTTAAAAAATGCCAAATAGTCTAATCTACTGTTTTGCCCATTACATTCTTTGTACTATTAATGTGTCTGGAAGCTGAAATATTTTGAATCTAAATCCCTCGATCTTTACCTCACTAGTTCACTAAAGTCAGTCCGTTTCCATCTATAAATCCATTATCTATTTCTGTATGGACATTGGCTTGTAGTCCGTGTTTGTTAGGAAGTGTAAGAGGGAATTGAAGTTTTCAGTCTTGAGTCGAAAAGTCTAATGTGTCAGATGCATTGCATTGGGTTAGTGTTTGTGGAGTAAACCCCAATAGAATCTGTTCTTCAGATTCCAGGTCCTCCGCTAACATTACAGCCTGGATGTCTTGGGAATAAGGCATAAAATGGTAGCTTGCTGGGTTTCATTCGCATAAAATGTGCTCACTGTTCTATTTCTTGTCTCTTCCATTCTGTGACAAAATAAATATGTTTACAAATATTAACTGATGGCACTCAAAGAAGTAGATAACAGGATGTATCTGTGAAAGAGATCTATCCAATTTCCCTAATGTTTCAACCACTGCTTCTCTAGGGCAGACTAGAAACGCACAGCAGATATTAGTTGTTGTAGTGAAGTTACATCATCCACTTAACTCCAGTCAATTAAAAGGATATATCATATGGTATGAAAACAGGATTTGCTTAGTACCAGATTTGGACCTATTTTGTCTTTCTAGAAATAGATTTGGACCCATTTAAACTTCTTAGAAATAGATTTGCACCCATTTCAACTTTTTAGAAATAGATTGGATCCATTTGAACTTTTTAGAAATAGATGTTGACCCATTTGAACTTTTTAGAAATAAAATAGATTTGGACCAATTTGAACTTTTTTAGAAATAAAATAGATTTGACCCATTAGAACTTTTTCAGAACTAGATTTCACAAAACTTTAATTTACAGATATAATGACTCAAACCATTTCATATTGGAAATATGTCCCTTGCTGTTTCAGGAAATGTATCTTGAAATTGAAATGTTTCTTGGCAGACTTCCTGAAATAACTCACTGTTGAAGTTTCAGGACACGAACTTTAGTGATATTATGAACCACAGTTCACCATTTTGATTGAACTCATTCAATAAATAATTTGTGTGAGCCTGACCAGAGTTAATTTCTTATTGTTATTTCAGGAATCTTATCTGTTATTGTCTCTTTGATGTTATTTCTCATTGTATGTAAAATGTACAATATAAACCATGTTTACTACCAGTCATCTTCTAGAGAAATACAAATCACTGTACTCTGAAGGGAAAGAGATATTTCTGTGAAGATCTTTTGAAAGATGGCATTGTGTTCAAGAAAAGATAAGTTGAAGCATCTAGTGAAAGACAAGACTACAAAAATGTCTCACTTGAAAGCACAGCTGAAAATTACAAATAAAGGAAGACATTGATCATGAATGCAACCATCATGACACTCCAGCCACCTACAGATAAGGTTTATAGGATTGAAGATAAAAGTATAATATAATTGTAAGACAGAAAATGTAAAAGTATTTCAAAAATATATATACTGTTGGATGGTGAAAGTTATACTAGTTCACAGCTGAAGGTTGGTGGCTAGATCCGTGCTCATACTTTCCTCTTCACAAAATAGTAGCAAGACAGGTATCTTTTATTGTATGTTATTCTTTTATTATATCTTATTTTATTGGTACAGCTAAGTCTATTATTACACCTTTACTTATTGTCACAACTTAAGCCATATTCACAATCAAATACACGTGTAAAGTTTTCATTATAATGACTTTATTAATAGAAAGCTCTTGAGTTAACTGACAGATGTCACAAATAAAACGAAAACTACATAATTGTCAATACAGATTGCATGCCGTATTTGCCATTCTCACTTGTTGTTAAGCTCTGTATCTCTGTTGACTTGAGTGATGACTGTATTATATATACACACAGCTGTCACAATTTTATGTTTTACATGATGGTATTACATACACTGCCAGTTTGTCAACTTTTGTAAATTAAACTGACCTTTTGGTGTGTTTATGCAAGCTGTGTGTTTTACCGTCTATTCTGTATGTGTTTGCATATATTTTTTACACCTATTGTATATACTTGTGTGGTGATGTGTGGGGAGGCAGTGCCCCCTTCACGTTGCTTGCAACTCCAATTTTCCCTCAATTAAGAAAAAGACAATAAATGCATTGTGATTCCTCATTGTGCTTCTTGAGTTATTTTCTTTATTATTCAGTGATTGGTGAGATTGAAGTTTGTGCATTGGAGTGTCTGCAAGCGATGAACTGGTTTTAATTGGTATTAAAATGATCCAATGAAAGTAACAAAGAAATATGTTTGAATAGAGTACAGAAAACGAACTGTCATGGAGTGATGTCAGTATGATCCTAGGAAAGTAGTGTATGAAAGAGTGCATCTGTGCAGACGATGAACTGGTTTGAAGAGATGCCGAAACGATCCAATGAAAATAACCCAGAAATATTTTTGATAAGAGTACAGGAAACTAACTAGCATGGGATGATGTTGGTATATTCAAGGAAAATAACAGGAAAGAGTGCAGACGATTAAGTGGTGTCAGTATGATCCAAGGAAGTTAACCCAGAAAATTGTCTGAAAAGAGTGCACATGCTGAACAGTTGCAGAGTGCTATCAGTATCATCCGAGCAAGTTAATTCAGAAAAGTGCCTGGGAAGCTTGCAGACAATGAACTGGTGTGGAATGGTGTCTGTATGATCCTAGGAAAGTGTTTGTAAAGAGTACAGACAATGAAATGGTGTGGATGATGTCAGTATGATCCTAGGAAAGTAACCTGGAAAGAGTGCAGACAATGAACTAGTGTGGAATGATATCATTATGATCCCAGGAAAGTGTTTGGAATGAATGGAGACAATGAACTGGTGTGCAATGATGTCAGTATGATCCTATGAAAGTAACCTGGAAAGAGTGCAGACAATGAACTGGTATGGAATGATGTCAGTATGATCCTAGGAAAGTATCCCGGGAAAGAGTGCAGACAATGAACTGGTGTGCAATGATGTCAGTATGATCCTATGAAAGTAACCTGGAAAGAGAGCAGACAATGAACTGGTGTGCAATGATGTCAGTATGATCCTAGGAAAGTATCCCGGGAAAGAGTGCAGACAATGAACTGGTGTGGAATGATGTCAGTATGATCCATGGAAAGTAACCTGGAAAGAGAGCAGACAATGAACTGGTGTGGAATGATGTCAGTATGATCCTATGAAAGTAACTGGAAAGAGTGCAGACAATGAACTGGTGTGCAATGATGTCAGTATGATCCTATGAAAGTAACCTGGAAAGAGAGCAGACAATGAACTGGTGTGGAATGATGTCAGTATGATCCTATGAAAGTAACCTGGAAAGAGTGCAGACAATGAACTGGCGTGGAATGATGTCAGTATGATCCATGAAAAGTAACCTGGAAAGAGAGCAGACAATGAACTGGTGTGCAATGATGTCAGTATGATCCTAGGAAAGTATCCCGGGAAAGAGTGCAGACAATGAACTGGCTGGAATGATGTCAGTATAATCCTATGAAAGTAACCTGGAAAGAGAGCAGACAATGAACTGGTGTGGAATGATGTCAGTATGATCCTATGAAAGTAACCTGGAAAGAGTGAAGACAATGAACTGGCGTGGAATGATGTCAGTATGATCCATGGAAAGTAACCTGGAAAGAGAGCAGACAATGAACTGGTGTGCAATGATGTCAGTATGATCCTAGGAAAGTATCCCGGGAAAGAGTGCAGACAATGAACTGGCGTGGAATGATGTCAGTATGATCCATGGAAAGTAACCTGGAAAGAATGCAGACAATGAACTGGCGTGGAATGATGTCAGTATGATCCATGGAAAGTAACATGGAAAGAGAGCAGACAATGAACTGGTGTGAAATTATGTCAGTATGATCCTATGAAAGTAACATGGAAAGATAGCAGACAATGAACTGGTGTGAAATGATGTCAGTATGATCCTATGAAAGTAACATGGAAAGAGAGCAGACAATGAACTGGTGTGAAATGATGTCAGTATGATCCTATGAGAGTAACATGGAAAGAGAGCAGACAATGAACTGGTGTGAAATGATGTCAGTATGATCCTATGAACGTAACCTGGAAAGAGAGCAGACAATGAACTGGTGTGAAATGATGTCAGTATGATCCTATGAAAGTAACATGGAAAGAGAGCAGACAATGAGCTGGTGTGAAATGATGTCAATATGATCCTATGAAAGTAACCTGGAAAGAGAGCAGACAATGAGCTGGTGTGAAATGATGTCAATATGATCCTATGAAAGTAACCTGGAAAGAGAGCAGACAATGAACTGGTGTGGAATGATGTCAGTATGATCCTAGGAAAGTAACTTGGAAAGAGAGCAGACAATGAACCCAGGAAACTGTCTAGAAAGAGTTCCCGAGCCAGGAAGGATGTCGTTACACGGACAGTGCTTCTGAGGGCTCCAAAGGACATGTATCATATGTCAACGCATCCGACTCAGACTCAAGTCTTCCCGAGGCATTTTAACCACCGTATATCCTTGGGTATCCCTTCTACAAGTTTGTCTTGCCATTGGTTTAGTTGCTTAATTTTATGGAATTTACAATTTTCCGCACATATTTGAGAAAACGAGGTATCCAGTCTAACTACCCACGAGATTACGGGGACACAATAAATATCATCATCATCAAGTGCCCTGCCAGCTGGCGTGGGCGTCCATGGCTCTAAACAGATCTCGATCTTTGGTGTTCTGGGTCAATTCTTCAGCTGATATTCTTCCATGCCTCTTTCTCAGTCCATCCATCATCATCATTGCTCTTGGTCTGACTCTGCCTCTCTTCCCCTTGATCTTACCAGTTGTCACTATGTTCTCCAACGCCTCTCTTCTCATCACATAACTAAAGAAAGCCGTTTGTATCTTTCTTATTGTTGTATATTGCCATGATCCATATTAGATCATGGGGCACGTGGTGCATAGTCCAAATCTTCACGCAGTTCAGCGTGAAAATTGAGCAGGTTGAGTTTCACGCCTTGCATGAAAACGGCAAGGCACGTCGCTAGGCAAGGAGACGTCTCCCCCGGGCGATCAGTCTGCGTGGAGCCAAGGTCAAGTGCGGGCCTGGTTTCATGTGTGCAGGGAGTTTGGCTAAATATTACGTCACTCCTTTTAAAACTTAGATTGTGTCGAGTTTATAACAAGTAGATTGTGTTGTCGCACATTTGTTAGAATAAATTATGTGTATTTTGTTGTAGCGATTAATAGACATTAAAAACGGACCCTGGGTTGCTTGAGTTGATTATTAAGAGTCGTGTTCCACTCATTTATAGTTTGCGTGTTGTCAGAAGCAACGAGTGACAGTTAAAGGTAACTAACTATAATGGTGGTTCTGAATGTGTTGCTCAACATCAAGTCCGTGGAGCGGAGATCAAGAGAAAGAAGTCATTACATGAATAGAGTTATGCTTGATAAAGACGAGTCAACATATCAGCAACAAATATATATCAGAGACGAGTCAGCCTTCAGTCAAACGCAGAGTGAAGATGACTGACGACCTTGTGAGCAGTCAGGCACTCTATGAATACCACCAGCGGGCATTAACGCACCCTCTATTAAGACCAGGAGCGCACCATCGAATAAAGACCCTTACCTCGCTCCCTGGCATATATAATGTTCTAGTATCATTAGCCTCTTGTAGACAAGCGTTGTGAGTTACTCTGGCAACAATCGTCTCAGGAACCACATCTCTTTTGCTTATAAGTTCTTCCTAATTTGTTCATATACATTCCAAGATTCACCGCCACACAACAAAGCTGGTTCTATATAGCATTACAGTACTCTCTTTCTTACATTCAATGATAGTGACTTATTGCATAAGACTCTTCATTTTCTGAAATGCGGCTTTTGTTTGCCCTATTCGACTCTTAAACTACTGAATGTAAACTTGCCAAGACATCAACAACAGTAGTGCTGTGCTGGTGTTGACAGCGATGTCTTGTAAATAGGATATGGAAAAAACAATCGGCTCTTAATCTCTATTGTGCATCTTCTATCTGATGTTATAAATGCCCCTAAATACGTAAAATTATCCACTTGGTTAAGAATATTCCCTTCCATTTCCATTTCACATTTTAGTGTAATCATTTTCTTTGATATCACCAGTGTTACTGTTTTCTTGATATTCAAGGAGAGTGTTTTCTGTGTACTCTCTGTTACTACAATTTTCTTCAACTGTTGCAGATCTTTTGCATTATACGCCACCAATAAATATAGTATAATTACAAAACTAATTGTTCTCATAAGACAATTCTCAGCATTATATTGGAAGCGAGCAGGCTTAGTTCCGAGTCCAAATATCTCTGCCACGTTTCTACTTGCTTAACCTTACGTCTTCAGTGTCCTTCAATGGTATGTAACTAAGACTTCTTCTTCTTCTTCTTCTTCTTCTTCTTCTTCTTCTTCTTCTTCTTCTTCTTCTTCTTCTTCTTCTTCTTCTTCTTCTTCTTCTTCTTCTTCTTCTTCTTCTTCGGCTTCATCATCATCATCATCATCATCATCATCATCATCATCATCATCATCATCATCATCATCATCATCATCGCCTTCTTCTAACCCCCCCCCCCCTCCCCCACCCCCTTTCCCTCCTGTCCAATTTCGCTTTTTCAGTGTCTGATTAAGACGCTTCAATCTGGCTCTAGAGAAAGTTGTAAGGAGGGTAAAGGATGAATGTGATATTGGAGGAACATCCAAGCTGCTTGGTTATGCAGATGATATAGATATTATAGGGGAAAATGAACAAAAGACATTGGAAATATTGACTCACTTAAAGGAAAAAGCCCAACAGATGGGGCTGGTTATCAACCAAGATAAGACAGAATGTATGGTAATTTCAAGAGAAGGAATGGCTAAAAACTCTGGCCACATACAAATAGATAATATGACCATTAAAAGAACGGAAACATACAAATACCTGGGTACAATCTTCAACTGCTCCAACATCATAAGGGAAGAAATACAAACTAGAATCAATTCTGGAAATAGGATATACTGTGCACTATAACATCTACGAAAATCAAAGGCGCTGTCTCGTAACACCAAGATCACAATATACAAAACACTGATCAGACCAGTTGTGCTGTATGGCTCTGAAACCTGGAGTACAATGAAAGGAGACGAAGCCTTGCTACAAACCTTTGAGAACAAAGTTTTAAGACGCATTTTTGGACCCATTAGGGCTACACAAAGTGGAGAGTGGAAAAGAAGAAGTAACAAAGACATTTATGATCTGTTTAAGTCCCCGTTAATCACTGGTATCATGAAGGCTAATAGACTACAATAGCTGGGGCATATAGAAAGAATGGAAGATAATAGGGAAACAAAACTCGCTTACATTCAGGAAATAAATGACCGTAGACCCCGAGGTAGACCAAGAAGACGGTGGAGAGATAATATATATACAGACCTACAAGCACTTGGAATCAACGACTGGCAAGAGAAGGTCAACCAGAGAGACGAATGGAGACGGATTGTATCTGCAGCAAAGAACCTCAATGGCTTGGAACGCTGAAGAAGAAGAAGAAGAAGAAGAAGAAGAAGAAGAAGAAGAAGAAGAAGAAGAAGAAGAAGAAGAAGAAGAAGAAGAAGAAGAAGAAGAAGAAGAAGAAGAAGAAGAAGAAGAATAAGAAGAAGAAGAAGAAGATTAAGAAGGGACATCGTAAACGAGACTGTCTCATCTCATCTAATCTTGTTCCTCTTGTACCTTGAGGTGTCGAGGTGAAGTACAAACAGCGGGAGAGTGCCCGCTTATGAGCTTCATGTATCGATATTCCATGTACTCTGTTATTCCCTGCGTCTATCGTTTACGTGGTCGGCCTCTTCCTGTGCTTCCCTCTGATCTGTACATCATTGCTTGTTTTGGTATACTGTTAGTTGGTAACCTACTTACATGGCCAAACCATTTGACTTGCTGCCTTCTAATAAAATCTAATGCAGCTACAGCCCCCACTTTAGTCATGATTTCTTCATTTCTGATCTTATCTCGTCTTGATACATTGAGTATTCTTCTCAGGAATCTCATTTGTCTTGTTGTGATTTTTCTTTTCTCTTTTTCTGTCATTGTCCAGGTTCGGCATTGGTAACACAGGGTTGGTAGGAAGATTGTGTTGTAAAGTGCTTTCATAGTAGTTATTGGTACATGTTTGTTCTTTAGTATTGGTTCCATTTGTCCAATGAGTTGGTTTGCCTTTTTTCATCTATTTTCGATCTCGTCTTCTGATTTGAAATTTAATGATATTATACTTCCTAGGTACTTGAAACTCTTTACTTGTTTCAAGGGATGTTCGTTTAGGTGAATTGTTGTTACTTTTTCTTCTTTAGTTACAGTCATTACCTCTGTTTTACTTGTGCTAATTTTCATGTTATGTTCCCTACACATTTCATTTAGACTATTCATGTGGTCTTGTAATTCAGCTTCTGATTTTGCTATTAATGCTTGGTCGTCCGCAAACAGGAGTTCTCTAATGGTGAGATTTGCAGATGGTTCTTCTTCCGTGTTCTCGTCACGCGGTGTTCCTGTGGTCTCTGTATGGCTGGTTTCTTTACATATGTTGTCTATATATGTTATGAACAAGAGAGGGGATAGGACACAACCTTGTCGTACTCCTGATCTTATGGTGAAGGGTTCTGAGTGTCCTCCACTTGCTCTCACTATGCATTCACTGTTGTTGTATAAACTCCTAAATAGGTTTGTTAGATGTGTACTCACTCCATACTGTTTAAGGATTTCCCACGGCTTGTTTCTATCTACTCTATCAAATGCCTTTTCTTGGTCGACAAAGGCTAAGTAGGGTGTTTCATTGAATTCGATTGATTTTTCTATAAGTTGTCTAAGAGCAAACATGACATCTGTGCATCCTTTGTTTTTCCTAAATTCCAGCTGTGTTTCGCTTAGCTGGGGTTAGCATCTGTATACCCATTACTAGCAACCGCTAATCTTTTCCTTTCTAAATCCAATCTAATCTTTCTACCTTGATGTCTTAATGATCTTTCAAATAGTGGCATATCTTCATCACTTGAGGAATTTTCTCTAAAGTTTCTTTGCCTCTTAATTTCTCTTTCTTTCTGTCTATCTAACTTTCTTTTAACTGCCTGTCTAGTATTCATAAATGGAGCGTCTATTTTTTCTTTGATCGATTCTTCACTATTATAACCGTCATACGTGTTGTTTTCCTCTGTCACGATTGTTTTTGGTATTGTTTCTTCTTGTTCACCAGTAGTAGATGCTGTTATTATTTGTTTTTGTACCAATTCTCTCCCATTATCTATAGGTATTGGATATTCCGTTTGTCTGATAATCTGTCCATCTGAAAATAATTCTTCTGAATAATAATTATTATTATTATCCTCTGCATCTTTTTCCTCATTATCCCGTCTTAAGTGCTCTACATGTGAACGTGCAACATGCCCTGTAATTTGATTTTTTATAGTATATGATACTGGACCCTTTTTACCTAAAATATAATATCCCGGGACCCAATGAGCATCAAACTTAGAGATTTTCCTATGTTTTTTGTAATAAACTCTATCACCTATGTTAAACTCCTGTAAGTGTGCATTTTTATTTGTGTATTTCTTCTGTCTTTCTCGAGCCTTAATTATATTATTTCTTAAACGTATATGTGCTTTGTGCATTTCTTGCAACCTTATTTCCTGAAACTCCTCCCCCATATATTTTCTTCTAGGCTTTAATAAATTGTCAATCGGTAATATTGGTTCTCTTCCATGTAGTAGGTAAAAATGGTGAGAAACCTGTTCCTTCATTTTGGTGTGTACGGATCGCCCCCAATGCTATTCCCAAATAAAGATCCCAATCCATATCGTGTTCTTCTACATTTTTCGCCAGTATATTGTACAATGTTCTATGTTGTCTCTCATTTTTGGCATTCGAAGATGGTCTGCAGTATGAAGTTTAATGTGCTTTATATTCAAATCTTTTAACAATTTTTCAAACTTTCTATTTACAAATTCTTTCCCATTGTCTGTAAGTATTGTCTGTGGACACCCAAACCTTGGTATAAATTCTTGTAAAAACATATTTATAACAGAATCAGAACTCTTGTCTGGAATTAGATAAACTTCTGGCCAGAGACTATATGAATCTACGATATGTAGTAGATATACATTTCCCGATAATGTTTTTGGATGAGGACCTGAAATATCCAAACTCACTTTCTGCATTGGAAATTGAGGAATATCTGTATCTTGTAAGGGACATTTAATTATTTTCATGTTTCCTAACCTACACTTTTCACATGCATCAACATATTCATATACGCTTTTAAATAAATTCGGCCAGTAATATTTACTGCTAATAGCCTTAACTAACTTATCTCGTCCAAAATGACCATTATTATCATGATATGCCTTTAAAACTTCCCGTTCTAAATGTTTCGGAATATATTTTCTTAATCCCTCACCTTTTTCACCGACATAATATAATTGATTGTCTTCTTGCAGCTCTAAGAATTTTCTTTTAAAACTGTTTTCCCCTGTTTCTTTCAATTTTTGTTTAATCTGTATTATTTTTTGATCTAATTCCTGTTCATTTTTCATATTAAAATGCATCAACTGTGTATCTTCCTCTATCGATTCAGAATCTTGTTCTGTCTGTGAGCTTTTATAATTTATTTTAGCAGAATCTAATATATTTACTTGCCAATTCCTGTCGTCAATTTCTGGTTCTCCCTCATCTTGAGTAGTGGTTTCAGATATTGTTGTATGTGGAATTCTAGACAATAAATCAGCGCATGTATTATGTTTTCCTGAAATATACTCTACTTTAGCATTGTATCCCTGTAAATTTAGTGCCCATGTTTGTATTTTCCTATTTTGTATTGGTGCTTCTAATATAGACTTTAATGGTATGTGATCAGTTTTAATAATGAAATTGGCGTTATGTAGATAATAATTTAGTTTCTGGAGAGCATAGTGTATAGCGTAGGCCTCCTTCTCAATAGTCGCCCATTTTCGCTGAGATTTGCTAAGTCTATGTGACAAGAAATAGATTGGTCTTTCATTCTTAACTCCTGGTATTCCTGAGTCTTCTCCTTCATACGGTTGTGTTAAACATGCTCCTATGGCATTATCTGACGCATCTGTATACAAAACCAATTGCGCATTCATTAACTAATGGGGAAATAAAGTTAGTGAACGTGTGAGCACGAATGGGTTTAGGTATCCAGGGGTTGCTCACACGTCACTGGGGATTCGGCCATGAGAAGAACAACAAAGATGTCTGTATTTACATCGGCAGCATGAAAATGTAATTGATGACTCAAATAAACCTTATATACACTACAACGCGGAGTTTGTCATCTATATTGATGTCAGCCACTAACGATTCGCAGCTAGGCCATGTTCACACTGTGATATGACATGATTTGGCGCCGAGTATACCAAGATTTCGGAATCGTGCTGTCGCGGCCACTACTGATCACAGAGGTCCTCATAAAATAAATCAAATTGGAATATAGAAGTCAACAGAAGTCATGGAAGGTTGTGTTGAAATACTGCACTCTGGAAGAACAACTTATGTCGTATTTTCAAGTCTTTGTGATGGGGTTGATGGTTGTTAGAACCGCCACACAACACATAATGTTCCGAGTGGTGAAACAGAGCAGCCATCGTCAATCTTGAATCCTGTGTTGACCTGCTCGTTTTTTTCGAAACGTATGGATGTTCCAGATATGCTGCCGTGAAATCTGGTCTTGCTGGAACTGTCGATTTAACCATTATCGTCTGAAGTACATTGAAGGTGACCTTGGTAGTCTGAAGATAAAGTCCGGAGTTGTTGGTCAACGCTTATAGTGAGCCGGCTCAATCAATCAATCAATCAATCAATCAATCAATCAATCAATCAATCAATTGAGTATTGTCTCGATCGTTGTCATTTCAAATCCAGACGAGCACAATCAGCGGCATGAAGACGACTAGAAGGGCCATTTTTCGGTGAAAGTAAGTCAGAAGGCACCGACTTCGATTGAAGTGAGGAATCCAGAGGCTCTTCTTTTTCTTTTCCTGCGAGAGAAGAAGACAACTGTCAAATGTTGTCGATTGGGCGTCATAATCCTTCAATTTTGTCGATTGGGCGTCATACTCCTTCAAGTTTGTCGATTGGGCATTACACTCCTTCAATTTTGTCGATTGGGCATTACACTCCTTCAATTTTGTCGATTGGGCATTACACTCCTTCAATTTTGTCGATTGGGCGTCATACTCCTTCAATTTTGTCGATTGGGCGTCATACTCCTTCAATTTTTTCGATTGGACTACAACCATACTCTGCGAGACGCTGGAATTGTTCTAAAATTTTTACAACGGCAGATCATCAGTTTTGAATAAGAAAAACGATTGGACAAACGACAGGACTATAAGTATAGCAGGTATTGTTAAATTTTAGGTTAAGATTTTCAACTGCTTGATTTAGGACATATTAATATATTAGATTGTTTGGTATTGCTGTATTTTCCATTTCAGATTTTTTTAGAATGGAAGCCCAAGATCTTTCACAAGTACTTGGTGGAGTTGGTAGGGCAATATCATAGTTGGACTAGGGAGTTCTAGACTTTGCAAGGTTTCTCAAACGGTAATTAGTTGTTAATTAGAAAATTGATTGATGTAAATTACAAATATTACAGCACTTTGCAGGGTTACTCAAACGGTAATTAGTTTATTAATTGGAAAACTGATTGATGTAATTTACAAATATTGCAGCATTGCAATGGATGAGGCTTCGTTAACTCAGGTACTAAGAAGCATATAGGAGAAGATATTGTTTTTAGGCTGAGATAGCATAAAGAGTAAAAATGCACCTGAGCAGAGACTTAGGAAGCGTGACTGCATGGTTAGGAGAGTTAAAGGTGGCAGTCAGCGAGGTAGAATGTTTCGTACACTGGTTACAGAGTAAAACAACTAATGTAGGAAATAATGAGATAAAAAGGAACAACAAGAATAGCCGAGGACAGCCACTAGTTAATGAAAATAGAGGGCAGTATAGAAGCACTTACGTTAATCCAAATATGACTAGGGTTAGGAGCTGGTATAATGATCAAGGATACAGAAATGGGCATGAGAGAAACCTTTTAAAGAAATCAAGGGGTTGGCCCTCCCACAGTGCAACCGCAAGAAAAAGACGTGACGACTGGTTTGAGCAAAGACAAAGACAATATTTGAAGTCAGGATCGAAGGACAGGGTAGAACACACAGATAAGAATTCAACGACTCCTAAAGTACTTGCCAATATTAGGATTAGACAGGAAAAGAAGACGACGGTATTAGTAAAGAAAATAAACCGAGAGACACAAACGCAGACATCTAGGACGATAGAGAATGCCACCCAGACACAGGTACAAGCGGCTAGCAAGATAGCAAGGGGAACACAAACTATTAAGACGGTAGAAGTTACAGAACCACCTCAGTTGATATCAGAAAAGAGAGACACAGTTACAATTAAGGAAGATAGACAGACAAAGACTAAAGATACCAGAAGGCAGGTTAGAAAAAGTGTTGGGACTAGGACTGCGACCAGTCTATTAGTAAATGTAGGAGATGACACGACAGAGGCATCAGACTTGTCAGAGTGGGACGTTAAATGTATCCCCGACCGGAGGGGTGGTCCTAGAAGTAAGAAAATTGGCAGGGGTGATAGTTCCAACTATAAGGATGTTGCTTCCTCCTCTACAGCATATAGTAAACAAGCTGGGAGAACAACTATAGTTAGTGAATCTTCAGAGGACGAGATAGGAAGATATAAGACATTTAAGACGTGTACTGAAAATAGCGAGCAGACTGATGAAGTAAAGACACGAACAGCAAATAGAGGTAACAGAAAGAAAGCAATTAAGGAGAAAAGGCAGGTATCGGGAATTTCTATTAACCCGACTTATACAGAGGATGATGCACGGAAAATCAAAGAATATATGATGCTGCGACCACAATATTTTACAGGAAGCTCTAAGTATTAATAGAGAGGGAATTAAGCCTGATCAAAATAAAATTAAAGTGATTAGAGATTTATCTTCTCCGACCAACGTGAGAGAAGTTTTTATAGGTATGACCGGGTATTATAGACGATCCGTTCCAAATTTTGCACAGATAGCAGAACCTATTATAAAATTGACCTGTAAATATGCAAGGTTTAAGTGGACTGAAGATTGTCAGAAGGCGTTCGATTTTTTAAAAAATAGCTTAACAACAGTTCCACTATTGGCACATCCAGATTTAAATAAACAATTGGTTTTGTATACAGATGCGTCAGATAATGCCATAGGAGCATGTTTAACACAACCGTATGAAGGAGAAGACTCAGGAATACCAGGAGTTAAGAATGAAAGACCAATCTATTTCTTGTCACATAGACTTAGCAAATCTCAGCGAAAATGGGCGACTATTGAGAAGGAGGCCTACGCTATACACTATGCTCTCCAGAAACTAAATTATTATCTACATAACGCCAATTTCATTATTAAAACTGATCACATACCATTAAAGTCTATATTAGAAGCACCAATACAAAATAGGAAAATACAAACATGGGCACTAAATTTACAGGGATACAATGCTAAAGTAGAGTATATTTCAGGAAAACATAATACATGCGCTGATTTATTGTCTAGAATTCCACATACAACAATATCTGAAACCACTACTCAAGATGAGGGAGAACCAGAAATTGACGACAGGAATTGGCAAGTAAATATATTAGATTCTGCTAAAATAAATTATAAAAGCTCACAGACAGAACAAGATTCTGAATCGATAGAGGAAGATACACAGTTGATGCATTTTAATATGAAAAATGAACAGGAATTAGATCAAAAAATAATACAGATTAAACAAAAATTGAAAGAAACAGGGGAAAACAGTTTTAAAAGAAAATTCTTAGAGCTGCAAGAAGACAATCAATTATATTATGTCGGTGAAAAAGGTGAGGGATTAAGAAAATATATTCCGAAACATTTAGAACGGGAAGTTTTAAAGGCATATCATGATAATAATGGTCATTTTGGACGAGATAAGTTAGTTAAGGCTATTAGCAGTAAATATTACTGGCCGAATTTATTTAAAAGCGTATATGAATATGTTGATGCATGTGAAAAGTGTAGGTTAGGAAACATGAAAATAATTAAATGTCCCTTACAAGATACAGATATTCCTCAATTTCCAATGCAGAAAGTGAGTTTGGATATTTCAGGTCCTCATCCAAAAACATTATCGGGAAATGTATATCTACTACATATCGTAGATTCATATAGTCTCTGGCCAGAAGTTTATCTAATTCCAGACAAGAGTTCTGATTCTGTTATAAATATGTTTTTACAAGAATTTATACCAAGGTTTGGGTGTCCACAGACAATACTTACAGACAATGGGAAAGAATTTGTAAATAGAAAGTTTGAAAAATTGTTAAAAGATTTGAATATAAAGCACATTAAACTTCATACTGCAGACCATCTTCGAATGCCAAAAATGAGAGACAACATAGAACATTGTACAATATACTGGCGAAAAATGTAGAAGAACACGATATGGATTGGGATCTTTATTTGGGAATAGCATTGGGGGCGATCCGTACACACCAAAATGAAGGAACAGGTTTCTCACCATTTTTACCTACTACATGGAAGAGAACCAATATTACCGATTGACAATTTATTAAAGCCTAGAAGAAAATATATGGGGGAGGAGTTTCAGGAAATAAGGTTGCAAGAAATGCACAAAGCACATATACGTTTAAGAAATAATATAATTAAGGCTCGAGAAAGACAGAAGAAATACACAAATAAAAATGCACACTTACAGGAGTTTAACATAGGTGATAGAGTTTATTACAAAAAACATAGGAAAATCTCTAAGTTTGATGCTCATTGGGTCCCGGGATATTATATTTTAGGTAAAAAGGGTCCAGTATCATATACTATAAAAAATCAAATTACAGGGCATGTTGCACGTTCACATGTAGAGCACTTAAGACGGGATAATGAGGAAAAAGATGCAGAGGATAATAATAATAATTATTATTCAGAAGAATTATTTTCAGATGGACAGATTATCAGACAAACGGAATATCCAATACCTATAGATAATGGGAGAGAATTGGTACAAAAACAAATAATAACAGCATCTACTACTGGTGAACAAGAAGAAACAATACCAAAAACAATCGTGACAGAGGAAAACAACACGTATGACGGTTATAATAGTGAAGAATCGATCAAAGAAAAAATAGACGCTCCATTTATGAATACTAGACAGGCAGTTAAAAGAAAGTTAGATAGACAGAAAGAAAGAGAAATTAAGAGGCAAAGAAACTTTAGAGAAAATTCCTCAAGTGATGAAGATATGCCACTATTTGAAAGATCATTAAGACATCAAGGTAGAAAGATTAGATTGGATTTAGAAAGGAAAAGATTAGCGGTTGCTAGTAATGGGTATACAGATGCTAACCCCAGCTAAGCGAAACACAGCTGGAATTTAGGAAAAACAAAGGATGCACAGATGTCATGTTTGCTCTTAGACAACTTATAGAAAAATCAATCGAATTCAATGAAACACCCTACTTAGCCTTTGTCGACCAAGAAAAGGCATTTGATAGAGTAGATAGAAACAAGCCGTGGGAAATCCTTAAACAGTATGGAGTGAGTACACATCTAACAAACCTATTTAGGAGTTTATACAACAACAGTGAATGCATAGTGAGAGCAAGTGGAGGACACTCAGAACCCTTCACCATAAGATCAGGAGTACGACAAGGTTGTGTCCTATCCCCTCTCTTGTTCATAACATATATAGACAACATATGTAAAGAAACCAGCCATACAGAGACCACAGGAACACCGCGTGACGAGAACACGGAAGAAGAACCATCTGCAAATCTCACCATTAGAGAACTCCTGTTTGCGGACGACCAAGCATTAATAGCAAAATCAGAAGCTGAATTACAAGACCACATGAATAGTCTAAATGAAATGTGTAGGGAACATAACATGAAAATTAGCACAAGTAAAACAGAGGTAATGACTGTAACTAAAGAAGAAAAAGTAACAACAATTCACCTAAACGAACATCCCTTGAAACAAGTAAAGAGTTTCAAGTACCTAGGAAGTATAATATCATTAAATTTCAAATCAGAAGACGAGATCGAAAATAGATGAAAAAAGGCAAACCAACTCATTGGACAAATGGAACCAATACTAAAGAACAAACATGTACCAATAACTACTATGAAAGCACTTTACAACACAATCTTCCTACCAACCCTGTGTTACCAATGCCGAACCTGGACAATGACAGAAAAAGAGAAAAGAAAAATCACAACAAGACAAATGAGATTCCTGAGAAGAATACTCAATGTATCAAGACGAGATAAGATCAGAAATGAAGAAATCATGACTAAAGTGGGGGCTGTAGCTGCATTAGATTTTATTAGAAGGCAGCAAGTCAAATGGTTTGGCCATGTAAGTAGGTTACCAACTAACAGTATACCAAAACAAGCAATGATGTACAGATCAGAGGGAAGCACAGGAAGAGGCCGACCACGTAAACGATAGACGCAGGGAATAACAGAGTACATGGAATATCGATACATGAAGCTCATAAGCGGGCACTCTCCCGCTGTTTGTACTTCACCTCGACACCTCAAGGTACAAGAGGAACAAGATTAGATGAGATGAGACAGTCTCGTTTACGATGTCCCTTCTTAATCTTCTTCTTCTTCTTCTTATTCTTCTTCTTCTTCTTCTTCTTCTTCTTCTTCTTCTTCTTCTTCTTCTTCTTCTTCTTCTTCTTCTTCTTCTTCTTCTTCTTCTTCTTCTTCTTCTTCTTCTTCTTCTTCTTCTTCAGCGTTCCAAGCCATTGAGGTTCTTTGCTGCAGATACAATCCGTCTCCATTCGTCTCTCTGGTTGACCTTCTCTTGCCAGTCGTTGATTCCAAGTGCTTGTAGGTCTGTATATATATTATCTCTCCACCGTCTTCTTGGTCTACCTCGGGGTCTACGGTCATTTATTTCCTGAATGTAAGCGAGTTTTGTTTCCCTATTATCTTCCATTCTTTCTATATGCCCCAGCTATTGTAGTCTATTAGCCTTCATGATACCAGTGATTAACGGGGACTTAAACAGATCATAAATGTCTTTGTTACTTCTTCTTTTCCACTCTCCACTTTGTGTAGCCCTAATGGGTCCAAAAATGCGTCTTAAAACTTTGTTCTCAAAGGTTTGTAGCAAGGCTTCGTCTCCTTTCATTGTACTCCAGGTTTCAGAGCCATACAGCACAACTGGTCTGATCAGTGTTTTGTATATTGTGATCTTGGTGTTACGAGACAGCGCCTTTGATTTTCGTAGATGTTATAGTGCACAGTATATCCTATTTCCAGAATTGATTCTAGTTTGTATTTCTTCCCTTATGATGTTGGAGCAGTTGAAGATTGTACCCAGGTATTTGTATGTTTCCGTTCTTTTAATGGTCATATTATCTATTTGTATGTGGCCAGAGTTTTTAGCCATTCCTTCTCTTGAAATTACCATACATTCTGTCTTATCTTGGTTGATAACCAGCCCCATCTGTTGGGCTTTTTCCTTTAAGTGAGTCAATATTTCCAATGTCTTTTGTTCATTTTCCCCTATAATATCTATATCATCTGCATAACCAAGCAGCTTGGATGTTCCTCCAATATCACATTCATCCTTTACCCTCCTTACAACTTTCTCTAGAGCCAGATTGAAGCGTCTTAATCAGACACTGAAAAAGCGAAATTGGACAGGAGGGAAAGGGGGTGGGGGAGGGGGGGGGGGGTTAGAAGAAGGCGATGATGATGATGATGATGATGATGATGATGATGATGATGATGATGATGATGATGATGATGATGATGAAGCCGAAGAAGAAGAAGAAGAAGAAGAAGAAGAAGAAGAAGAAGAAGAAGAAGAAGAAGAAGAAGAAGAAGAAGAAGAAGAAGAAGAAGAAGAAGAAGAAGAAGAAGAAGTCTTAGTTACATACCATTGAAGGACACTGAAGACGTAAGGTTAAGCAAGTAGAAACGTGGCAGAGATATTTGGACTCGGAACTAAGCCTGCTCGCTTCCAATATAATGCTGAGAATTGTCTTATGAGAACAATTAGTTTTGTAATTATACTATATTTATTGGTGGCGTATAATGCAAAAGATCTGCAACAGTTGAAGAAAATTGTAGTAACAGAGAGTACACAGAAAACACTCTCCTTGAATATCAAGAAAACAGTAACACTGGTGATATCAAAGAAAATGATTACACTAAAATGTGAAATGGAAATGGAAGGGAATATTCTTAACCAAGTGGATAATTTTACGTATTTAGGGGCATTTATAACATCAGATAGAAGATGCACAATAGAGATTAAGAGCCGATTGTTTTTTCCATATCCTATTTACAAGACATCGCTGTCAACACCAGCACAGCACTACTGTTGTTGATGTCTTGGCAAGTTTACATTCAGTAGTTTAAGAGTCGAATAGGGCAAACAAAAGCCGCATTTCAGAAAATGAAGAGTCTTATGCAATAAGTCACTATCATTGAATGTAAGAAAGAGAGTACTGTAATGCTATATAGAACCAGCTTTGTTGTGTGGCGGTGAATCTTGGAATGTATATGAACAAATTAGGAAGAACTTATAAGCAAAAGAGATGTGGTTCCTGAGACGATTGTTGCCAGAGTAACTCACAACGCTTGTCTACAAGAGGCTAATGATACTAGAACATTATATATGCCAGGGAGCGAGGTAAGGGTCTTTATTCGATGGTGCGCTCCTGGTCTTAATAGAGGGTGCGTTAATGCCCGCTGGTGGTATTCATAGAGTGCCTGACTGCTCACAAGGTCGTCAGTCATCTTCACTCTGCGTTTGACTGAAGGCTGACTCGTCTCTGATATATATTTGTTGCTGATATGTTGACTCGTCTTTATCAAGCATAACTCTATTCATGTAATGACTTCTTTCTCTTGATCTCCGCTCCACGGACTTGATGTTGAGCAACACATTCAGAACCACCATTATAGTTAGTTACCTTTAACTGTCACTCGTTGCTTCTGACAACACGCAAACTATAAATGAGTGGAACACGACTCTTAATAATCAACTCAAGCAACCCAGGGTCCGTTTTTAATGTCTATTAATCGCTACAACAAAATACACATAATTTATTCTAACAAATGTGCGACAACACAATCTACTTGTTATAAACTCGACACAATCTAAGTTTTAAAAGGAGTGACGTAATATTTAGCCAAACTCCCTGCACACATGAAACCAGGCCCGCACTTGACCTTGGCTCCACGCAGACTGATCGCCCGGGGGAGACGTCTCCTTGCCTAGCGACGTGCCTTGCCGTTTTCATGCAAGGCGTGAAACTCAACCTGCTCAATTTTCACGCTGAACTGCGTGAAGATTTGGACTATGCACCACGTGCCCCATGATCTAATATGGATCATGGCAATATACAACAATAAGAAAGATACAAACGGCTTTCTTTAGTTATGTGATGAGAAGAGAGGCGTTGGAGAACATAGTGACAACTGGTAAGATCAAGGGGAAGAGAGGCAGAGTCAGACCAAGAGCAATGATGATGATGGATGGACTGAGAAAGAGGCATGGAAGAATATCAGCTGAAGAATTGACCCAGAACACCAAAGATCGAGATCTGTTTAGAGCCATGGACGCCCACGCCAGCTGGCAGGGCACTTGATGATGATGATATTTATTGTGTCCCCGTAATCTCGTGGGTAGTTAGACTGGATACCTCGTTTTCTCAAATATGTGCGGAAAATTGTAAATTCCATAAAATTAAGCAACTAAACCAATGGCAAGACAAACTTGTAGAAGGGATACCCAAGGATATACGGTGGTTAAAATGCCTCGGGAAGACTTGAGTCTGAGTCGGATGCGTTGACATATGATACATGTCCTTTGGAGCCCTCAGAAGCACTGTCCGTGTAACGACATCCTTCCTGGCTCGGGAACTCTTTCTAGACAGTTTCCTGGGTTCATTGTCTGCTCTCTTTCCAAGTTACTTTCCTAGGATCATACTGACATCATTCCACACCAGTTCATTGTCTGCTCTCTTTCCAGGTTACTTTCATAGGATCATATTGACATCATTTCACACCAGCTCATTGTCTGCTCTCTTTCCAGGTTACTTTCATAGGATCATATTGACATCATTTCACACCAGCTCATTGTCTGCTCTCTTTCCATGTTACTTTCATAGGATCATACTGACATCATTTCACACCAGTTCATTGTCTGCTCTCTTTCCAGGTTACGTTCATAGGATCATACTGACATCATTTCACACCAGTTCATTGTCTGCTCTCTTTCCATGTTACTCTCATAGGATCATACTGACATCATTTCACACCAGTTCATTGTCTGCTCTCTTTCCATGTTACTTTCATAGGATCATACTGACATCATTTCACACCAGTTCATTGTCTGCTATCTTTCCATGTTACTTTCATAGGATCATACTGACATAATTTCACACCAGTTCATTGTCTGCTCTCTTTCCATGTTACTTTCCATGGATCATACTGACATCATTCCACGCCAGTTCATTGTCTGCATTCTTTCCAGGTTACTTTCCATGGATCATACTGACATCATTCCACGCCAGTTCATTGTCTGCACTCTTTCCCGGGATACTTTCCTAGGATCATACTGACATCATTGCACACCAGTTCATTGTCTGCTCTCTTTCCAGGTTACTTTCCATGGATCATACTGACATCATTCCACGCCAGTTCATTGTCTTCACTCTTTCCAGGTTACTTTCATAGGATCATACTGACATCATTCCACACCAGTTCATTGTCTGCTCTCTTTCCAGGTTACTTTCATAGGATTATACTGACATCATTCCAGCCAGTTCATTGTCTGCACTCTTTCCCGGGATACTTTCCTAGGATCATACTGACATCATTGCACACCAGTTCATTGTCTGCTCTCTTTCCAGGTTACTTTTCATGGATCATACTGACATCATTCCACGCCAGTTCATTGTCTGCACTCTTTCCAGGTTACTTTCATAGGATCATACTGACATCATTCCACACCAGTTCATTGTCTGCTCTCTTTCCAGGTTACTTTCATAGGATCATACTGACATCATTGCACACCAGTTCATTGTCTGCACTCTTTCCAGTTACTTTCATAGGATCATACTGACATCATTCCACACCAGTTCATTGTCTGCTCTCTTTCCAGGTTACTTTCCATGGATCATACTGACATCATTCCACACCAGTTCATTGTCTGCACTCTTTCCCGGGATACTTTCCTAGGATCATACTGACATCATTGCACACCAGTTCATTGTCTGCTCTCTTTCCAGGTTACTTTCATAGGATCATACTGACATCATTGCACACCAGTTCATTGTCTGCACTCTTTCCCGGGATACTTTCCTAGGATCATACTGACATCATTCCATACCAGTTCATTGTCTGCACTCTTTCCAGGTTACTTTCATAGGATCATACTGACATCATTGCACACCAGTTCATTGTCTCCATTCATTCCAAACACTTTCCTGGGATCATAATGATATCATTCCACACTAGTTCATTGTCTGCACTCTTTCCAGGTTACTTTCCTAGGATCATACTGACATCATCCACACCATTTCATTGTCTGTACTCTTTACAAACACTTTCCTAGGATCATACAGACACCATTCCACACCAGTTCATTGTCTGCAAGCTTCCCAGGCACTTTTCTGAATTAACTTGCTCGGATGATACTGATAGCACTCTGCAACTGTTCAGCATGTGCACTCTTTTCAGACAATTTTCTGGGTTAACTTCCTTGGATCATACTGACACCACTTAATCGTCTGCACTCTTTCCTGTTATTTTCCTTGAATATACCAACATCATCCCATGCTAGTTAGTTTCCTGTACTCTTATCAAAAATATTTCTGGGTTATTTTCATTGGATCGTTTCGGCATCTCTTCAAACCAGTTCATCGTCTGCACAGATGCACTCTTTCATACACTACTTTCCTAGGATCATACTGACATCACTCCATGACAGTTCGTTTTCTGTACTCTATTCAAACATATTTCTTTGTTACTTTCATTGGATCATTTTAATACCAATTAAAACCAGTTCATCGCTTGCAGACACTCCAATGCACAAACTTCAATCTCACCAATCACTGAATAATAAAGAAAATAACTCAAGAAGCACAATGAGGAATCACAATGCATTTATTGTCTTTTTCTTAATTGAGGGAAAATTGGAGTTGCAAGCAACGTGAAGGGGGCACTGCCTCCCCACACATCACCACACAAGTATATACAATAGGTGTAAAAAATATATGCAAACACATACAGAATAGACGGTAAAACACACAGCTTGCATAAACACACCAAAAGGTCAGTTTAATTTACAAAAGTTGACAAACTGGCAGTGTATGTAATACCATCATGTAAAACATAAAATTGTGACAGCTGTGTGTATATATAATACAGTCATCACTCAAGTCAACAGAGATACAGAGCTTAACAACAAGTGAGAATGGCAAATACGGCATGCAATCTGTATTGACAATTATGTAGTTTTCGTTTTATTTGTGACATCTGTCAGTTAACTCAAGAGCTTTCTATTAATAAAGTCATTATAATGAAAACTTTACACGTGTATTTGATTGTGAATATGGCTTAAGTTGTGACAATAAGTAAAGGTGTAATAATAGACTTAGCTGTACCAATAAAATAAGATATAATAAAAGAATAACATACAATAAAAGATACCTGTCTTGCTACTATTTTGTGAAGAGGAAAGTATGAGCACGGATCTAGCCACCAACCTTCAGCTGTGAACTAGTATAACTTTCACCATCCAACAGTATATATATTTTTGAAATACTTTTACATTTTCTGTCTTACAATTATATTATACTTTTATCTTCAATCCTATAAACCTTATCTGTAGGTGGCTGGAGTGTCATGATGGTTGCATTCATGATCAATGTCTTCCTTTATTTGTAATTTTCAGCTGTGCTTTCAAGTGAGACATTTTTGTAGTCTTGTCTTTCACTAGATGCTTCAACTTATCTTTTCTTGAACACAATGCCATCTTTCAAAAGATCTTCACAGAAATATCTCTTTCCCTTCAGAGTACAGTGATTTGTATTTCTCTAGAAGATGACTGGTAGTAAACATGGTTTATATTGTACATTTTACATACAATGAGAAATAACATCAAAGAGACAATAACAGATAAGATTCCTGAAATAACAATAAGAAATTAACTCTGGTCAGGCTCACACAAATTATTTATTGAATGAGTTCAATCAAAATGGTGAACTGTGGTTCATAATATCACTAAAGTTCGTGTCCTGAAACTTCAACAGTGAGTTATTTCAGGAAGTCTGCCAAGAAACATTTCAATTTCAAGATACATTTCCTGAAACAGCAAGGGACATATTTCCAATATGAAATGGTTTGAGTCATTATATCTGTAAATTAAAGTTTTGTGAAATCTAGTTCTGAAAAAGTTCTAATGGGTCAAATCTATTTTATTTCTAAAAAAGTTCAAATTGGTCCAAATCTATTTTATTTCTAAAAAGTTCAAATGGGTCAACATCTATTTCTAAAAAGTTCAAATGGATCCAATCTATTTCTAAAAAGTTGAAATGGGTGCAAATCTATTTCTAAGAAGTTTAAATGGGTCCAAATCTATTTCTAGAAAGACAAAATAGGTCCAAATCTGGTACTAAGCAAATCCTGTTTTCATACCATATGATATATCCTTTTAATTGACTGGAGTTAAGTGGATGATGTAACTTCACTACAACAACTAATATCTGCTGTGCGTTTCTAGTCTGCCCTAGAGAAGCAGTGGTTGAAACATTAGGGAAATTGGATAGATCTCTTTCACAGATACATCCTGTTATCTACTTCTTTGAGTGCCATCAGTTAATATTTGTAAACATATTTATTTTGTCACAGAATGGAAGAGACAAGAAATAGAACAGTGAGCACATTTTATGCGAATGAAACCCAGCAAGCTACCATTTTATGCCTTATTCCCAAGACATCCAGGCTGTAATGTTAGCGGAGGACCTGGAATCTGAAGAACAGATTCTATTGGGGTTTACTCCACAAACACTAACCCAATGCAATGCATCTGACACATTAGACTTTTCGACTCAAGACTGAAAACTTCAATTCCCTCTTACACTTCCTAACAAACACGGACTACAAGCCAATGTCCATACAGAAATAGATAATGGATTTATAGATGGAAACGGACTGACTTTAGTGAACTAGTGAGGTAAAGATCGAGGGATTTAGATTCAAAATATTTCAGCTTCCAGACACATTAATAGTACAAAGAATGTAATGGGCAAAACAGTAGATTAGACTATTTGGCATTTTTTAAATGAACAACTACTACATATAAGGACAAAAGCACTACAAATAAATAAGTATGTAACAGCATGGAGAGTCTCAGTTAAGTGTAAGACTATACAATAAAGACTATTCAATGACGCTGTAACGGCACCGGTAACACTACATGTGAAAACATGCTGATTTAAAAAAAATCACACCCAACAAAGAAATATGATAAGAAAAGTATTGAAAACACAGCTATATAGTTAAAATTCTATTAGAAAAATATATTCTACTGTTTAAGATTTTGTTCACAGGGAAATGATTTTAAAATAAACATTTGAACACAGAAATAAGTTACAGAATAATATCTGTAAATGAAACAACAAACAGGCAAGAATCATGGAAGCAAACATGTTAAAATATCAATCAAGAAAACAGTCACAGCCAAAGTTAGCTATATCTTGTTTCTTTCATAAACAACTGAATGTGGTTAGTATACTTAGTTAGTGACACTTTCTGAAAGAAATCATCATTTTCATTATCATCATCATCTTCAAATTCCTTGTTTCTTTCGTAAACAACTGAATGTGGTTTGTATTTTTATTTCATGCCTTATTTTCTGAAAGAAATTTTTTTTTTATCATCATCATCTTCAAAGTCCTTTGTCAAAGGCACGGATTATGGTGCCCTTCCACAGCTCCTGCTCCTTGACACTATGTGTCCATTCAAGTGCTGACATCTTTCTTGCCTTGATGCGAGACATTCCAGAATCTTCTCTCACTAATTTGCTGTAATAGTTTTCCCATTAATCTTCCAGTTCTTCCAATTTGTTTCGGCTTTCATCTTCTCATGATACGGTCACATATGATGACTTGTCCTACTGATGTCCATGAACAGTTTCCTGTGACTTTTGACCTCTTATTAAACATCCAGAATAGTCATTCTGGCGTTACGTAGTATTTTAAATCTTCTTCTGTAAAACCACATTTCTGTGGCCTCAAGAGATAAATATTCTAATAAAGCCAGGATTCTGACCATTTTTTACTGAAACAATACTGGAAATTCTCAAACTTATCTGCAACCACTAAACATTCACATAGGGTACATTGTGGCTGACATGCTTGCCTGCTGGCCAAGAGGACAAATGTCCAAATCCACAACAAGGCAGACATTTTATAAAAACTGTCCTGGGCTTCAAGGTCGACTCAGCCTCAAATGGGAACCAGGAAATGTTCTAGAAAGTAAAGGCAGCGGGCGTGATATTGATCACAGCAGCCTCTGAAAGCTGATTGGTCCATATAAATATTGGACAGCACCATATACTCAACATGCCTCAAGATGTAGAAAAGGGCCTGTACTTTTGATTTACCTACCGCATACTCAATTCGCGGGCTCTATGGCGAAGGGAGTTACTGACACAGCCCGCAATCCTGCTTACCAAGTTTGAAACACAGCTGCGACCGATTTGGCAGCAGACTGCCTTGTACTGGTTATAATAAAATGGTAAGAGTGCCAGTCATCCAGAAAGCAATGGCAAACTACTGAACATAAACTTGCTAAGCAATCACAAACAGCCAATAAATGCTGGAATTGACTGCGAAATCCTGTAAAGGATATGCAAGTAACTTAACTTATACTCAATTCACCTCAAGGCGAGGAAAAGTATCATTTTTTTAAACACATTCACATCAGTTGTAATATTATCATCAAAGACCATGCAACAACATCAAACTTATGAACATTGATTTTTATGTCATAAATCGGTAGGACTAGAAAGACCAAGATTTTAAAACAAATACAAATTATATTTGTATAAAAGTGAATGTACAAAAAAATAAAAGCTTATATGTCCATAATATCTACACGAGACACATTAATATTGTGAGTAAAAATATACAGCTCTTAAATTCCCCAATACTCAATAAAGGAACAGATACAACAATAAATCATAAACAACAATTGTGTTTGTCACTTCAGTTATTTCTAGATAATTGCGCTTGCCTGAGAATGGCAGTAGAGTCAATGATGTCACATTCAAGAAAATAGTCAGTTCCTGTGTTTGGCAGTCAGTGAGATTACAATGACACTGACATCATCACAATTGAGACTCTTGATCTGTCAAACAGGAAACTGATTTTTGATCTCTGCTACATTTTAAAAACTTTCTTGTCAATGCCTGTCTTTTCATGAATGTTAGTAGTTGAGTATTCGCCATCAACATAAAAAAAAAATTGGACAGTTACAATCTGCTACAAGAAATGTTTCCATATTGTCTTGCTATTCTAGTTTCAATGCAGAAGATGGCATCACAGACTATTCTGCCTGCAGCACAGTCTATTCTGCCAGTCTTCCATTGTCACATCTCGGGGCGTAGATTTGCCAGGTGATCATACTCTGTTAGACAATGAGTCGTTGAAGTCTTTTAATGTATGACTGCGATCCTTGTTTTAGTTTCACAGCTGTTTACCGCTTTCGTTGCACTTGCTCTTGGGTTCATGACGTTTCATGTGAAGTGCCAGGTGATCAGATCGAGCAAAGCTTCTCTCACAAACCCTGCACTGGAATGGTTTGGCACCAGTGTGTTTACGAACATGCCTGGTGAGCTCGTCAGATCGAGCAAACCTCCAACCACAAGTCTGAAAGTGACACGTGTACGGCTTTTCACCTGGAGATGAAATAACATGACAATGAAAAATAACATAACTCATATGCTTTTTTTTATCTAAATATCTTATAATTAACCTTCAACAATATAATCTGGACAAGCAAACATTCTAAACAATATGCAGACTGCTTTAAAAAATGGCACACATACTAGTAAAACTCAGGCAAGAATAACCACGGGATACCAACAAAGACACAAACAAAGATCTCCCAGAGTACCTGCATAGGCAGCAGAACAGGAAGTCACACACATGATAATCATTTCAAACTCCATGAACATGCTACAGAAATTTGCTACTGGCAGTCTCCGCTCTGAAGGGATAGACAATATTCGGATGTTGCGCTTTACCTTGATGTATGTACCCATATATACTGGAGTAAAAGGTAACGACTGCACAGACTACCTGGCCAATAATGCACCAATGCATATGGGAAGAAGCATGTACTGGGCTGATATAATCAAGTTAATAAGGTCTCGGTTGGCAAGTACTGATGAGACACCAACGATAACCTGACTGCATGAAGTGGAAGTGAAGCCTGGTCAAGCACATCAATGCTACCTTTGTAGGAACAAGAAGATAGCATAATCAACTCCTCATGGGACCAGTGAGCAGAAACCTTTGGGATGGCTGCTGCACTGGAAGATTGAGCACGCATGGAAATTCCCAATGTGCATTGATGTCGTTCAATATAACATAACACAAACAAAGAATCAGTACAACTAAGATAGAAAGAAACCTGACACAGAAAAGTCAGAGGACACTGAGCTAATAATAAAGAGAAAGAGTAAATTAAACAAGCAGATTGGTGGCACTTACCTGTATGAATTCTTTGATGAGCTTTCAGGTGTGAACTTTTCGTATAAGCTTTTCTACAACCTGGAAAGAAAATTAAACAGAACTTAACAATACATTGATTTGTACACAGTAACCATTTTTGTTCATGATAAACAGAACTTAACAATACATTGATTTGTACACAGTAACCATTTTTGTTCATGATAATCATTATGTTCAGCATTTCTGCTGCATTAGTCATATTCTTATTCTTCTTCTGCGTTCATCCAGAGTGTTTTTTTTCCAGTCGTAATTGCACTGTGCCAAATTGATTTGCGCCCTTAGGCCAACACATTTGATTTCTGCTGGTGTTTGTTGACTGGGTTAACCTTCCTGGGTGCTTCGAAGAACATTCCACTCCTACTCGGACATTTTTGCGTGGTGCCAAATTTATCTGTGCTCTAGGGCCGACACATCCGACTTCTACGATGTTGTACCATATTCCTGCTAAAGTGGGATATAAATCTGGTTTGTGTAACAACAGACAGAGCTGGATGATCATCTGCCTAAAAGCTTACCTAAGCAGTTCTACGGAGACAGCCAGGCATGCTACCACTACTAGCTAGCTCACTAATAGTTATCTCCAGTAGCTTTACATTCCGATATGCCACGTCAGCAATAGTTTTTTCTAAGATTTTATAGTTTGTTAAAATATTGTTTCTAAATTTGTGATGTCATAAAAAATTAGTTCCATTGCATTGTTTCATGCGGCTTTTAGTTTCATTATGAAAGTGTCTCTGTGGCAGTCTTCTGATTTGCCATTTGATGATATTATACTTCCTAAGTACTAGAAGCTTTTTACTTGTTTCAGGGGGTGTTCTTCTAGATGAATCTTTGTTGTGTTTTTCTTCTTTGGTTATAGTCATTACCTAGGGTAAACTGAGTCTCACAAAACAGGTACTAGACATTTCTTTGAGAAGCATACATGACAGTGACAGAAGCTTTCCCCACCACCTTACGATGCTGAAGCCTAGAATATGTGAAAGTCTAACATTTCATACCCCAACGGCAGCTTCTATCACAGGCCTATGGAAGTGTTAGCCATTGGAATAATGTTATTGCATTATTATGATAATGGTTTTTTATTTGGCATATATTATTAAAACAAGCAAACTGAATACAATGAATAAGTAAAATCAATTTACCTGGGAAGGTACAAAAGTGGATGCGTCTCTTCTCCAACTCTGGGTTATTCTTCCTATTGTATTTGATGGTTGAGCAACCTGGGTGTGTTATAGGCTGTTTGCGAGGGCGCTCAGATTTGCTGTGTCCTGGTGCCATGGTAACTGTGAGGGGAAGAGACGATGGAGCAGGGCTGAGTATAGGCTGGGGGATTTGAAAGCCAGGATAAGGAGGGGGTGGAGTTCTTCTGATGTTGTCATTGTTGGGACTTCCGGGTTGGGAGTTGGGAGGAGTGAGTGGTGAGAAAGGACTGGGGACAGCATGAGGGCTGGGCGATGAGGATGTAAAGCTGTTTGTGAGCGTCTGGTAATGAGAGTTGTGAGGGATAAAACCAGAAGTAGACATGTGGCCAACTGGACCGGTGTTGACAATACTTCTATTGCAGTTGACTGAATGGTGTTGAATAACTTGGCTGCTGTTTATAGAATGACTCGTAGCCAATGGTTGACTATAGGATGTTTTTGAGGCAGGAAATTGTCTGTTTAACAACGAGCTTGCTGTACTAGCATTATTGCTGGGTAGTCTGTAAGAAGTTGTTGCTTGAGCATCGAACAAAAAAGTGTCTAAACTGCTACTGGCATGGCTGATAGCACTGGTGTGAGGCATTGTAGATGAGGAAAGATCAAACTGGCAAGATGGCTTTTCATCACAGTCCATTGGCTCAGATTTTATAGTGAAACCATCTTGTCTTCCACTGATGGATGTTGGCATGCTGCCAGAGACCGATGTTGCGGTGGTGGTGTTACATGGAATTTGGCTGTCCAACATGTTCATACTGGCTGTCAAGTCCTCCCACAATGAATCAGACGATACAGCTGGTACTGTACAATTACTAACAATATTGTGATTGTGAAGGTGAATGCCTGTACTGCTGAGTGGTGTTATCCCAACCACAGCCTCGGATCTGTTCACAGAATCATACAGCGTGGAATCAATGTCAAACACATCCGATGCTTCCTGCTCAAAGATCTCCATACTGGAGACAACTGGTGGCTCTGGTTTGACCCATGCCTTTTCGCTTGATGTCATTCCAAAAAATTCCTCTACCAAAGAAGAGCTGTTTCTTCTAGAACAGTCATCATCAAAAAAGCTCTGCTTTTCTACAGAGTTGAACATTCTTGTTGCTTGTCTGGTATTGAAATGAGCCTCGGGAACGTTGAGGAAGCTGGCTTTGTTTGAAAGGACGTTGCTAGTTTTCTGGGGCTCTCCAAAGAACTCGTCAATCACTGATGCACTAGGTCTTCTAGGCTTTTTAACATGTACTGGCGCCTGGGACATTTCCCCTGAATGAATGTATCGATCCAAGATGTCTGCTACCTGTAACATAAATAATAGGTGTTAAAATCCTGGAGATAATAAGACAATGATAATACATAAGACGATCTACACAAGACAATTCGACAGCAGGACCAAAGAAACAAGAATCAAGGTAGGTAACCCATTAAATAATTATCTTAAATAGACAAATACATAACTAGGCATTGACACCACACTAATGGCGAGGGAGCGGGTTCAACCCCTACACCGGCGATAAGTTGGGCTAATACGTTGACTTCTCGTTCTGAAAGCAATGGCAACAGACTCTTTTCCACGTCTTGAGGCGTATAGCGTCATATTACCAAGAGAAATGGGCTGGGGTTGATTGCAACATCTTGTAAAAGGTCGTGCTATTTGTTAGGGCGCTTGATGTGTGATGTGGTCAATATCACACTGGCTGCCTTTACTTCCCGGAAAATTTCATGGTACCAATTTTAGGCTAGGCTGGCCTGGGACTCAAGGTCATTTTTTTTTAAACATCCCCCCTCCCCCAAGATAGGAACACATACAAAAGAGAAGAGACATTACAGGCAGCAGCTTCTAACTAGCCCTGGGTTCAAACCGCCCTTTGAAGCGGGATTTTTTTTTTCGTGATCATATAGCTTTGAGGTCGACCCAGTTACATAGAATGGGTATCCCGGGGAGGTTAACGCGGTCAACAAGTGCCCGCAGAAGTCGGATGTGTCGGCCTAACGGCGCAAGAACGCAGCTCTGCTGTAAACAGGCACAACGCAGCCACGTCCGAAAAAAAAGAAACTCCGGATGAACGCAGAAGAAGAAGAAGAAGAAGAAGAAGAAGAAGAAGAAGAAGAAGAAGAAGAAGAAGAAGAAGAAGAAGAAGAAGAAGAAGAAGAAGAAGAAGAGGAGGAACTAGAAGAAGAAGAATGGGTGCGAGAAAACTGTTTGAGAAGTTAAGGTAGCAGGCATTATACTCACACCCCCCTCCCCCACCATCACACATCTAGTGCCATCTGGGCAAGTTACGGCAGCCAGGTACCATATCCTCAATGTGTCTGTGTAGCATGAAACGGGGTCTCTACTTCCCCACACTTATCTCCCTCCTTTCCCAATGCAACGCGACTGCCAGCAAACATATATACAGCTCCCATGACCATTTTTCAATCGTCAACAATTATTATGTTTACATCGTAACATTGGATAAGCAGAACCAAACATCACGCAGCTGAACCAAATTTAACAAGCCACGTTTTGTGCCTCCAGGGAATGTTTGTTTGGTTTCCAATCTATTTCTGAATGAAGGCAGCGAAAATATATCCTTTTCTCTTTATAGTAACTTTATCAACTATGCCAGAATTAAAGAAGAAAGGGACAATTCTTATTTTGGGTAACAGTAGAGTATCGTGGTCGAAAATACAATTTGAGCAGATAGAAACTCATCTGGGGCAGTTTTAGATTGCCGGAAAAACGTGTCGAAAAGTTCATTGATCTACATCGGCACGTGCGACCTTCAGATGAAACTAACCTAAAGATAGATCCCCCACGACTGTGCACACACACACACACACCACACACACACACACACACACACACACACACACATGCGCGCACAAAAGGAGGAGAATAAAAGGGGGCGTGATGCGTCTAAGAATAGATACTGTCGGGGTGTGTCGCATAGTGCACTCACTATAAGTCAACATGTTTACTGCTAGAACTGCCTAGTGGTGGCAGACTTTATACAGTACGAGCGGGAAAAGAATCTTCCAGCACAATTTACAGTTTGTTACTTTTTTTTTTTTTTTTAAAGAAACGTTAAACTTCTCAAAACATTTCCTGGTACTCATTTAAAGGGCTATGTTAGCCGGAGTGGGGGTGGGGGGGGGGGGGGGTTTGAACACATGATCACCGTGTCGGCAGGCCAGCGTGGTAGACACAGAGCTACCGTGGCTACCTCGAGGTATGGGGATGCTTTCATATTCTGTTGACCAAACTGCACTCGATGGGTGATGTGGGCAGTACACGCCGGTCGCCTTGCCCAGCATAGCATTTTCTAGATCCCGTTTCATGGAGGGAAACCAAGCCCAGAGCCTGTAAGTTTAAAAAACAACAAACAAAGGACCCTTTTATACGCCTAAAACACCGGGGATACGGTGCTAGAGCCATTTTTGTATAGACCAATCGACACTCGGTGAGTCATGTGATCAGTATGACACCGACCGTTTTTACTTCCCAAGACATTCTTGGTACCCATTTTAGGCTGCGTCTACTTGGGAGCTCAGTCATTTTTCAAAAATCCGAATTCGCCCAGCTACGGATCGAACCCCTGACCACTGGATCGACAGGCAGGTGTCTAGCTACAACGTCCTCGAGACTTCTGCCGGAGCTTGTGTTCATGTAAACACCCCCTTCGGGGAGGATTTAAACTAAGGACTATTGTACCAGCTGGTAAGTGTTCTATAGTGTGTTTTTTTTTGGTTGCCTCAATATAAAATTCAATATCTCAGTAACGGGCTGAGATAAAATGATGAGATTTAGTATATAACGTTATCATTATGTCCACCCAACAAAAAAATTTTTGTTCTGGAGATTTTACAGCAGATTTTAAAGTTAGCTTATATACGGTATATTAATTATGACTTAAAGATTACGTCCATGATTTTAACAGTTTTACAGCTTCCCCAAGATTCGACCCAAATTATTCAAAATTTTCACGTGACTTTCGTTTTCAAACAAACAGCGCGAAGATTCAGAGGCGTCTCCAAATGTGGGTTCTTTCATGAAACGTGATTATATAAATAAACTAGCTGACAAGGCCCGGTTTCTGGTGGAAATCAATCAATCAATCAATCAATCAATCTATCTGTCTGTCTGTCTGTCTGTCTGTCTGTCTGTCTGTCTGAATGTCTGCCGGTCGGCTGACCCATCCACCGACCGACCGACCCACCGACTTACCGATATCTATCTATCTATCTATCTATCTATCTATCTATCTATCTATCTATCTATCTATCTATCTATCTATCTATCTATCTATCTAATCTATCTGTCTGTCTGTCTGTCTGTCTGTCTGCCTGTCTGCCTGCCTGCCGGCCCACCCACCCACCGACCGATCGACCGACGTACCGATATCTATCTACCTATCTATCTATCTATCTATCTGTCTATCTATCTATCTATCTATGTATCCATCCATCCATCCATCCATCCATCCATCCGTCCGTCTGTCTGTCTGTCTGTCTGTCTGCCTGTCTGTCTGTCTGCCTGTCTGCCGCCTGCCGGCCCACCCACCCACCGACCGATCGACCGACGTACCGATATCTATCTACCTATCTATCTATCTATCTATCTATCTATCTGTCTATCTATCTATTTATCTATCTATCTATCTAACTATCTATCTATCTAATCTATCTGTCTGTCCTATCTATCTAATCTATCTGTCTGTCTGTCTGTCTGCCTTCCTGCCGGCCCACCCACCCACTAACCGACCGACCTACCGATATCTATCTATATATCTATCTATCTATCTATCTATCTATCTATCTATCTATCTATCTATCTATCTATCTATCTATCTATCTATCTATCTATCTATCTATCTATCTGCCTGCCGGCCCGACCACCCACCCACCGACAGACCGACCGACCTACCGATATCAATCTATCTAATCTATCTGTCTGTCCTATCTATCTAATCTATCTGTCTGTCTGTCTGTCTGCCTGCCTGCCTACCCACCCACCCACTAACCGACCGACCTACCGATATCTATCTATCTATCTATCTATCTATCTATCTATCTATCTAATCTATCTGTCTGTCTGCCTGCCTGCCGACCCACCCACCCACCGACCCACCGACCGACCGATCCACCCACTCAGCCAGCCAGCCAGCCATCCATCCACCCACCTATCTTTCTGCCTACCTACCTACCTACCTACCTACCTACCTACCTTTCTGTCTGTCCGGGCCGCGTCATTCATTTTATTCGGAGACTGCCGAGGGTCGTCGCTGGAGCTACGGAGTTCGTGCTTTGTGCGACGCTTTCCGCGCTGCGGAAAGAAACTGAGCCATATGGGATAAAAACCCGGTGCAATGCAGCCGATTCTGTCGACTGTAAGCTACTTCTTTGATTGCACCCACTCCCATACGAATCCAGATACGCCTTTGTTTGTCATCTGAATTTGCAGGTCCTCATTACCGTAAACATAACTTTTTTAACAAGAAATCACTAGTTGTTAAGCAAAACATCAAAGGAATGATGCCGCTTTTAATGATTTAAGTTGTTTTTGGACATATCAAAGACATATTCCTTGGGTGGGGGTAAATATAAGACGGCTGGAAAAATTTCATAACGATGCAACAGATAGTTTTCAAAATAATTGATCTTGAATGACGGCATAAATTTCCGGACAGACTATAGCTATTACAGTACTGCGGCTTCAGGCAGGATTATATCATACTATATATGTATTTACTGCGGTGATAATATTGGTATTAGCATGTCACATGTCGTGACAATGGTTGGTATTCATTCATGGTGTGTACATTGCAGTTTCGCAGAATATCAACAAAGGAAACACTTTATGAATGCACGAGCAAATAAAGGAGCCACTGCTGGGCTGAAAATGGTTTCTATAAACAGGCTTGTTTTGAAACCTGGTTTGTTAATGGCGATGTGAGAGAGAGAGAGAGAGAGAGAGAGAGAGAGAGAGAGAGAGAGAGAGAGAGAGAGAGAGAGAGAGAGAGAGAGAGAGAGAGAGAGTGAGAGAGAGAGAGTGAGAGAGAGAGAGAGAGAGAGAGAGAGAGATGGGATTTTAGCGTGGGTGTTTGTTTATCTTGAATAGAATACTGCATTGCGGCGGAATAACGAAGCGATAATACGAATCTAGACAACGAGTGTGAGAAACCAGTTAGAGGGGAATGGAGCGGGTACAACGAGGGGAAAACAACAGTACCCGGATTTCGAAATGATGATGAAAGCAAGGGGAGTTGACTCTAGTTTGGGGAAGCAAATACGGGAAATAAACTAGCGAATACTGACATACAATGATATAATGAATTTAATTACACCCAGGCACTGATAGTGCTAATTGGTTATATTTCCGAAGCGGTTTTTAGTAATTGTCAAACGGCTGAAAATTAAAAAAAAATAAAAAAAGATCCACATTATCTAGATTTTTTTTAAAACGATAATCGGTATCATCAAGTACCCTGCCAGCTGGCGTAGGCGTTCATGGCTCTCCACATATCTTGGTCTTTGGTGTTCTGGATCAACTCTGCTGATGATATGCAAAACGATAAAAACGATAAAGGAAGAAAAAAAATCGAAGGAAGGAAAAGTCAAGGAAACGAGCAAGAGGTAGGCAACCGTACAAGTGGGGCGGAAAGCAAATATACAAGTGGGAAGGTAACATCAAGAGATGGACTAACATTCGTCAGGGTACCTCTAGTCTAGAGTATATGTAGGCTATACATAATGTCGTGGGGCACCACAGCAACACTCTCAGTATGAAGACGGCACTTGGTTGATTGAACTGTTACAGTGAAGCTAGTGTTTGGTAGTGTAATTGAAACATTTTTGAGAAAAAATAAATTGAAGGACCTGGTGACAACTGGCAATACTGAGGGGAAAAGAACAAAAGGAAGACAGAGAAGTGAATACCTGGATGGCTTGGCCACGCGGTATGGTAGAGAAAAGAACACGGGGCTGATCCACGACTCTGGTGATCATTTGCTTGTTTGTTTTTCTTTTAAAGAAATTTGACGAGTAAAGAACTTAGTCACCTCATGATTATGCATTTATAAAGGGAAGACTAGCACTTCACTAGTGTCTCTCGTGTATTTACCTCAACACAGGCCATATATTATTATATCACGTTAAAATAACATAATATGGTTATCACCGACGCAGTAGTTGTGTTTATTTACAAAGTCCATTCTTATTTAACGAAATGACAGGATGATCAGCATGTCTGGTCACCCGTCTCCCCCATCTCAATCTCGATATCGCACGACGAAGAAAACACGCGCGCTCCGTGAATTCACGTTAGGACTCCCACGCGAAACAGGGTTGACCTAAAAAATGTGAAGCCAGGCGCAGGCAAAATACAAGGGCCGATCAAAACATAGGGGGCGTCAGATTGTTTCTGTCGCGGGGAGCTTTCGGGTCGTTAAGTGCAAAGTGCGGTATGTCTAGGAGACCTGTTTTCAAGGTGGCATCCGCATACCATTATACATACACAGAATACACAAGGATGTGCCCGTGTTGATTCTCTAGAAACGATATATACTTACACAATACATGCTTTCTACTTACTACACAGTGTGAATAAGTATCTTTCTAACTGCAGTTGACTTGTTTTTGTAAGTTTGTATTCATGGGCTTGCACCTAGTTGACCTCATGGTTCTCAAAATAACAACTGATGTGGTCTATTCATCATCATCATTTTCTTAGCAGTATCTAAGGGTCTTAGAAGAATTCTAAACCTCCACTGGACAGATTTCAGAACCAATACACAAATAAGACAAGAGACTAAGCAAGATATTGTATCCAATTTTATAAGAAAACGCCGTTGGAACTACATCGGCCATGTACTCTAAGCAAGATATTGTATCCAATTTTATAAGAAAACGCCGTTGGAACTACATCGGCCATGTACTCAGAATGGACAAGACAAGACTCCCCAACCAAGCCCTCATATGGTCACCAGAAGGGAAAAGAAAACGGGAAAGACCAAGAGAGACCCTGTGTAGAACCACCATCAGAGAAGGCTCATTCAACGGCCAAGTGAACATCCATGATCTACAACAGGTAGCAGCGAACCGCCGGACATGGAGAGCCATGACTTCTGCCCTATGCGCCGCCTTAGGCTCAAGAGGAAAGACTGACTAACTAACTAATCTAATGGTCGTTGTGATGTCACGATAGATGTGTTTGTAGCCAGGGTTCCGTTCTCCTCTAGCCGGTCGTTGTGATGTCACGATAGATGTGTTTGTAGCCAGGGTTCCGTTCTCCTCTAGCCGGTCGTTGTGATGTCACGATAGATGTGTTTGTAGCCAGGGTTCCGTTCTCCTCTAGCCGGTCGTTGTGATGTCACGATAGATGTGTTTGTAGCCAGGGTTCCGTTCTCCTCTAGCCGGTCGTTGTGATGTCACGATAGATGTGTTTGTAGCCAGGGTTCCGTTCTCCTCTAGCCGGTCGTTGTGATGTCACGATAGATGTGTTTGTAGCCAGGGTTCCGTTCTCCTCTAGCCGGTCGTTGTGATGTCACGATAGATGTGTTTGTAGCCAGGGTTCCGTTCTCCTCTAGCCGGTCGTTGTGATGTCACGATAGATGTGTTTGTAGCCAGGGTTCCGTTCTCCTCTAGCCGGTCGTTGTGATGTCACGATAGATGTGTTTGTAGCCAGGGTTCCGTTCTCCTCTAGCCGGTCGTTGTGATGTCACGATAGATGTGTTTGTAGCCAGGGTTCCGTTCTCCCCTAGCCGCATAAACTCCTCCGTGAAGGTAACATTGCAGCAGACCTCTGGTCGTCAGCGGTGACCCTCCTCTCTGTGATTGTTTCGGTCCTTTTATATCTTCAGTGAAACGCACACATGTGGCAGTGAAGCAGCCTGGCCATACTTTACTTTAATGTCAATCTTGGAGTTCTTTCGCGCTTTTCTTATCTTTTTGTTTGTTTGCATATCCCTTACAGGACGTTGCAGTCAAAATCAGCATTTTCAGCTGCTGTTGATGTACTAGGCAAGATTACGCTCAGTAGTTTGCCATTGCTTTCTGAGCGACCGGCTCACATACCCCGTAAGTTACCAACGCGGCGAGAACAGCTACAGATTCTCGCGCAGGTTACGTTACTCACGAGAATATACGGGATTACGGAGAAAGACGTTAACACCTAGGCCAGGGAGACCGGCTTCAAATCTTATCTGAAGAGGCAAAATTGGCTACTAGATGGTGGTTTAAGGAATCAAGGGCACTAGACTTTATAACTGACAAAGGTAGTAATCGCAGTGGCATAGTCGTTAACGCACTTGCCTGCCAAGACAGTGATCAGTTGTTAATCCAAAGCAGAAGCACGATTATTATTTCCTACCAGTACGACAATGGCGTCGACACAGCCACGTACAAACGGGTAGCAACTGTCATTCATAATCTCATGGGAAGTAAAGAAGACAAAGAAGAGAACTGACCACACCTTGTATTTTATGCCTTAGTATATGTAAAGGCCTCATACTTCACACCCCCAACGGCAGCATCAACTACAAGGACTACTTTTATCTTTTAAATACATACTTACAGATGTAACAAACGCAGGAGGGACTAAGACAGGCATGGAGAGTTTATCCAGAACATTGTAGTGAGAAATGAACGCCTACGCCAGCTGAATAGGCACATTATGATGATGAGATGTAACTATGGAGCATTTTTTAAAATAGGTTACATAGTAAATATGTTAATTAATCGATGTTTTCATATTCCACCAAACCTCCCACGAGCGGTTTCCCGCTTTACAATTTCTCTACAAAACACAATACATTAAAGAATCGAAAGGGCAAAAACACGAAGGATCAAGTGACACGTTTAAACACCAGCGGTCAGAAAGCCGAGTCAGAGTGACTGGGCAAACAAGTCTGGGTTTTCCCCACTCTGCTACGCAGTACGGCAAATAACATCAGCGCGACTCGATAACGCGAGTTTTAGTAACACAAGCGCGTAAAACGTGAATGAAATCAGATAACAGCGTTACCGAAGGCCAAATCAGAGCAAGGTGTTCTCAGCTACGGTTTTAAGTGAGAAACTATTAATGAAACTAAAAAATACATCACTGCATATGCTAATAAACACATACCCTTGCAGTTTATGTAGGGGATACGTTTATATAAGTTTCTTACCACTTCTTAGCCTACATTACATTAGAAACTAATAGTATAAATGCTGTTTAACTTGGTATATAAATGAATTAAATGTAGTATAAATTGGCCAGTTCTGTTAAATAACTATGGATAGTCACGTATCATATACCACCACAGAGATTCGAAATGTATTGAATTTCAAGCACACAAACTCATGACATACAATAGAGTTAACAGCTTCTTTTCTGGACGCCTTACTGACTCACTTACCAACATAATGGTTCGGGGATCGATCCCCAGCAGTGGCGGGATATTTTCCTAGCCGGTACAGCTCTGGGGTCGGCCCAGTCTAATAACACGAGGATTAGGGATTTGCTTGGGAAATAATAACGGCGAACAGCGTAATATGACTGTATGTGCCGTTCAGTTATTGGAGATAGGTATAACCCTAACAATAAAGATTTATTATGATATGCAGATATATTATGGTATATTTAAGGACTTTGTATATGATCTGGAACACACACACTGTCAGCGATTTCTTCTTAAATGCGATAGACCCCGGAGTAAAAAATTGTTGGTTACGTAAAAACTATCTGTTTCTTCGACTTTTCTTCTCCCCATCCTTCTTCTAACCATTCTCCTATTTCTTTCTTCTTCTTCATTGTTACCCTCGTTCACTATTGTACGAGTAGCGTTTTTGTTTATACATGTAGTTGTATATAAAAGCTCGTTTAGAGGGGCAAATATAATAACTCACTGATCCGGAATATATTCACATAAATAAAAGTTAGTTGCATATCCTTTACAGGATGTAGCAGTCAACCCCAATATTTTTTGACTGTTCATGGTTCTTGAGCAAGTTTGCGTTCAGTAGTTTGCCATCCCTTTCTGAACAACCGACACCCATACTATTTAAATTAAAAAAAAAAAAAAAAAACATAAGGTGGTCTGCTGCCAAATCGACCACATCTGTGATTCGAACGCGGTATGCGGGATTACGAACTGCAACCTCTTCGCCACGAAGCAGATTAATCACATAAATACATATTCTTTTCTTCATCATTGGAGTCATCTCTGAGTAAAAACTTTACGCAGTAAAAATTATTGGTTACAGAGGTAAAACAGATGTGGGGATGTGGATGGTGTAATAATAATATATTCACGCTACTGAATTGCACTATTCCATTGCCGTAGTGAAAATTTCCATGCAAGAATGCCGGCTTTCCATCGTGGATTATTACATCGATAGATATAAATAGCTTCCGGTACGAAATGCGTGTCAGTTTGAACATTAACAGAATTAGTAAGTAATGCAAATAGTATGAAACAAATATAGATTCGCCACTGACAATGGCTACGGATCCGTTCAAATGCCAAAGAGCGCAGTCGCGACAGACAACGATGACGTTTTAGTACATGTTTCAGGCCGGATCAAGAAAAGCCGTGAGCTGGGAATACGTATACGGTATACGTATAGATAGGTATTTGCACTCCAAATTTAGACAACAAATTGAAGTCTATTTTTATGGCTAAGACAGTAGATAGCAGCTGGAAACGGAACCAGGCCAGATTTGGTGCCTATCGACCGAGTTAAACAGGAAAGGGAAAGATAAGCTGGGAAGAATAGGAGATGTCGTTAAACAAGAAATTATGTCAACGGAGTATTGAGTTAAAAGAATAGCTTCCGGCATGTCATTGTTACTGAGAACTCAATAGAGATGAGAATGTAGGTCATGCATTTTTATGGTGGATGACATAAATAACTGACCACTAGGGCAAAATCTTAAGTTAAAAATATATGTATAAATTTGCAGTGCACAATGAGAACAAATGTGTGAATTTATGAAATAAAGACAAAAACGTCAAACGAAAACCGACAGACAGAGAGAAATGTCACGTGGACACTCGCAAACCAGAATATTAATATTATCCTCACAAAGCCAGTCTTGAACTTAGGGGATTTGGCTCAGGTCAAGGTTACGTCAAGTTTCAGACGATCCAGCTAGAATATGTAATTGAATGCCTGGTATGCTGAAGAAGGCCAAAACAATGACGAAGATAACTTATCACAATCATTCTTAACCTCAAAAGTATAGACTTAAGAAATGCTTAACACTTCACATAATTATCAAGCATAGCTTTCTGTCTTGACTTGGTGAACAGGGGATGGACGACTGTAGAACATCCGAAATACTTCCCTATAAAAGCACATCAATTACCTCGAAGTTTTCTTCTTCTTGCATATTTTATGTACGTGTGGCACTAGACAAGGTCTCGTGGTGAACCACTGTCTAAAGTTCGTCTTTAGTTTAATTAAGCTTTTCAATTAGCATTGAGTTAGTATGCCAGTATATCTTTCTCCACTGGTCACACATACAACACTCCAACAGAACAAGCTCAGCAGTTTGTTCCATAAATCCACACCCCCAAGGTAGTGAAGAGTCATGATCCTGCACATGTGTGTAGTACCATGAGACCATCACAACAAGTGCTACCTAAAAAGAAGACAGGCTGCCAATGTTTGCAAAATGTGTCTACATGTTTTCTTACAATCAGGACCCCCAACCCAGCGTCACAATGGCAGCTGTACAATTTACCGTTATAATACAGGGTGTATTTTTAATGAATGTGCAGTGTTTGAAAATACTGCCGGTCCAAGTTTTGTATTCACCTATTATGTTGCATGAACTTTACACAGGATGAATACAAAACTTAGACCGGCAATATTTTCAAACACTGGACAGTCATTAAAAATACACCTATATATCTACCAAGTAATTAAAGAAGACTTTTACACGACTTAAGGAGCATCGGTCATACGGTGCTGACCACTCGATGGCTGATGTGGTCAGTATCGCACCGGTCGCCTTTACTTCCCCAGATATTTTCCGATACCCAAGTTAGGCTGGGTCGTCCTGGGAGACCAGGATCATTTTGAAAATGTGAATTCTCCTGACAGGGATGGAACCCACGGCTAACATGACCGACAGGCGAGCGTCTAGCCACTACGCTGCCTCTGTGTCGTATTTAAAGAAAAATGTTTTCTATCTATCCGCGGTCTTTTCGTCATTCTTCTATAAAACCAATTCCCCGCAACTTCCACACAGCTCCTCGCTTGTCCACTAATTGTCCATGATTTGCATCCGTACATCAGGATTGGCTCAATACAGCTCGTTAAGAACACTTATCCTCCTGTTAAATTTTCTCCTTCAAATTTATGCGTAAATGCTCGTTTATTCTGTCCTTTCTTCCTGTCTTTCTTTCTTTGCAACGTTCCTTTTTGATAACGCAAAATACACTAGATTTAGACACGGGACGTGGTCGGAGACATCTCCGTGACCCGCGCACTCAAAAACTACACAAACATCAAAGGACACCGGTGTCATTGATTGATTGATATACGCGGAGTGAGTTATGCTCGTCTGAGGTATACGAAGCAGTGGGGGAGGACTCGGATTAGCTGACTCACAACTTCCTGCACGATGGACATTTGAGATGGGGTGCTGCAGAAAATCAACTGTTGATTCGCGCAGGGAAACAAGGACGGCTGGGGAAATGGGGGCAGAGAGGGAAGCGTTTGAAACAAGTTACGTCGTGGGTTTTCCCCTATTCTGTGTGACCGAGTCAGCTGTTTAACGCTTTGTCATAGTCAACAAGTTACATATTCATACTTGCATATAGTAATTCTGATGACTGGTGCTTGAGATATTTTTCTTTTGTTAGCTTCTGCGCTATGTTAACCATTTTTTTTTTCTTTTCTGTTAACATTGATAGTTCGTTTATACCCCTCCCTTTATCCTTCGTGTTGCTGCACACCTCATATAAAAGTACTCTTTATATCTCTTTATAGGCGATTTAGAAGCATACCGCCTAGAGTTGATCCCCATAAGGGTCGTTTAGAAAATAATTGCAAACTACTGAACGTAAACTTGCCAAGCAATCATAAACAGCAAAAAACTGTAAAGGATATGCAAACTAACTTTTAAATCTAAGAAAACTTTCTGGTCTAGAGAAATAAAAGTGGAAGATAAACTTTATGGAGCTGAGCGAATAAGAAAGACAGTACAGTTTATAAAAGAGACAACACTGCCGATATAATATAGTCAATCAATTTCAAAAGAACGGAAGAAGTAGTAGGCACACTGTGTTCTACACATCAACATACATCTATCTGGACAGTTCGCCCAGTATGTGATCAGGCGGAAGTTAAAGATAAGGAAGTAACAACGTCCAGGGGTGACCCCGGGGTTAAACGCCCATAAAAAACATTTACTCGCATGACGAAAAGCAACAGAGGCTTCCCATTCAGGATTTAAAACTAAATTCGTGGTCAGCATGGCCGAATGGATATAAGCGCTCGCTCTGAAACTTCCGGTGTGCTGATGGCAGGGTAGCGGGTTCAACCTCTACACTGTTTAGCTGGATTAAAATGTTGACTTCTCGTCTGTGACTTGGGGACGTAAATTACAAATACACCTGAAGTCGGAGTGGATTCGCCTGGTGGCGAGGAACACTGATAATAGTTAACAGGGAATGCAAATTCACGCGCAAAAATCAGTCCAGTGCACTAGAAGAAGTAGCACGTATATGGACTACGCTTGAGTTCAAAGCGAGTCAAACACAATCCCGACATGAAGGTTGTGGTTTTACTGGGGGAACACTCCTCGTACCCGACGACTTAAGTTGGCCGGTGCTTTCTTTAAACATACACAGCTCCTCATCTGATAGAGCCAGGAGGAGGAGGAGGAGGAGACGATGATGATGAAGGGGACAGTAGTTATAAACACCACTGTTGCATCCGAATGCCTATTTTTCAGATAAATAATAAGTACACTAGTACAATGTCTGAATGTGAACCTAGGACTCGCAGGTGGCTTGTCAGACGTGACTAACTTAAGAGTATGTAACCATGTTGATTAAAATAAACTGCAAGTTAGATCAGTTCTAATCCACCGTAAGAGGCGCAGTAAGAACGGCCATAACCGATCAATTACTATGGAAGGTTTATATTACAATTACACATCAAATATTATTATTATTATAGTAAAAACAGGTAAAGTTGAGGGCACCTTTGGCCAATTTGGCATATGGTGCTAGATCCATATTTGTATAGACCGACCGGCACCGGGTGGCTGATGCGGTCAGTATCACGCATGCCGCTTTTAATCGACATGACATTTCAGGTACCCGTGTTAAAATGGGTCGACATAGGTGCTTAAGTCCAGAACAAAATCCTCGCTTGGAGGGGATTAGAATACATAAGCACCGCACCGGCAGGCAAGTGTACTAGCCACTGCACCACCGCAGCTCATATTAATATTATAATATTAGTATTGTATCATATATCAAACAAGATAGATACTCCCCAAAAACCGACAAACAAACAAATAAACAAAAAAACAGACACAAAAACAACAAACAAGTGTAACAAAGAAATCTACTTTTATCCATGAAGAACTACGTAAAATTATTCAATTACAAAATTTCATTAGATTTATTAGTGATCTGCCAGAGTATATAATATATTATAATTTATATATTATAAGTATAATATATAAAATATAACTTTTATCTCATTCAACAACTGAGATAACGATAACAACTGTATTAATTAATCTCAATTTAAGTTATAATAAAGATCCCCATCTTGAAACACAAATGTAGGTACCGGGTCGTAACCTAATTAATTAACAACCAAACTTACATTTTGAACTTGCTCGTCCCGTGAGAATAACAGGTCGTCCGTGTCCGGCACAATTTGGTCCTTAACTGACCCAGTCACAATTGAAGGATTACGATGAGGTAAAACCTGAGCCATGCCACAGAAGAAACAAACGACAGTGTTGTTTTAGTTTCTCCGCATGCAAATGAAATACAGTATATCACTTATTAAGTTATATCTTGTCTGAAGTCTTACTTTTCCAAAGCGAAATATACGCTTTACCATACAAATAAGCTAACAGTAGTGAACGTCTGCTCTGTTCGCGCGTCGAGTTTATAATGACTGCTGTTTTTAATTCAGAAACCTGATAAACTACCAGCAGCCTCGATCTGATTGTTCTATTTCAAAATACGCGCAGACGCAGTGGAAAACTCGCGACCCCGGCCTGGCTTTACGCTCGTACTACGGAGTTTCATGAATGAAATTGACCTTTACCCTCTTTCCGCTCTATCGTGGCGTCATTGAGAGGCGTGGCTTAGTGCTCCATATAAGGAAAAGTAGGTCACCTTGTTTTAAAATAGTGTGGGATTAAATAATATAGATTCTGAAGTAAGAAATTTCATAATAATGATCCTTGTTACATTTGATGATGTGTTTAAAGCAATATACGCAGAAGAAAGCATAAGATATGTCTATTACATTAAGAAATTATCATCGTCATCATCAGAGTGTATCGTAGGTGTAGGCGTTCATGTCTCTATGCAGTTCATGGTCGGAGTAATGTAGTTTATCAATTGTTTTGATATTTCTCCGTGACATTTCTCCATGTCTCACACCATCCAACATTAGTTCCCTCAGTCTACTCCGGCATCTTTTACCGCTGATATCTTTCCAGTTGTCACAATTTTACCCAGTGCCTCTTTTCTCATTACACGACTAAAGAAAACGATTTTTTTCTTCCTTAAAGTTGTGAACACATTACTTTCATTAGCACCTTTCAGGTAGTCGTTGTTAGTTACTCTGGCAGCCCAAGATATTCACAAATTCCGTCTCAGAAACTACATCACTGCTGCCTCTAAGGTCTCCCTAATTGGTTCGTTCACATACCACTATTCGCTGCCATACAAGAGAACAGATTCGATACAGCATTTCATTACTCTCTTTCTGACATTCAATGAAAGTATTCTAGTGAGTGGTATAAACTCCACCACGGAACAAGCACAGCAGGCGGCTTGCGATCATCAGATAGAGTCCCCTTCAATGAATGTCTCTGCCCATTTACTTGCTTGACACTCTTTTTACACGGGCCCACAGGGGCCATTACTCCAGGTGATTTTCTCTTGTCGTCCGTTCGCAATCTGACTTCCAGTTTCCAAATATTTTAAAAGTATTACATAAGATACATTGCATCTCCTGAAATACAACTTGTGCCTAGTCTATTCTGTTCTTAATCTGACACGCATCTTCCCTCTGAGGTTATTTTTCCCTCGAAAGTCTTCGAATGTCGAATGAATTGTTTCTACTATTGCAATAGCTCACTTCAGTGTTGTCTTTGTCTTAGATATGACCATCGTTTGTATTTTTGGTTATTAAGGAATGTCCATTTTGTCTGCACTAGTTATTACTGCAATATCCACAGTTCTCTTGCGTTTTCAGCTATCAATGCTGTTCAAAACAATGTATCCCTTACCTTAAGTGGATTTAAATTATTTATTAGTGGATTTATTTATGGCGTGTGTGTTTAAGAGTTTAAATATCAATGTCATCTTTACAACGCAGACTGTTTGTAGCCTCCACCTCGGACTTCTGTACTGTCTTTGATCTCTCTCATTATTATTTCGCCTGAGAGAGAGAGAGAGAGAGAGAGAGAGAGAGAGAGAGGGGGGGGGAGAGAGAGAGAGAGAGAGAGAGAGAGAGAGAGAGAGAGAGAGAGAGAGAGAGAGAAGAGATTTAGTGACAAAATACATCCTTTTATTTCTCATTGCTTTATCCGTTCTTAAGGCTAGGGTTTTCTTTTTGTCCCCGACAGAAAAACAAAATAAAATCTATCACCTTACTAAGGGTTCCAACCCTGGCTGAACGAATGGGATCGCGGCGCTCTAGCCACTCGGCCAGAAGCTGGTCATTGAGCAAATCTATACATGCAGATGTCAGCATATAACAGAGTTCGTACCGACGGTTGTAAATATCATTAACAAATTTAATTCATAATTTTACAGCAAATTCTCCCACTACTTCTAACTCATCTAAAGCAATTTCATTTGGCACAGCCGTTTTCTCTTTCTTCGTATGTTTGATAGCATTAGTGGTGTCATCGTTTAGTATAGGTAGATCTTCTAAGTTTCTTTCTTCAGTTAATTTTGTTCCTCCTCCACAACATACATTTCTTATGTTTTTATTCAAACTATTATTATATTGTCTTCTTTCATTAATAAATTTCTTGTCTTTGATGTCAACCACCCTATGCTAAATCTCATTTTTTCTATCTGTCAGTTCACTTATTTGTCTGTGCATATTTTAGTATCTTTAATATAATTTAATTCGATTTATGTCAGCTATAAAGATTCATTGTTTGCTTTGTTTTATGGTGATCGACTTCTGCAGTATGCACCTGAAGAGATGAAGAGAAATGTGTCAGGCAATAAATCGTGCAACATATTGTTTGTGGCTTCAGTGTTTACATTCACCATGGGATACATTGTTTTTGTTTACACTATTAATTAATTAATTAATTTATTATTAGTAGTGCCAGCTCCTTGGCCGAGGAGTTAGCAGCTTTCTCCGTAATCCCTAATACTCTCGTGGTTGACGTGAGTGCACGAGATTTGGAAGCGGTTCGAGTCGCACCAGTGACTTATGAGAGTACGGAGCCGGTCGCTCAGAAAGTCGTGGCGTGCTGATGAGCGTAATCTAGCCTAGGAATCAACATACAGCTGAAAGATGCTGATGTTGACCGCAATATCCTGAAACAGGATGGTAACGCGGAAAAAAAATTATTAGTAGTAGGATTATTAGTAGTTTTAGTAGTAGTAGCAGTAGTAGTAGTAGTAGTAGTAGTAGTAGTAGTAGTAGTAGTAGTAGTAGTAGTAGTAGTAGTAGTAGTAGTAGTAGTAGCAGCAGCAGCAGTAGTAGTAGTAGTAGTAGTAGTAGTAGTAGTAGTAGTAGTAGTAGTAGTAGTAGTAGTAGTAGTAGTAGTTGCAGCAGCAGCAGCAGCAGCAGTAGTAGTAGTAGTAGTAGTAGTAGTAGTAGTAGTAGTAGTAGTAGTAGTAGTAGTAGTAGTAGTAATAGTAGTAGTAGTAGTAGTTGCAGTAGTAGTAGTAGTAGTAGTAGTAGTAGTAGTAGTAGTAGTAGTAGTAGTAGTAGTAGTAGTAGTAGTAGTAGTAGTAGTAGTAATAGTAGTAGTAGTAGTAGTAGTCGTAGTAGTAGTTGTAGTAGTAGTCGTAGCAGCAGTAGCAGTAGCATTAGTAGATGTAACAAGCTGTTTAAACATAGCACAATATTATACATAAAACAAAACAAGAACTGAAGTGATAAGGTATGTACATTTGTAAAGTGCTTTTAGAATTATAAATCACAATGTCAATGATATATGGATCAACCCAGTTGACCGTGTAATTGGGTGTAATTATGGACTAAGCTTTGCACTTAAATTTGTTTGTGCATTCACATAATTAAAACTGAATTAATCAAACGCACCTGATTAGCAACAAGTCGTTACTCATGTATAGCCCATGCAATTGTTACGTTAACTCTCTTTTCCATATAATTCTCTCTCTCTCTTCCATATAATTATCTCGCTCTCTCTCTCTCTCTCTCTCTCTCACACACACACACACACACACACACACACACACTCTCTCTCTCACTCTAACTATCTATTTCGGAGAGTAATTATGTTAGCCCTCCGTGTGCATGCAACAGAATGATAGAAAAGCAGAATGTTAGACGGGCTTGCGTGCCTAATTCTTCACCCTTTGAAAGTAAAGTGTGTTTGCTCTCTCTCTCTCTCTCTCTCTCTCTCTCTCTCTCTCTCTCTCTCTCTCTTCCTCTCTCTGTCTCCCTGTGTGTGTGTGTGTGTCTCTCTCTCTCTCCTTTTCTCTTTCGCTTTGTCTGACTCTCTCTCTCTCTCTCTCTCTCTCTCTCTCTCTCTCTCATACACAAACATACACTTTCTCTTCTCTTCTCTTCTCTTCTCTTCTCTTCTCTTCTCTTCTCTTCTCTTCTCTTCTCTTTCGCTTTGTCTGACTCTCTCCTCTCTCTCTCTCTCTCTCTCTCTCTCTCTCTCATACACAAACATACACTTTCTCTTCTCTTCTCTTCTCTTCTCTTCTCTTCTCTTCTCTTCTCTTCTCTTCTCTTTCTCTCTCTCTCTCTCTCTCTCTCTCTCTCTCTCTCTCTCTCTCTCTCTCTCTCTCTCTCTCTCTCTTTCTCATGATCCACACATGCCAGTTTCATTTCATACAGTAGTTACAGAAGACCTGTCTTTCATATCTATTACTTTAGCACTATCTGTTTCAAACAGTTGTTACCTTAACCAATTCTATCTTTGTTAACCCCTTCCCAAGCAGACAATGATTACTTTACAGTAATAAATGTCTGGGCATGAAGAGCTAAGTAAAGCACCTAAGTAAATGAACTTCGGTCCAACATGGAGGATAGGCGGCTGAGCTGTTGAGGCCTATGGAGTGTTTATGCTTGTGGCTACTGTGTGCTTATTCATTTTCATCACGTCGGACTGGTAGTGCATGGTTACATCGCCAGCTACTCAGTTAAGTGCGTGGAGCGGTACTGTGAGTTGTAGATTTCGTGTGGAATGCTTTTACATCTGTCCGCGGTTGTTTGTATCGTGATCTGCATGTTCAGAAAAATGGCGACCGACAGGTTACTGAACTAACTGGGTTGCCTTAAGCAGTAATGTGTGGCTGCAGGTTTTCTAGTGACTGCCGCTTCCATCGACCATGAACTGTATTTTTTGTGGTGGACTTTTGTGTTAGCATTCTGAAATTGACCTTATGCATAGTATACCTGTGCGGGCTGTTGTTTTGTCGAGACTCCTGTCAGTTCCACTTTTCACATGGGGCATTGGGGAGCATTTTGTGTGATGTTCACTGGCTTCGGAACGGAGCATTATGGAGCAATCCTTTGCCGTGAAGTAGGAACCGCGACTAACTAGCTTAAGTAAACGTTAACTGATTCACTGCCGAAGGATAATATATCGCCACATGTGACCTCCCATTTGGACAAAGCGGCGATATATCGCCAAACTAGGGTTATCGGATTATTTATTTTTATTTCGTTGCCTCAAAGCTTCTCCTAATTTCATCATAACATGCAGCATACACAAAACGTAGCTTTAATGCAATGTTGAAATTGTTGTTTGTCAATCCAGAATGATCAACACAATTCATTTAATCCAGTTGGGTTGACAGTTTGGAGCCGTGAAATTTAAGATGGCTGATAAGGCCTATTTTGGCTCGAAATGTTCTTTGACAGTGTGGGCAAAGAATACTTGACGTTCCAAGAGGAGGATCTCCTGCAGTGGTTTTTCTGTCCAGCCTGTTCTTCAGAGCTCTTGCAGTCCTGGTTGCTTCACAAGTGACTGCACCCTTGCGTAATGATGTACGCCACGAATTTCGGTCTTCGGCAGAAGTCTCCCAGGTGTCAAGATGAATTCCAAAAGCTTTAAGTGAGATCTTCAGAGTGTCTTTAAAGCGTTTCCTTTGGCCGTCTTGGGAGCGTTTACCATAACGCAGCTAGTCGTAAAAAATTCATTTAGGGAGCCCGTTGCCTGGCATGCGAGTCAAGTGACCAGCCCAGCTAATTAGAATCTTCATTAGTAAAGTGTGGATACTGGGCATGGACGCTCTTTCTCGGACTTCAGTATCTGGGATCTTGTCTTGCCATTTAATCTTCAATAGCTTCCTAAGGCAGATTGTGTGCAAGTGGTTTAATTTCCTAGCTTGTCGCTGATAAAGAGTCCAGGTTTCACAAGCATATAGCAGTGTTGATAATACGACTGCTTTGTAGACTTTCAGCTTTGTTTGCAGACTTTTTCAATTTCTGTCCCACACATTCTTGTACAGTCTGCCAAAGGCCGCGCTGGCCTTGGAAATTCTTGCATTCACTTCGTCATCAATTGTGGCAGCTTGTGACACAGTGCTGCCAAGATAAGTGAATTTGTCCACAACACTTAGTCTGTGGTAATTTTCACTTTGATATTCGGCACGGTGTGATTTATCCCTGGAGCTGGCTGGTACATAACTACAGTCTTCTCCAAGTTGATATTGAGCCCAAAGTTCGCACAGGCATGTGAGAAAGTTGAAACATTGTGTTGCATGTCCGCCTCAGAGTTGGCATATAGAGCGCAATCATCAGCAAACATGAGCTATCTGAAAGTGTCGCTGTTAGTTTTGGTTTTAGCTGTCATACACAGTGAGACTGAACAACTTTCCTCCATGCGGTTGTTGATGTCTATTCCAATGTCGTTGTTCTCGGAGGAGTTCGTCAGCGTAGCTGAAATCATGAGGCTGAACAGTGTTGGTGCCAGGACACAGCCTTGCTTCAAATTAGGAAGAGCTTGCAACCGCTTGCCAAGCTCAATCTCAGCTCAGATGAGTCATTATTTACATCACAGTTCATGTCCTTTCCCAGACCCGGATCAGGATTCCAGTTGCCTGGTACAGATCCTGCTGGTGCGGCAGGATGCAGGTTTGATCAGCTGCAACAGAACTCAAGGTGGTGTGCTGTTTATCGTCGACGTGGTCGACATGGTAAGAACGTTCACTGATGGGAAAATAGGCAGTTCAACCTCTACACCAGAGTTCAGTTGCACTTACAAATTGTCTTCTAGTTTAGTAAGCAATGGCAAACTACCACCATCGTCTATCCACTATGTTTCCGGGGTTCTCAAATTATCTGGACGACTGAGTCCCAACAGTTCAGTCCGGTGCACTGGCATTCAGGTCGTCTGATCCCCAATGTGGGCTAGCATGAATCGAAGTGAGGTCGATGTAGAGATGTTCCCATCAGCGGGGAGGTATGCTCGGAGGATTCAACAGCATCAATGAACTGGCTGAGGTCAGGCCTGGAATGATAATGTTTCCCTCCCCAGCTTTCAGTTACGAGGTGGATTCATATGAAAACCTTAAAAGTGTGATATAAATTACAATAACCACGCCAATTTCTTGTAAACTATCAATACTGTTGTTAAGGATATCAAGAGTGGTAAGCACGCGATGTCACGGTGCAGACCTACATGGTGACGTCATAAGGACAGTTTAAAGATGGCAACCCCACTGTTCACATGCATCAACAATTTTTGTTTTCTTTTTTATCAGTGAAGGGGTGAAACCAGTAGAAATATATCAGCGAACGAAGGACCAGTATGGTGATACATGCCTTTCAGTCCAGCAAGTGTATAAGTGGAGTTAAATGTTTTGCGTATCCTTTTACAGGACTTAGCTGTCAACAGCAGCATCTTTCAGCTGTCTGTTGATCTCTTGGCAAGATTACGCTCAGTAGTTTGCCATTGCTTTCTGAGCGGCCGGCTCAGTATCCGCAAGTCACGAGCGGGGGTCGAACCACCTCAGTTCTCGCTCCGCTGCGAGACTCTGCGTGATAAACGGGATTACAGAGAGAAAGTGTTGTAACCCCACAGCCAGAGAGACCGGCATAAGTGGAGTAGGAAGCTTTAAAACGGCGTGACTTCTGTGACAGACTTTTCGGTCAGATGAAGAGGTACAGCAGGTAGTGCAAACGTTTCTATGGAAATCAAAGCACATTATCTGTGCTGGAGGACTTGCGTTGAACTCAGTGGTGACTACATCGAAAAATGACCCGTTTATTCTTTACTTTTTCAGAATATATTTTCACACACACACACACACACACACACTCACACACCTCAGCCAGTTCATTGATGCTGTTGAATCCTCCGAGCATACCTCCCCGCTGATGGGAACATCTCTACGTTTAAGGTTTTAAGTGAAGCCCCCTCGTTCGTACTTCATTGCCAACAGACTCTAACCCGATGCACCGAGGCAGGATGTGTGATGTCAGAGATGTAATTTCATACTGACATTATATGAAGCAAACATGCACAGGTAATACGATGTCCGTTACAGTCGAAAGAGTGTGAAGTATAAGGTTTAACGCATGTCCTAGGTTTTGGGAATATAGCTGGGGTGACAAGCCTTCTGCGTCTCCGCCTTGTCTTCTCAGAAAATGTCCGGATCCTAGTTTATGAGGCTGAGTCGAGGTGAGAGCCGTACGGAGCAGGATATATCCTACTGTTGACTGAACTCGCGGGCTTTCAGGTTAGCTTTTAAATTTGTGTGTGTGTCCATACACGTGCAACTACTTCTAGTGCACTGGGTTGATTTTTGCATGTGAATTAGCTTCCCGTGAGCTTTGCTCAAGATGTTTACGAATTATTTCAGGTCAGAGAAGAGACATGTGCGGCTGCCATAGACTTAGAGGACGCATATAATAGAGTATCCTTCGAGCACTTGATGCAAACCCTCCTCAGACTGAAAGTGCACCCTCACCTTGCACGATGGATGCTGCAGTTCTGCTCCAAAGGAAGGTGGTGCTAAGATGCGGGAGTTGGTCTTCTGAGCCGATAACGATATGTCCAGGATTGCCGCAGGGTTCACCACTGTCACCAGTACGATTCAACGTGTATACGGTGCCGATCACTGAACAACAGTTGGACGGGAGGGGTAGGTGTCATTTGCTGACGACATTCTCGTATATCGACATGGTCGAGATAGACAGGTGGTTGCCAATGATATGCAGGGCGAACTAGATCGAATTTCCTCATGGTGTGCTGATGCCGTTGTCCTTGTCAATCCTGCAAAGGCATCGGTTACATGGTTCTCCCTAAACAACCATATTGTGAAAACAGACATGCCGGCAGTAAGAATGGATGGGAGCATTTTGAGTAGAACCCAGTCGATGACATATCTTGGCGTGAGGCTTGATCGTAGCCTGTCCTTCAGAGATCATGTCGATTACGTCATAACGAAAGCTCGAAAAGGTTTGTCAGCAATGAGAGTCATGGCGACTGCCAATATCGAGCAAAGACTGCTAATACTTCTGTTCCAAGGACTGGTGCTTTCACGCATCGAGCATGCCCTGCCCATCCTCACTGTCAGCCCAACACAGATCGGAAGACTTGAAAAGGTACAAAACGAAGCCATGCGCATCATTTTGGGCTGCACGAGAGACCCAGCTGTGTAGCAATGAGATACCTCCTTGACTTCCCGACAATGGAACACAGGATCAAGATATGGAGAGCTCGTGCTTACTTAAAAATAAGTGCAGATGAGCAGCACCCTCTGCACGACTCTATATTCAGAGAAAAGGGTGACAGGCTAAAGAGGGGCAAATCATGGATGGGTCGGGCGGAAGATGTCGTCAGACAGGTCTGCAGTCTTACCAGTATCAACCCCGGCAAGGAATGGGTGCTGGTGCCTCCAGCTTTTAAGTGTACTTTCTCCTGCATATCACACTCGACAGACGGTTCAGAGAGCAGAACCCTGCAGCTGTCAATGCAGAGGTTAACGCGCTCATCTATGAACACTCAGATATCCCCGAAGTGCTCATCTATACAGATGGATCTGTTGTAAAGCAGCAGAGAAGTGCGTGGGCATTTACAGCCCGTTCAGCAGGCCGAACCGTTCAAGAATTCAGTGGTGCCCACTCTATGACCACGAGCAGCATGACGATGGAGGTGATGGCAGTTACACAGGCTTTCATATGGCAGGAATCACAGCATTATACCAACGTGTGTGTACTACGTGATTCAATGAGCATGATTCAGAAGGTCGAAGCTGGATCTGTACGTAGACAGTGGACTGAGTCGCTGCGGAAGTCTGTTGTCCGTAAAGTCATCTTCATCTTCGTCCCGGGACATCCGGGAGTCGAGGGAAATGAACGAGCTGATAAACTGGCTGGCTCTGCACCCTCTGTAGATGGCCAGCCCATGGATCGTGCCGATGTTATTAACGTCCTCACAGATATGGCGAGAACAGAGGACTTTTACGTCAGTGAATCCACATCGCTGTCCAGGATGAAAGACTTGGGAGTAAGAATCGGCACGGCCAGACGCGAGAGGTACATCGGGAAAACAAGGCGCCTCGTCAACCAACACAGAACTAGCACTATTAGCTAGACAGACAAACAGACAGACAGACAGACAGACAGACAGACAGACAGACAGACAGACAGATAGATAGATAGATAGATAGATAGATAGATAGATAGATAGATAGATAGATAGATAGATAGATAGATAGATAGATAGATAGATAGATAGATAGATAGATAGGAGATGGAGGAAGTGCGGCAGGGAAATACAGACAGACGGACAGACAGACAGACAGACAGACAGACAGACAGACAGAGGGGGGGGGGGAAACAATCATTGACACAGCACACACACACACACCATACAAACCCAGTGAACATAAATTACAGCGAGAAAATGAATATATACAGTGTTTTTATTTAATATGTTATTTTTGTCTTTATATCTGTTTATGCTGTTCCCAAAGAAGACCACTAGCATCCAGACATCGGATTCGTTGTGATTTAGTGTGTTTATCACATATTTGCTGGACATTTTATTAAAGTATTATTATTATTGTTATTATTATCATTTATTTCCAGTGTTAATGTCTCCATTATGATTTCTCTTCACCAGAATTAAGTTCCTTGTAAGGTATGTACACTGTGCCTGCTTTTGTTACCTCTCACCTTGCTCTGTCTGTCTGTCTGTCTGTCTGTCTGTCTGTCTGTCTGTCTGTCTGTCTGTCTGTCTGTCTGTCTGTCTGTCTGTCTGTCTGTCTGTCTGTCTGTCTGTCTGTCTGTCTGCCTGCTGCCTGCCTGCCTGCCTGCCTGCCTGCCTGCCTGCCTGCCTGTCTGTCTGTCTGTCTGTCTGTCTCTCTGTCTCTCTGTCTCTCTGTCTCTCTTGTTCTCTCTCTCTCTCTCTCTCTCTCGCTCTCTGCGTGCTCAATTCTTAACCCTTTGAAAATAAAGTGTGCCTCGTTCACACACACACACACACACGCACACACACACACACACTCACACACACCACACACACACACACACACACACACACACACACACACACACACAACACACACACAAACACTTTCTCTATTATCTTTCTCTGGACCCACATATACCTATTTCATTTCATACAGTAGTTACAGAAGACCTCTCTTTTATATCGCCAATATAACCTCCCATTTGGACAGAGGGACGATATATTGCCATAATAGGGTTATCCGATTATTTTGTTTTTGTTTCGTGGTATCTTCCGCAATTTTAGTGCTCAAGGAGCGGAACTTTACATTATAGGACTGTTCATTTGATCGTGTAACATTTTGGGCCCAAACCTACTGTTTGTTTGGCACTGAATTAGTAAATCCCTGTGATATATTACGTTTTCACAAGCTTAACATGCGGTAAATAATTCCTGGCGACGAAAATAGTTTTGACATCGCCTCATTCCCTGCGGCGGTAATCCGACTTTTTCATCGACCCATGTGACGTCACCACCGGAACAACTAAAACAGAATAAATACCTCATGCTGGAAGGAAACTGTCTGTTTGTGAACCAGCCCAGCACAAGGCGAGGAGATGATCTGAGCGAAGGGAATGATGAAATATGTCTAAACATAAGAAATAGTTAAATATAGTATTTTAAATGAAGATAGGAAACATCAGCCTACAATATCGCACCCAGATTCGGAAACCTGTCGCTGAAGTGTTGGAAGTCGTCCTGTTTGGATGAGGTGAATATAATTATTTTAAATTTTAGTTAGTTGTGAGTCTTTTGTTCCCAGAAGAAGAGTTGGTAAGTCGACTTGTTAAACGCGTGGTGAATTCTTAAGAAGTTAATTAGAATAAAGTTAATTTTTATAGTTTATAGATAAACTATTCATTAAGAATAACCATAGTAAATTTTATTTTCACCCAAAGTAAACAACTGATTTAATGTTATAAGCATTAATCCAAGTTGTACATTTATTTCTTAAGCAACTCAATCTACAATGATTTGGAATGGTGAGTTCTTAAGAATGTAATCTAGTACAAACTAAATAATATTATACTCAGTTATCATAGTCATAAGATAAACTGTACATTAGGAGAAAACTACAGTGTTTTATTTTCTCCCAGCTAAACAACTTAGTTAATGTATAAAACATAGACACATGTTGTAAATTTTATTTCTTAAGCATGAAACTAAATCTATAATGCATTAGAGTAACTTAAGACTTAAGGAAACTCAGAATTCTTAGTACAGTGGTAAGTACATAGGGTACATGTGGCCACTGGTAAGAGTTAAAACTAGTTTACCTGTGCCAGCACTATAGAGAAATTATTGGAATGTGTATAGTCAAGTAGATTGAGCACATTAGTCAGAAGATTTACTTTTTGACATGAGCACATGGACAAACAAATAGTTTTTTTTTTTTATAATTCATGAACACATGAGAACCAAAAAGTGTTCTACAGGTATCATAATTGGGTGATGGTACAGCACACATGGGGTAAGGCAAATATATAGACATGGCTGTTAACCATGGGGAATAATAATATTTGTGCCACATAATAGTGCGTAACCAACCGCTATGCAAGAAGTATTTTAATTCATAATGCCTGAATGTGAATTGGATATATCACCTAAAATGTATGTATTTTATGAGAGCATGTGATAACTCATGGATTTCCTGTTGCTAAATCCCGTGTGAATTGCATAAGTGGTGTCTAATGATCACACAAATGTATGTCATGTGTGATTCATTATTGTAAACAGATGTGAATGTATCATTTGTAAACCACCTCAGTATGAATGATTAATTATCAATCAGGAAATATTATAATTTCTGATGAGGGAGGAGATTTGATTGTAATATAATTGTTATTGAACCTGTGAATTTATCAAGGATAAAGCACCTACATATGCATGATTGTCATCCAAACAGATATGATTGTCTGATGAATGGGTGAGATCTCATTGTGATGTCAATGGTGTAAACATTTTAAGTTATCATTGGGAAATCACCCACCTTACATGACAGTATGAAGGATGTGTGATGAATGATTCCTATATGATCACCCATACCAATATGAATGTGTCTATAGACTGAGTGAAATGATCATCCATACATATGAATGATGTCAGAGTTGAGTGAGTGAAGTTACATGCTGAGAGAGAGGGAGTATAAGCCAACAGTCCATCTCAGGGTAGCCGGAAACTTGATGTGAAATGCCTTGACTATCACCAGAGAACTGCTTCGGCGTAACCCATAAACTAAATAATAATTTAGTACACTCCGGCGCATAACACCACTTTGTATAAAATATCATTCATGTTACAATCATCTAGTTTTGTGAACTAAGCACGACACAAACCGTACCATAGATTACGCATATTACAACATCTGTGTGTGTAATTTAAGCAAAATCCCACTTTGTATTTCACGTCACTACTGTTAACACATATGGTCTAGTGTAATGATAATAATGCACTACAAAGATGATGATGATGACTGTAATGTAATGAAAATGATGTAATAATGATTATGATGATAATTTTAGAATGATGTCATGATTTCTAATGTCATAAGCATGATAATAATGATAATAATGCACTACAAATATGATGATGATGACTGTAATGTAATGAAAATTATGTAATAATGATTATGATGATAATGTTAGAATGATGTAATGATTTCTAATGTCATAAGCATGATAATAATGATAATAATGTAACCTTGATGATGATGAGAATTATTATAATAAGCATGATGATGCGGATAGCTGAAGTACAACCTTAGTATAGAGACATGGAAGAGGGGGGAATATACTCTCCGTAAAACTTTGGACTAAAAAGAGAAGTCACCTGAATACTATACAAGAATGGATACCATAATGTACTTATATTGCTTATAAACAAACACTCATTACAAGGGGGACTGATTTTTAAAAGCCCTTAATGTATGAAACCCTTTTCCTGATTAGAAAAAGATGAAGAAGAGAATGGTCAACATAATTGTCAAATTCCAAATCATTCAAGGTATTACTTAAACTATAAACGGAAGGACAGGCATAAGTGAAGATGAAACTGCACATCTGCTAGTTAAACCTTGAACACCTGATAGTGGAAGATTGGAGTGAGAGCAAACAACTATGTTGGTGATAACTAATTGAGAACACCAAGACTATCTTTCTTCTATGTTTGTTTTCTCTAAGAACAAGATTCCTTTTATTGTTTTCACTTGTTATGTTCTTAGGCTTTTATATTTCATTTCTAATGTCATATTTATGATATCATTAGAATTATGTGATTGATGGAATTTCAGGTAGTGATCTTACTCATGTAAATCCAGACCTGACTTGGTGAAGATTGAATGCAGCACCTGTTGAGTGAGCACATTGTTGAGTGATGCCCTTGATAGAGTAGCGCAGAAACTTATCTACCTGCAACCATTCCATTTGTCTCATAGGAGAGGTAATCTTTATTTAAACATTTACCTGCCAAACAATGGAAAGGAAAACCAAGAGCCAACTTATGTTCTACTACGCCCTGGAACATTAAGACTAAAGAACATACAGCAATTAATTGATAGCCAGAGGGATACCCAAAGCTGGAAGTGGAGAATTCTGAGTGTAGAAAGTTTCTTTTTTTTTCCAGATCATCCAGGCCAGTAAAAGACTAGCGTTACATGCCACTGAAAAAAAAATATAGCCGTTAATATACACATTATCCTTGGCACATCAATTCTGTATATTTACTGTATATGTATATGTCCTTATTTTATGACAGAAAATTTTAATTTTGAATGCAATTTACAAAATCCATATTTGTGTTTATTAAATCATAAAAAATTAGGTTATGTCATGTATTGATTGTATTTTACTTGTCATAGTCAAATTGTTTTAAACTACCCTAGATAGAATTAATTAGTTGGTAGAGAAGAGGCAAGGAACCACTTAAAGGATATTTTGGGTATAAAAGGGAATACAACTGTTTCAGTTATTTCCTGAAGGTATTCCTTGGTTCTCTAAAACTCTATTTCTGGTCTCAAACAATTGAGTCAGTACAGCTAAATTAATTAAACGGGCAGGATCACACTGGGAAAAAGGAGTTTGCATCCTTTATCTCTTTGGGGTTGAGCCATCAATCTCGACGTATCCGACAATCCCATGCACACGCTTTACTAGAGATGTTATAATACAAAATAGAGAAAACAAATATGTTGAGATGATTGCGAGAAACAGACGATTACAAGCTAATACATTAGCATATAATGCTACAAGATTGAAAACACACTGACCAATAAAAAGATGTCATTAGCAAAGAGAACAAGAGTGTTGAGGTGCTACATAGAACTTGTACTTATGTATGGATGTGAAGCATGAACAATGAGCAGACAAGCTGAAGAAACATCTGATGGTTGTGAAATGCGGTTTCTGAAGAAAATGCAAAGAATACCACGGACAAACATAAAACCTAATGACCAAGTCCTACAAGACACAACTGAAAACCGTAAACTGATTAGAGAAATTAGACGTAGACAGTCACAATTTTTGGGACACGTTATGAGAAGAAATAAATTGGAGAACTTGGTGACAACTGGCAAGATCGAGGGAAAGAGAACGAAGGGAGGATAGAGAAGTAAATACATGGATGGCTTGGCCACATGGTATTGTTGAGACAAGAACATTGAGCTGATCCACGACTCGGGTGATCGAGTGAGATGGCGAAACATGACCGCCCACGTTTATCGGCATGGCATATGCTGAATAATGTTACTCAAAGCTACTAAGACAGATGAACAGAAACCATATTAAAGTAAAATAAACCCCGCGTTCATTACTATTCACCTGTCTTTGTTCAAAAACAATGGCAATTGCAACGACTCCTGAAGCATTCCACCTAAAAATAGAAGAACAAAACAGAACAATCTAATTAATTTCACTATCTGGATCAATCTGTAACAAATGACGACCGATATGAAACAGGATAGAATTAGCATTGAGATGGTAAAGAATGCATTTAGAGAAACATAAAACTACACTAAATACACGAAATATACAGGAGAGCCTGGCATATGATACCACAACATCCAGCTTAAGAATGGAGGTGGAGGCAGTCACTGCGGCTCTCCGCTGGATGGAGAATACGACACATACACACATCGTGATTGTAACTGACTCAGAATGCATGCTGACGAGGGTGAGGACGGGCAGGCTTCGTGCGGAGTGGCTTGCTTCGCTTCGGAGGTCTCGGGTGACAAGCATCGCCTGGAACTTTTCTCCGGGGCATGCCGGTGTGCTGGGAAATGAACAGGCGGACAGATTGGCTGGCTCTGCAGAACTTGGTGGAGTATTGATACATGACAAGGCAGATGTGGTTGCGGCCTTGTGGGAACCCGTGCACACCTCGGAGGAGCAAATGGATTACCATGGTCTGGCAAGAATGAGACAGCGAAGAGTGACGAGGGGATCTGGCCGACGCTCAACGCTCAGAGGAAAGGCGAGACGGACTTATAATCAGATTGTTACTGGTACTATTAGTGTTGGAACTCTTCGCTGGCTACTGAGGATGGGGACGGAGCACTTATGGGAATGCCCCGTATGCTGTGATGTCGATTCCTAAATCAATCAATAAATCAATCATACAGTTTGATCTTTGGACAAGACTTCTGTGAGTGTACTTCTGACCAAATGCATTATTATCTTGATCATGTGTCTTGCCAAAGGGCGCAGGCGTTCAGGTCTCACCGCCGTTCTCTGTCCATGGTGTTCTGAATCTCATTTTCTTGGTGATATTACTCCATGGCACCACCTTAAACCATCCTAACTGGGTTTGCCTTATGCATTAATGCGTGGCTGCTGGTTTTCTAGTGACTGCGGCTTCCATCGACGATGAACTGTATTTTTCGTGGCAGACTTTTGTGTTGGCATTCTGGCAGCGCTATTATGCATAGTATACCTGTGGACACTGTTGGTTTGTCGAGACTCCAGTCTGTTCCACTTTTCACATGGGGGAGTGAGGAGCATTTAGTGTGATATTCACTGGCACAGGAACGGAGCATAATGGGGCGATCTTTTGCCATGAAGATGGAACGGCGACTATCTTACACCACCCACCATAGCTTCTCGCGGTGTTTTCCTCTCCTCTGCTATCGGTGATCTCGCAGTTTTCACTGTGTCTTCCAGCATCTCTCTTCTCATTATTAGACCAAAGAACACCATTTGTCTCTTCCTTACCGTATGTCCTCAGCAGGACGCTGTGATCAACCCCAAAACCAGGTTGATTTAATATTAGGTTTCTCTGAGAGTTATCTCTCTAAGATGTAACATCTATAGCAGTGCTCTCTATAAATTGTGACATCTTAGCAGTGCTTTCTCTAAATTATGACATCTTTAGCAGTGCTCTCTATAAGATGTGACATCTCTAGCAGTGCTCTCTTTCTGTCTCTAGGCTGTGGAATTCTAACTATGCTGTCACTAAATTGTAACTTCTATAGAAATGCACTCCCTAAGATGTGATATCTCTAATCGTGCTCTCTTTCTCACACTCTATCTAAGATGTGACATCTCTAACAATGCTCTCTCTAACCTGTGACATCTCTAACAATGCGCTCTTTAAGATGTGATATCTCTAACAGTGCTCTCTCTCTCTCTCTCTCTCTCTCTCTCTCTCTCTCTCTCTCTCTCTCTCTCTCTCTGATGCGACATCTCTATCAGTGATCTCCCGCTCTAAGAAGCGACATCTCTAGCATTGTTCTCTCTAAGCTGTGATATTTTTAACGTTTTCTCTCTATAATGTGACATTTCTAGCAGTGCTCTGCCTAAGATGTAACATCTCCATTAGTGCTCTCTCTCTCTCCCTCTCTCTCTCTCCCTCTCTCTCTCTCTCTCTCTCTCTCTCTCTCTCTCTCTCTCTAAGATATGACATTTATAGTAGTGCTCTCTCTAAACTGTGTCATCTCTATCAGAGCTCTCTCTAAGCTGTGATATCTCTCTCTCTCTCTCTCTCTCTCTCTCTCTCTCTCTCTCTCTCTCTCTCTCTCTCTCTCTCTCTCTCTCTCTCTCTCTCTCTCAGATGTGACGTCTATAGCAATGCTCTCTCTAAGCAATAGTGTGTTATGAGCCAATAATCTACTTCGTGAAATGCTGGCATTAAATTTGTCAGCATGCCCACACAAGTCGATTTCCTCGTTAAGCACATACTCGTTCGCTGGTACAAAACGACGTACTCTACGGTCTAAAAATGTGAGCAACACCAACATACGCTAAGGCAGCTTAGAGAATTAGAGAAAACATTTACCACTATTGCACTAAACGCCGTTCCCCCACTTGACCCAAAAACACAAAGAGGGCGTCATGTTATGCAGTCTCATTTTAAAATAAAAATCCACAGGTCATTAGCATTTTCATACTTTATAGTAAGATTATTTTATAACATGGCAGGTTTATTTTAATCTGGCCATTACTTCTTGTTTGAAGACTATACAGTTACATTAGCTGTTGTTTATACAGATCCGACTGGGTTTAGTGAGACATCTAGTGCTGAACCCACGCAAAAAGTTCTTTGTGTTTTCTTGTAGCGTTTGTTTATACAATATGACTTGTTTATTTCCAGCCAGGTAATTAAACTCGCCAAGAAGAAAGTGTAATAAGTGTAAACCTTCTTGTTAAGTTACACGGATGCACTTGATGACCCCCGCCTATCTTCAGTGGATGTGCCAGACGGCTGCCTGACGTCATGCGGCTACTTTTGTGTTTAATCCGCTGCTTGGGGGTGGGGGGGGGGGAAGAATTGCTGTGGGGTTGTGAGATGGGATGCTTAGACTTCTTGGATTTCTGGCCTGGCCTAAGAGTTTACAAAAGAAATGTGGTAAGAGCAGATAATCTGGACATACATTGAGGCAACCTGATAACAACAGAATAATGAGAAAGATCTGGTCTCTCTTTTGAAACCACAAGGCAAACGAAATAGAGGGCGACATGAACACTCACGGAGACGATAGTGAGAGAGAGAGAGAGAGAGAGAGAGAGAGAGAGAGAGAGAGAGAGAGAGAGAGAGAGAGAGAAGAGAGAGAGAGAGGGGGAATAATATGGGGATAGAAGTATTTTCGTCTACACTCTCTCCATTTCTGGATAAACACTATAGAGATGTCCACAAGCTACAGTTGGCTGCAACTGTCTTTGGATTAGTTCATATTGACGCCTGAAAGTGAACAGAGAAGAAGAAAGATATACGGAGGCAGGCTAGAGAAGATAGCAAAACATCGGATACCTCCTCAAGAGTTCGTTGAGGGCATTTGATTCAGTTGTGGATAAAGCCACAAATCAAGTAGCAGCAGAAGATCATCTGGGATAATTAAATCTCACGTTTTTAATTCAAAACAATGTTTTTCCGTAGTTAATTTGAATAACGAAGACACAAACAATAGATTACACGATTTATTGCCTGGCATATTTCGCTGTACCTCGTCAGGATTTTAATTGTTAAGACGATGGTACAGATTAAACTTTACGGAAACAGTTGTGCATATGCAGAACATAAACACAGAAGTGATAGTGTGGTAATCGCGACAACAAAGGTTATAAATGCAGAACAAGTCTTGATGAATGTGTTTCTTAGGTTAACCCGGATATTTGTTATCGTGTGTTTGTGATGTAGGCGCCCTTAGGTTGCGGTGACATGTCTGTTATCTGTTAACGGCTTGTTTGCGTGTTAAATAATACCAGAAGCACGACTGACCTGTATACGACATTTCTCTTCGCATTTATTTGTTTAAACATATTTTGTTCGTTTGTTTTGTTGTTGTTTATTTTTATTCCCGCTTTACACCAGGATCTGAGAGTTTAACGGCCTTCATTTCCTATTTTGACTACTGCTTATGGGTTCATTTGCTCACGCCGCTCAGTTGGACTTTAAGTGTTGACTTCCCGAAAAGAAAGCAATGGCAAACTACTGAACGTAACATTGCTTAATAAATCAACCACTTGTTCAGGACATGCAATTTAAAAATAAACACCAGTATGTTAATAAGAAAGTTCATGAAAATAAAAGTAGTGTCCTGGTTTGGTTTGGTAAAAGATCACGTTCAATCCAAATGTTTCTATAAGTGCTCCATTCGCCTCCCGGGATTTCACACAAAGAGAATTGTAACACAGCTCACGAACTCCATAATATACTAGGGAGGATAGAATGTGTGTAGACCGTGAACCAGAATAACATATGGTAGAAATAACTGTTTTCGTGGTTTTAAAATAATGTCATGAGTCATTTTTCAAGCCGTGCGCCACATTGGGTACATAGGAAATAAAGTAAAGTTCCTTGCCCATACATTCTGGCTTACTGGGTTAATGGCAGTAACAGTAAATTTCCTTGTGCACACCTTCAGTCGTCTCCGTGGCAAAGTGATCAAGCCGTCTGACTCGGGCTCCGAATGTTGTGGGTTCGATTCCTGGCCACGTCTTTCGGTTCACGAGTGCATTTTTCAGGAGACTCCTGACGATGGTCGCTGGAGCTATGGAGTTCGTGCTTTGTGCTATGCTTTCCGCGCTGTGGAAAAAGGCTGAGCCATATGGGATAAAAACCCGGTGCAATGAAGTCGACACTGTCGACTTTTAAGCGACTTTTAAGAGACCTTCAGACGTACTGGGTACATGGTAGGAAAAGTAAAGTTCCTTGCGCACACCTTCAGGCATTCTGGGTACATGGTTGTAAAAGTAAAGTTCCTTGCGCACACCTTCAGGCATTCTGGGTACATGGTTGTAAAAGTAAAGTTCCTTGCGCACACCTTCAGAAGTACTGGGTACATGAAGTACAGGTAAAGTTCCTTGTACACACCTTCAGGCATTCTGGGTACATGGTTGTAAAAGTAAAGTTCCTTGTGCACACCTTCAGAAGTACCGGGTACATGAAGTACAGGTAAAGTTCCTTGTGCACACCTTCAGGCATTCTGAGTACATAGTTGTAAAAGTAAAGTTCCTTGTGCACACCTTTAGACGTACTGGGTACATGGTTGTAAAAGTAAAGTTCCTTGTGCACAATTTCAGATGTACTGAATACATGATAGTAAAAGTAAAATTCCCTGTGCACACCTTATCCACGTATGTACTGGATACATGGTAGTAAACTTAAAGTAGAGGACCCTTATACACCTGGGGGAGTCTTGGGCAGATGGTGCTAATAGACCACTTGGCACTCGATAAAGTAGTCAATATTACGCTGAGCGTCTTTACTTCCCAACACATGTCCTTGTACTCATTATAGGCTGGGCGTAACTCGGAGCTCAGGGCAATTAAAAAACATCCCCGACTTGAATGGGATTCAAACACATGACCACTGGGCGGCAGGCAAGAGAACAAGACCCGGTGCCACCGCTGCTCCTTTGTTATGGAAAGGTTCTCTCATTTTGAATGTAGCCTGGGCAGTGGCGTATCCCACTCATGTGATATCGGGCAAGAAAAGTAGCAATGCACCCTATCAAGCATGTCGTAGGAGGCGACTATGAATGGTTGTGCTTAGGACACGCTAACCTCATCACGGAGACAAAAATTAGCTACAAAATCAAACCAACCATGAACAAGTCACATAAAGAAAAAATAAAATGGTTACTCAGCCAATCATAAAAAAAAAGTCTTAAAAGTCGAGAGGATCGACTTCATTGCACCGGGTTTTATTCCATATGGCTATGTTTCTTTCCACAGCACGGCCTGCCAAAAGCTTCACACGAAGCACGAACTTCGCATCTCCAGCGACGACCCCCTGGAGTCTCCGAGAAAAATGCACTCGTGAACCGAAAGACGAAGCCCGGAAATAGAACCCACAACCTTCGGAGCGCGAGTCAGACGGCTTGACCACTTCGCCACAGAGCCTTCCACTCAGCCAATCAAGGGGAAAGTAAACTCTTCTAGAAGAGCTATGGTGCGTTGCAGAGAAAGTCACACAGAATCCGGAGATCTGATTAACTTTCTTTGGCCTAGGAAAATCTACAGGATTGGCATTTAGAATGGTTAAAACTATGTATGACTTAGGAAAGACAGCAGCGGTAATAGAAGAGAAATAAAATATTATATTTACAATGTGGAATTATGCGAATCAAACTGGGACGGAACAGGCAAGACATTTCTAAGTACAGATGAAACAGTGCCGTTCTCACATCGTACAACGGAAACATCCCCCCTCCCCCCACACACAATGAAGGAGGCGCCTTAATAATAATAACAGCAGCATTTAAAGCCGCCCCCCCCCCCCCCCGCCCCGCAAAAAAATATGAACGTAGCCTAGTGTTACGCACCAACAATAAAGATGACATAGTTAAGGAGTAATTTACATGAATCTTAAAAGCATAATAGGTAATAAAAGAAACGACAATAAGAAAAAGATCACGGGTGACGTAAATGCCAAGATAGGATCAGATGACATTGGTTACGAAGAGATCATGGGAAAACCTGAGTTGGCGGTAAAGAATGAAAGCGGGGAATTATGTACAAATTTTTCCACCGTGAATCAATATATCATGGACGGAAGTGTTCTTCCTCACAAAAGAATACATAAAGCAACATGTGCATCATCAGACTATAAAATGGACAACCAGATCGATCATCACTGTATTAACATGAAATGTACATCATCTCTGTGTAACGTAACAGTTTTTACAGATACAGGTATTTTGCTTTTTCACTCGCTTTGAACTCAAAAGTACTTCATACAAGTGCTAAACACACGTAGTATTGTTTGGCGTTCACAGAAGGAGAAGAAAGAAGTAGAGACTACATGATGGACTAGACAACATAAAATTTGAAAGCTACAGTTACCGACCGGGATTCGAACATGTCACCTCTAAAAGGCGACAGCGCCTCACTGAGGAACAAGTGTACTTCAACGCATGACCAACTAGATACTCCAAAAGAGTGTCTTCATTAGTCATGTCTATCATACACCTGAACCTAAAACTATGGAATACGGACAGAATTCGTATTAAACCATTGAGATAACACCATAGGTCTCATAATTTATATTAAACCAGCATAGGTCAAATAACAAACACACAAACACACCGGACTGTAAATGCTGTGTCCAGTATATTCACAAACATTTAAAGAAGAGAAATGATTGGTCGGTTCTAATGTTGTACACGTATTACACAGGAAATCAATTTGAGAAACAGCTGAGGCCACTGAAACAGTTACATAAATAAACACACGTAGTATTGTTTGGCGCTAACAGAAGGAGAAGAAAGAAGTAGAGACTAGAGGACGCACTAGACCACATAAAATTTGAAAGCTATAGTTACCGACCGGGATTCGAACCTGTTACCTCCAAATGACAACAGCGCCTCGCTGCAAGAACACGTGTACTTCGACGCATGACCAACTAGACACTCCAAAAAAGTGGCCTCATTAGTCATGTCTATCATACACATGAACCTACAACTATGGAATACGGACAGAATTGTTGACCGGGTTAACCTTTCCGAGGGGTCAGTTGGACTGAAATGTTAACTTCTCCCTGACTTGGGGACGTAAGTTACAAGTAACTGAGAAGTTGGAGTGCCGTCAGGGCATTGGAAGTTTAAGCGCATAAAGTGCCGCAGCCACATACAACACACATTTTGACTGCCATCAGATGGGCCATCTTTACAGATGTACTGTGTAAGACTAGCATTACTTTGCTGATCTGGAAGCTTCTGCAGTTTGTCTTCTTCTAGATGTATTGGTGTTACCTTTCCTCTGGAGTAAACTAAGCAGACCGAGAGAGGGATCATGCTACATGGGCAAACCGTGGTTCCTACAATTCAGCTCAGGCTTTGTGCTATGGGCAAATATAACTCCATCCCCGGTCCCCGTCATGGGTTGTAGTTATTATGCTTTTTGTGAAGCTCGATTTAACAAACTATCGTCTGTCAGGACGGCAAGGTGTCAGAAATGTGTACGATAGGTTTGTGACGGTCTGAAACTCGGCAGCTGAGAAGTGCACTAAGCCATGTTGCTGCCAGGAATCGAATAATATCCTACAGAGAGCACCATCCAACGTGGCGTATCCGGAAAAGGCTGAAAATAAAAAAAATTAAAAAATCACAAATGTGACCGAATATCACCGAAGAGGAACTCCTAAATACTATTTAAGAGGAGTAACGGCTGCAGCGGGATATAACAATAGGAAATAAAACAGGAATGTGCAAACTCCCGCGAAAAAGTGAGATACACTAAACACGGACACAGTGTACAGACCTTACAACGAACTCCACAATGGCAAACGTAAATCACAGGAGGTATAATAAAATAAAAAAATAAATAAGTAAACAAATAAATTAAATTAAATTAAATTAAATTATACCCCCCCCCCCAAAAAAAAAGTATACAAGTTAACAACGAACTACATTTCTATTATACTAGTCTTCACCAGGAACAATACAAACATATCTAAAGAAAAACATGAGATTAGAAAAATTTAATAATATTAATGCAAATTCTTCGTTGTTAGGAAGGCGGAGAAGAAGTCCTGTTCTGGAAGGTTCCAAATAAGAATATATGGAGCCGAAGGTGTGCAATCAGTTAAATATAGAAAAAATAGAGGGCAGTCAGCAGACTTATACAGTGGCATCTAGAACAATATTGATGAACATTAAAACTTAGTCAAATAAAACCAATTTACATACAATAACGGATTTTAATGACTGTGAACATAGACCCATAGTTTCGCTGATGGAACCACTCCCGTGGGGTTATTTGGTCACTATATCGCCAACCGCCGGCTTCGTGGCTTAGAGGTTATGACTTTTCTCCGTAATCTCGTATACTCTCGTTGGTAACGTGATAACGGTTCAAATCAGCAGTGGTTCGAATCGCATCAGTAACTTAACGGGGTATGTGAGCCGGCCGCTCAGAAAGCAATGGCAAACTACTGAGCCAAGATTTCTTGCCAAGAAATCAACATACAGCTGAAAGATGCTGGTGTTGACAGCAATGTCCTGTAAAGGATATGCTTAAAAAAAAAAAAAAATATCGCCAACCACTTATGCCAGTGATTCTCAACCAGTGGGGAATTCCCCCCCTCCCCCCCCCCCCCAGGGGGGCATTTTAGAATTTTAGGGTTTCCGGGGAGGAGGAGTGGAATTAAGATTATTTCAAGATCGCGTTAATACAAGAACCGATTACTTGATATTGTTTGTCCCTCCTTACTTTACGGTTCTGCACTTTTCGCCCTTCTGAAATTCGTTTTATAACGCAACTAGACCCGCAAGTCACGTTTTATGCAGACATCTAGACTTGTTCTTCTAGTATGTATTATGAAATTTAGCTTCCATTTTTATGTTTACTGTGTAGGATGAGGCGGGGGGTGGTTATAGGGAGGAAATACGAAAGGGGAGAATGGCATTCTGAACATATGGTAAGGGGAGCACGGGCCAATAAAGGTTGAGGTTATGCTTTATTTTAACTCTGGTACCCATTTTCTTAGACTATGTAGATCCTACCACCACTGGAGACCGACGCAAAAGATTACAGTGATGGAAGGCAGTGAACTAACCTCTACACCATCACGTCTCAAGATAACAAGAAAACAGCGAGATAATACTCGTACTAACAATGACAAAATATAAATCCTTCCCGTAATAATGGCGATTAGGCAGCGTTGATATGGGGAAGCAGGGGTAAGGACGATGAAGACAAAAAACACCCCATGGAATTTCGTAGGTTTGTTAATGTAATGAGAATCCTGTTCTGAGACTCAGCAGTTGTCATCGACGTGTGTGCAAGCAGAGATTTGGAGGCTTTGCATTTCTGGAGCTCTGTACCGTTAAAACTACCACAGTACTGGTAAATAATGAACAAAGAAGTGGAAACTCCAAGGTCAATAGAGTGAATATCGATAAACACATATCACATTGTGTTTGCAGAACAGAGAAAATAATATACATTTGTGGACACAAAAGCTAGGAGAGATTTTCTTTCTTTCTTTTCGGTTTTCTCGAGTGCTGCCGGAAAACATATTAACTTCATTTGTGTGTGTGTTTCATAATTTCTGTTATATATTCATTATTTGTTTTGTTTACAACGGATGTGATTCTTAGTCTAGAAACAACAAAGACAGGAAACAAAATCAATTGCAGTTCCCTGACAAATGAGGACAACATAGAGGCCGAATTAAAAACGTGAAGATGATGACGGTAACAATGAAATGAAATAAAAAGGAAGCGTGTACAAGCTAAAGTATAAATAGACATCACAGCTGCGCTAGTTTGATGGCAAGGGAGGATAAACTGCTCGAAGTAGACTGAGTGTTGAAAAAGACGCATTTTGGCGGTTCCAAATTGTTGTTATAGCCGGGGACGCAGAGTTGGGATGTGCGCCCAACCTTGAAAAATACACCCATGGCTTGTGCATTCATCACCTCTAGCAGCAAAGGTCTAACTCCTGGCCTTCACGTGGCAGAACTGTTTTAACTAACAGGAGAAGGGGCGGTGGCGAGTCTCTGGCGCCGTAAAACCAGACTGCTTTAGATATTTATGCACGTACATACATGCGCACACAAGTGTGTAAATACGTAAATATCTAAACTCGAGTAAGACCACAGTCTACTCTAGCAAAGGAAAGGTGCTGAAGACGTAGGAAACCAACCAGGAAGTGCACCACAGAAATCAGGATGCTGCGCAATCTCGCCATGAAATATGTCGATTACTGAAAATCGTTAAGCTGCTCGCCCTGCTATGGGTCTTCAGGTAGTACAGTACCGGGCGATATGCCTCGAAAGAGTCCAACCAAAACGACTGGAGGTCCTCCTCAGATGTCCCGCGGAGCCAGGAGACATGAGAATAAAGCGTCTGGCTACCCCAAACAAAGACTAAACGACAGTGGAAGATAAACTCAATGGACCACTGAGTGGAACTAAAAAAGACTGTGACATTCGTACAAGAGAGTGACAACATTGCAGATATAGACAAATTTCAAACGAACAAAGGAAGAAGAAGAAGAACATTTGCATGGCAATGACAAGCTACTCGAAGTCACTAGAACGGATGAATGTGACATTTGTGTGGCAATTAAAAGCTACTCGAAGTAGATAGTACGAATTTTTTCCCCGCGTTTCCATCCTGTTTCAGGATATTGCGGTCAACATCAGCATCTTTCAGCTGTATGTTGTTTCCTGGGGTAGATTACGCTCATCAGCACGCCACGACTTTCTGAGCGACCGGCTTCATACTCTCATAAGTCACTGGCACGACTCGAACCGCTTCTAATTCTCGTGCGCTCACGTCAAGCACGAGAGTATTCGGGGTTACGGAGAAAGCTGCTAACTCCTCGACCAGGGAAACAGGCAGATAGTACGGATGGATATGACAATTGCGTGACAATGAAAAGCTACCCAAACTCGATGGCACGAATGAAGGTGACATTTGCATGGCAAAGGATGCATGTCTTACTATACACGCCCATCAGTAAGTAAGTAAAGTCGAAGTCTCTTTTACACGCCAGAAGCGCATTGGGTAAATGGAAAAGTTAGTTAGTTGCATATCCGTTACAGGACATAGCAGTACACTCCAGCATTGTTTGATTGTTTGTCATTCCTGGGCAAGTGAATCTTCATCAGCTTGCCATTGCTTTCTGAACGATCAGCACTCTTACCATTGAATAGAAGACGTCAGGTAGTTAGGTCAGTAGTCAAGTAAGTAAGACGTCAGGTAGTTAGGTCAGTAGTCAAGTAAGTCAGACGTCAGATGATTAGGTCAGTTATGTAGTCAGGTAAGAAGTCTGGTAATCAGGTCAGTTATTTTTGTTTTTTTAAAGTTGCATATCCCTTACGGGACATTGCAGTCAACACCAGCATTTTCCAGCTGCTGTTGATGTACTAGGCAAGTGTTACGTTCAGTAGTTTGCCATTACTTTCTGAACGACCGGCTCCCATACCAGCCCGTTATAACACAACGCGACACGGTCTGCTGCACAAATCGGTCGCAGCTGAGCTTCGAACGCCTGGTACCCGGCTCACGAACCGCGTTAGCAAGCCTTTAGCCACCGAGCCGGTGTCAAGTAAGTCAGTTATTTAGCGAGGTAAAAAAAACCTGGTAGCTAGGTCAATTATGTAAGTAAGTGGCACCTTGCCGTCTTTACAAACGAAAGTATGTGGATTGGAACAAAGCTAGAATTTCAAAGCACAATGCCTCGGCTTTAAACCAGAGAACATGTGTTGCCCATGCAGCATGATTCCTCTCTCGGCCTTGCCTTGTTTTTTTCCAGAAGAAAGGCTAACCAATACGTCTGGAACAATGTAGGCTGCAGATGCTGCTGGCTCAGCATCAGATCTCCAAGAGCAGAAGGTGAGTAGCGGCAGGCCCTCACATCTGGGGGATTTGACTTAGAGGCGTTCAGCCATATCCCTCAGCTGAGTGCCTCAATGTCAGTTATGTGGTCAGGTAAGAAATCTGGTAGTTAGGTCACCTGTATAGTTAGGTAAGAAGTCTGGTAGTTAGGTCACCTATATAGTTAGGTAAGAAGTTGGATTGTTAGGTCACCTATATAGTTAGGTAAGAAGTTGGGTTGTTAGGTCACCTGTATAGTTAGGTATGAAGTTGGATTGTTAGGTCACCTATATAGTTAGGTAAGAAGTTGGATTGTTAGGTCACCTATATAGTTAGGTAAGAAGTTGGATTGTTAGGTCACCTATATAGTTAGGTAAGAAGTCTGGTAGTTAGGTCACCTATATAGTTAGGTAAGAAGTCTGGTAGTTAGGTCACCTATATAGTTAGGTAAGAAGTCTGGTAGTTAGGTCACCTGTATAGTTAGGTAAGAAGTCTGGTAGTTAGGTCACCTATATAGTTAGGTAAGGAGTCTGGTAGTTAGGTCACCTATATAGTTAGGTAAGAAGTTGGATTGTTAGGTCACCTATATAGTTAGGTAAGAAGTCTGGTAGTTAGGTCACCTATATAGTTAGGTAAGAAGTCTGGTAGTTAGGTCACCTATATAGTTAGGTAAGAAGTCTCGTAGTTAGGTCACCTATATAGTTAGGTAAGGAGTCTGGTAGTTAGGTCACCTATATAGTTAGGTAAAAAGTCTGGTAGTTAGGTCACCTATATAGTTAGGTAAGAAGTCTGGTGTTTAGGTCACCTGTATAGTTAGGTAAGAAGTCTGGTGTTTAGGTCACCTGTATAGTTAGGTAAGAAGTCTGGTGTTTAGGTCACCTATATAGTTAGGTAAGAAGTCTGGTAGTTAGGTCACCTATATAGTTAGGTAAGAAGTCTGGTAGTTAGGTCACCTATATAGTTAGGTAAGAAGTCTGGTGTTTAGGTCACCTGTATAGTTAGGTAAGAAGTTGGATTGTTAGGTCACCTATATAGTTAGGTAAGAAGTCTGGTAGTTAGGTCACCTATATAGTTAGGTAAGAAGTCTGGTAGTTAGGTCACCTATATAGTTAGGTAAGAAGTAGGGTGTTTAGGTCACCTGTATAGTTAGGTAAGAAGTCTGGTGTTTAGGTCACCTATATAGTTAGGTAAGAAGTCTGGTAGTTAGGTCACCTATATAGTTAGGTAAGAAGTTGGATTGTTAGGTCACCTATATAGTTAGGTAAGAAGTTGGATTGTTAGGTCACCTATATAGTTAGGTAAGAAGTCTGGTAGTTAGGTCACCTATATAGTTAGGTAAGAAGTCTGGTAGTTAGGTCACCTATATAGTTAGGTAAGAAGTCTGGTAGTTAGGTCACCTATATAGTTAGGTAAGAAGTCTGGTAGTTAGGTCACCTATATAGTTAGGTAAGAAGTCTGGTGTTTAGGTCACCTGTATAGTTAGGTAAGAAGTCTGGTGTTTAGGTCACCTGTATAGTTAGGTAAGAAGTCTGGTGTTTAGGTCACCTATATAGTTAGGTAAGAAGTTGGATTGTTAGGTCACCTGTATAGTTAGGTAAGAAGTTGGATTGTTAGGTCACCTATATAGTTAGGTAAGAAGTCTGGTAGTTAGGTCACCTATATAGTTAGGTAAGAAGTCTGGTAGTTAGGTCACCTATATAGTTAGGTAAGAAGTCTGGTAGTTAGGTCACCTATATAGTTAGGTAAGAAGTCTGGTAGTTAGGTCACCTATATAGTTAAGTAAGAAGTCTGGTAGTTAAGTCACCTATATAGTTAGGTAAGAAGTTGGATTGTTAGGTCACCTATATAGTTAGGTAAGAAGTTGGATTGTTAGGTCACCTATATAGTTAGGTAAGAAGTCTCGTAGTTAGGTCACCTATATAGTTAGGTAAGAAGTCTGGTAGTTAGGTCACCTATATAGTTAGGTAAGAAGTCTCGTAGTTAGGTCAATTATGTAGCCACGTAAGAAGGGAGGTAGCAATGTCAGCTTTTCAGTTAAGTTGTTAGGTCAATTATATAGTTAGTTAAGAAGTTAGGAAGTTAACCCAGCTATGTCGCTAGGTAAGAAGTGGGGTAGTTAGGTCATTTATTCAGTCAATAGGTAGGTCAATTATGTAGTTAAGTAATAAGTCAGATAGTTAAGTCAGTTATGCAGTCATGTCGCTAGGTTAATTATGCCGTTAGGTAAGAAGCCTGGTAGTTAGGAGAGTTATGTAGCTAGGTAAGAAGTGGGGTAGTTAGGTCAGTTATTCAGTCAATAGGTAGGTCAATTGTGAAGTTAAGTAATAAGTCAGATATCTAAGTCAGTTATTCAGTCAGGTAAGTAACCAGGTACTTAGGTGAGTTATGTAACTAGATAAGAAATGGGGTAGTAAGGTAAGTTATGTAGCTAGGTAAGAAATCAGGTAACTGGTCAGTTATTCAGTCAGGTAGGATAACGGGTAGCTGGGTCAATTGTGTGTTTGCTCAAAACCTACATTTGTGGCACTGAATCTATTAAGTTAGGTCAGTTATTCAGTCAGGTAGCTAGGTCAGTTATGTGGCTAGGTAAGAAGTCATTTAGCTAGGTCAATTATCTAGCTAGGTAAGAAGTCATTTAGCTAGGTCAGTAATATAGCTAGGTAGGAACTCAGGAAATTAGGTCAGTTATATAGCTAGGTAAAAAGTCAGGTAGTTATGTCAGGTATATAGTTAGATAATTCATCATCATCATCAAGTGCCGTTCCGGCTGGCGTAGGCGTTCATGGCTCTCCATAGATCTCGGTCTTTGGTTTTCTGGATCAACTCTGCTGCTGCTGAGTTAGATAATTAGGTAAGCTATATAGTAAGGTAAGAAGTCAGGTAGTTAAGCCAGGTTGTGTCAGGTATACTGTTAGGTAAGCTATATAGTAAGGTAAGAAGTCAGGTAGTTAAGTCAGGTTGTGTCAGGTATACTGTTAGGTAAGCTATATAGTAAGGTAAGAAGTCAGGTAGTTAAGTCAGGTTGTGTCAGGTTTACAGCTAGGTAAGCTATATAGTCAAGTAGTTAAGTCAGGTTGTGTCAGGTATACAGTTAGGTAAGCTATATAGTAAGGTAAGAAGTCAGGTAGTTAAGTCAGGTTGTGTCAGGTATACTGTTAGGTAAGCTATATAGTAAGGTAAGACCCCTCTGCTGTGTGTCCACCGTGACGAGGTAGAGGGGCTTGTGCGTCCCAATGACCCCAAGAGCTATGCCGACAGTAGCACAGCTACTGGTAGGGCCACCCATGTCGGACAGGTCAAGGGAGAGGGACCAGACGAAGAGACACACAAACCTGCTGCCTTGTAGGTAGACTGGGGACAGTCAAAGGCTAGGGAAAGCATCCCGAATAAATGCTTGTCGAAATCGGATGTACTGAGCCACAGGCTTGACAAAGCAGTGCAACGTAAAACCTGCTGCCTTGTAGGTAGACTGGGGACAGTCAAAGGCTAGGGAAAGCATCCCGAATAAATGCTTGTCGAAATCGGATGTACTGAGCCACAGGCTTGACAAAGCAGTGCAACGTAACTTAATTCATGATGTCACAAATCAAAATTAATCGTTATAGTGCTAATCCCGTGAAGTCCCATCAGGCGGCGATAGTGCCGGGCCCCCTGCCTCGAGGGGGTCCACCCATGACTACTGGTGGTCACCTTCCCCTGTGCTGTGGAGTCAAGGCACAGAGGAGTAGGTTAAGAGCTATTGACCAAATACCCCGGACACTCAACATACTACAGTGGAATGCCGAAGGAGTTTACAAGAAGAAAGACTCCCTAACACAGCGTCTTCATAAAGATAGAATAGATGTGGCATGCATTCAAGAGACACACCTCAACGCCAATCACAAATTCTCAGTCAGAGGATATCAGGCCACACGTTTCGACCGCGAAGGACACAAAGGAGGAGTTCTAATACTTACACGAAATACAATACCTTGCAGCGAAGTATCTGTGATCTCTGACAACCAAACGGAAATTATAGGTGTTGATATAATGATAAAGGACGTGAAAATAAGAATCTACAATCTGTATAGCCCAGCAGATAAGGACCTTACACTCTCAAACATGAAAATAACTGACACAAACTGCATTATTGTCGGAGACTTTAATAGCCGTTCAGAAAGATGGGGATACCCAGATACTGACAAAAGAGGAGAAGAATTGGAGGACTGGGAAATAGACTCAAATCTCCATCTACTCAACAAAGCGGATGACACACCGAGCTTCTACTCCAGAAGATGGCTTACCACTTCTACTCCAGACTTAGCTTTCTGCACAGGAGACATCCTCCACAAAATTGATCGCCATGTGCTGGACCAATTAGCAGGTAGTGACCACAGACCAATCAAGCTTGTAATGAATATGGAGTATGTTCCACAGGAGCAAAAGCCCTTGCCCCGCTGGAATTACAAACGAGCAGATTGGGACAGATTTGCCATACTAACAGACAAATATTGTGAAAACATAAATACACGATATGGCAACATAAAGCAAATGGTGGAAAGTCTAAACAGGGCGATAATACAGGCAGCCACGGAGTCCATTCCAAGAGGAGCGAGGAAAAATTACAAACCAGACTGGACTGAAGAACTACAAAGTTTGGAGGACAAAGTTGAAGATGCCAGGAAGACAGCAGAGAGAGAACAAACAATTGAAGCGAACATCTCTCTCAAAGCCATCTCAGCAAAATATAAAAGAACAGTAAATCAAACAACAAGAGATTGTTGGAGGGAAAAAATAGAAAACCTGAATTTTGACAGGGATGGAAACAAACTATGGAAACTAGTGAAAGCCATGAACAATGAAGGACCTAGCAACAAACAAATAACAATTAAACAAGGAAATGTCTTGCTTACAGGAAAAAAGGCTGCAAATGCACTAATGGAACACTATGCAAATGCAAACCACATTGATATTACAACCGAACAGAAGAAAGCAATCAAAGATAAACAGATACATCATACAAATACAGAGACAGCAGCAGAATATATGATGGCAAATCTAACAATGGAAGAAATGGAACAGGCAATGAATACCCTAAAAAAGAAGAAATCACCAGGAAAGGATGGAATCACAAATGAAATGCTAATAGGACTAGGCACTAAGGCAAAAAAGAAACTACTAGCAGTCCTAAATTACAGCTGGAAGAGGGGAATAGTCCCACAGGCATGGAAAGAAGCTATACTAATACCAATCCCAAAGAAAGGAAAAGACCTGGAAGAACCAAATGGCTATCGACCTATCAGTCTACTTAGCTGTGTAGGAAAATTAATGGAACGCATTATCAATGGCAGGCTAACATGGCATCTGGAAGAAAACAAACTCTTAACACCACACCAAGCAGGATTCAGAAAGTACAGATCCACTGAAGATCAAATAACCTATATAGCTCAGGAAATAGAGGATGCCTTCCAAGAGAAAAAGCACACACTAGCAGTCTGGATAGATTTAGAAAAAGCATTTGATAAAGTATGGAAGGAAGGACTGAAAGTAAAACTGCAAAACATGCATGTTTGTGGAAAAATGTATAAATGGATCAGCCACTACCTTGAGAACAGAACTGCCAGGACAAAAGTACAAGGACAAACCAGCAAAATGATGCTGTTGGAGCAAGGTGTCCCCCAAGGAGGAGTTCTTTCACCAACATTATTCCTAGCATATATAAACGACATCACAGAAAATTTTCCAGCCAGAGTACACACATCATCCTTTGCAGATGACCTAGCCATATGGACATCTGAAGAATATATTAGTACAGCTAACAGCAGAATACAGCAAGCCTTATTAGCACTAGAGGACTGGTCAAAATCATGGCTAGTGAAGATAAGTGAGGAGAAAACAACATGCACAGTGTTCTCCCTCTCAAATAAAACTCAACAACCTAAGCTGGTATTGAATGGAAAAATATTGCGCCATGAAGAAAATCCAAACTATCTAGGAGTCACCTTTGATCGTCGCCTGACATGGAAAACACAGGTTGAGAAAAATCGAACAAGAGCAAGGCAAAGAATGGCAATCATGAAAAAGCTTGCTGGTACAACGTGGGGAGCAGATGAGAAAGTTCTCAAGAAGTTATATACTGGACGGGTGAGGCCAGTACTGGAATATGGCATTGCAGCTTGGGCAACAGCAGCTAAGTCAAACTTTAACAAAATAAGTAGAGTCCAAAATCAAGGAATGCGAATCATAACTGGAAGCCTGAAGACAACGCCTATTAATGAACTTGAAAAGATCACTTGTTTACAACCAATGCAGGATAGAAGAGATAGCAGAGCCCAGCAACAAGCAGAAAAATTTAGAAGATTGACAGACCACCCTATGTATAAAAGGTTTAGTGGTTTTGGAAAGGGACGACTGAAGCGTAGCAACTTTGTAGAAACTGCAAAACGAAAAATTAGGGCAGATCCCATACTTAACATATCAACAGTCAAACCTATTTACAATGCAGACAAGTTCCCAGCTTGGAGACAGCAGCAACTGCCTGAGATGATAGAAAACATTCCTGGTATTGAGAAAAAGAACACCCAGCATGAAACCGAAAGAAGAGAAATAACCCTAAACTACATAAAAGAACATTACCCAAGCAGCAATTGGACCCATGCATATACAGATGGATCAGCCAAAAATTCAATAGAGAATGGAGGAGGAGGAATTCTCCTAAATTTAAAAAATGGAGTGAAAAAAACACATTCAGTGGCAACTGGAAAGTTTTCGAGTAACTTCAAAGCGGAGGTAGAAGCTCTGAAAACTGCAGCAGAAATGCTCTTGATGGAGGAAAATAAAGAGAAGCAAATAGCTATCTTCACAGATGCAAAGTCAGCTGTCTCAATACTGAAGAGCAATAACAGCACAGAAATAGCTGACCTAAGAGCAGCACTCCATGGTCTATGCCAGAAATCCAAAAAAGTTGTAATACAGTGGATCCCATCACATTGCAGTATACCTGGAAATGAAGAGGCTGACAGACTGGCAAAAGAGGGCGGACGACTACCACAGCCTGACATAGACATAACCTATAACGAGGCAAAGAGGTTGATAAAAAGCACCTATAGAACCAAATGGGAATCAGAGCATCCAGGCCACCAGAAGGATGATGCATATTACAAACTCGACAGAAGAGAACAAGTAGCAATCTTCAGACTCCGCACAGGACATAACAGGCTGAAATACCACTTGTTCAATAAACTAAAGATAGGAGATACCGATGAATGTAATTGTCGAACTGGAAAAATGACAGCAAAACATTTGCTTCAGGATTGCCCAATATATGCAGAACAGAGAAAGATATTTTGGCCCACACCTGCTTCATTTGAGGACAAGCTCTATGGAGATACCAACAAGCTCAAGTTGACCGTAGCTTACTTTAACTACATACAGGTTGACATTTAAAGGTGTATGAAGAAGTATTCAGACTGCCACACTTCATACCACAGGTATGTCGGTTACAAAAGCCTCCCAGATGCATGAAATGGAATATTGCTGGATAGGAGATCCATTACGTGGAAAGTCCGAACCAAAAGCTCACTGTGTGGGCTTTCAAAAAAGGTGGAAAAAGTGTCCTAGTGGCACGAAATGGAATATTGCTCGGATAGCAAATCCATTGTGCGGAAAGTCCGAATCGAAAGCTCACTGTGTGGATGTCATCTGCACACTGCATTCTTCTGGTTTCCGGTAGAACAGCCTATGGTGAACGGAAGGCCCAATATACGGAAGTGAGGCTAAGCAGCCATGTGCAGGACGTGACGATTCCTTGGGTGAGCCCAGTACCAGAGCGCTGTGTGTTGGCTCTGCAAGTATGGAAGCCTCCTTGGATGGCGGGGAATGCCCATGGTCTGCCCCTGCCTTCCCTTGAGGGCTGACCAGGATGTCTTTGGCTGTTCTATATGGGCCAGCTAGGATGGGAGATAACACCACAACAGTGAGAGTCAAACGTCCTAAGAAACCCCCGGGAAGGTTAACCTGGTCAACAAATGCCCGCAGAAGTCGGATGTGTCGGCCTAACGGCGCAAGAACGCAGCTCTGCTGTAAACAGGCACAACGCAATCACATCCGAAAAAAAACTCCGGATGAACGAAGAAGAAGAAGAAGAAGGTAAGAAGTCGGGTAGTTATGTCAGGTATATAGTTAGATAATTCATCATCATCATCAAGTGCCATGCCGGCTGGCGTAGGCGTTCATGGCTCTCCATAGATCTCGGTCTTTGGTTTTCTGCTGCTGCTGAGTTAGATAATTAGGTAAGCTATATAGTAAGGTAAGAAGTCAGGTAGTTAAGCCAGGTTGTGTCAGGTATATAGCTAGGTAAGCTATATAGTAAGGTAAGAAGTCAGGTAGTTAAGTCAGGTTGTGTCAGGTATACTGTTAGGTAAGCTATATAGTAAGGTAAGAAGTCAGGTAGTTAAGTCAGGTTGTGTCAGGTTTACAGCTAGGTAAGCTATATAGTAAGGTAGTTAAGTCAGGTTGTGTCAGGTATACAGTTAGGTTAGCTATATAGTAAGGTAAGAAGTCAGGTAATTAGGCCACTTCAGATACCATCTCCACCACGTAGGAAGGCTGCAGCGAATCTCCAGAACCGGTTGTTTCTGATCAAGATGGTGCAGTCCAATATCCTCTGTCCAGCACCACTCTTGGCGTGGTCCTCCCATTGACAACGTTATCGTCCTGTCACATGTTTGCTTTGCACCATTTCATCCTGTAAGATTTTTATCATCGTCTCTTGTGTGTGTGTGTGTGTGTGTGTGTGTGTGTGTGTGTGTGTGTGTGTGTGTGTGTGTGTGTGTGTGTGTGTGTGGAAGGGGAGGGGGAGGGGGTTGAAGGAGGTTAGCATCCTAGAGTTCATATGTGACAATAAAAAATCTTGACTGCTGGTTTCAGAACTGTCACTTAACGAGTTACAGGCGGGGGATTTAGACTATCACATGGGTGCTAATCAACACCCATCAGTGTGTTAAACAACCAGTTCTCGTCTATGTGCTGGAAGACTAAGCATTTGTGAGTTTGTCCTGAGACGTCGGTTCTAATCGCGTCGATCACATTTTCAAACTTGTTCTATTGTGCTGCCCTCTCAATGGAACCGTGGAACCCTTTTAAGTGTGTACAGGCACTGGTTTCTCTTCCCGCTCTCCTCGGCCCGCCGCTTCCACCTTTGACCCCGGTCGTTACTACTCCCCCACCGCCCTGTTATCAACCAACAGGGGTTTGTTAAATCTAGTCCAGTGGTTCTCAACCTTTTTTGGCCCATGCACTCCTTCACCATATGTTCAGAACATCATCCCCCACCCCCTTTTCATATTTCCTCCCTATAAATCCCCCACCCCTACAAAGTATACGTAAAAATGGAAGCTAAATTTAATAACACATACTAGAGCAAGTCTAGACGTCTATATAAAACGTGATTTGTGGGTCTACTTACGTTATAAAACGAATTTCAGAAGGGCGAGAAGTACATAACCGTAAAGTATGGAGGGAAAAACAATACCAAGTACAGTGGGACCTCGCTTAACGAGCACCTCTTATAACGAGTAATTCGTATAACGAGCAAAATAAATTGTAAAAAAAAAAATGATTCGCTTAACGAGTGACGTTTCGCATAACGAGTGACGAGGAGAGGGGAAGTCCCAGATTGTGTGCCTGCTTGGAAGAAGCTTTGGCCGGAGAGCGTTGTCGAATGTGACTTTGAGGGGTTTGAGACAATATCTGTGGAGCCTGTAGTCAACGAGATTGTGTCTTTGGCCAAGATGATGGGACTGGAGGTGGATAACAAAGATATCGATGAGCTTGTGGAAGAGCATAGCCAAGAGCTGACCACCGAAGAGCTTATGGAATTACGTTGTGTTTCACAACAAGAAGTTGTGGAGGAGAGTTTGTCCGAGGAGGAGGAGAAGGTAACAGCAAACCAACAATCCTCTGATGCAATAAGAGAAATGCTGCATCGCACATTGAGAACCATCACCCTAATAAAGCAGTGGCTATGAGAGCTACTAATTTATTTAATGATAATGCTGTGTCGCATTTCCACCAAATTCTGAAGCGTCGGCAAAAACAAATTTCTCTAGACGGCTTTCTAGTAAAAAAGAATTAGGTATTTATTATAATTTGTAAATTAATTATTTCAATTTATTAAATGTTTTCTACAAATCGAATTCTCATTCCAGGTTAGTTCATTCCGCGATAGAAGAGGAAGATGAATCACAATCCTTAACAATGTATATATAATTTTCTTTGAATAAACGTTATACAAAATATTTTGAGTATTTTTTCGGCATGGAACGCATTATCGTATTTTACATTAATTTGTATGGGAAAAACTGTTTTGCTTAACGAGTGTTTCGCGTTAAGAGTAAGATTCTGGAACGAATTATGCTCGTTAAGCGAGGTTCCACTGTACTCGGTTCTTGTATTAACGCGATCTTCAAATAATCTTAATTCTCTCCCCCCCCCCCCCACACCCTAAAATTCCCCCTGCCCCACCGGTTGAGAACCACTGCTTTATTCCATTGTCTCCTGGAGTTGTCTTCCTCAATGGAACCCAGGCGCCCTTAGAATGTCCTTGCAGAGACAGCCTTGTTCGTGTCAGGCGAGACAAGCGTGTGCCAGCTCGCGCGTGTCCACCCACGTTAGTTTTTGCGTGGGAGTGTGTGTGTTGGAGCGTCTGTGTGTGGGGTCGAAGGCTGAGGGTCAACTTGTCTTTCCAAGGTCGGCTATCTCCGCGGTGGCTCATTCAGAATTGTAACACCTGTTTAAAGAGGTGTATCTTGGCATCTCGTTCAGAAAGTCATAGCACACTAAAGAGTTAACCGATGTCCTTTACAGGACGTCGCAATCAAACCCAACATTTTCTGGCTGTTTGTGTTTCTGGGCAAGTTTACGTTCAGCTGTTTGCCATTGCTTTCTGAATGACCGGCATTCATACCGTTGTATGGACACCAACACAAGACGGATTGCTTCCAAATCGGCCGCAGATGTGTTTCGAACGCGGTATGCGGGATTGCGAATTTCATTCGTAAGGGCTTCGCCACTGAGATAGTACACACACAAATGCACAAATATTGCTCTTAAATGTAGAAGTAAGAAGTAGAGACAAGAGGACACATTAGACAACATAACAATTGAAAGCTAGTTACCAAGCCGGGAATCGAACCTGCCACCTACCAATTGTCACTTCGCTGCAGGGACAAGTGTACTTCGACCCGTGACCGACACGACACCTCTGGGAAAGAGTAGCTTCGTTAGCCAGGTCTATTATACACACGAAGCCACGTCTATAGAATAAGGAGAGAATTTATATCTAACCATTGAAACAGTGCAATAGGTATCAGAATTGTATATTAACAGTACAATAGGTATCATAATTGTATATTAACAGTACAATAGGTATCAGAATTGTATATTAACAGTGCAATAGGTATCAAAATTGTATATTCAGGCCAAATAAATGCACGAGACAGTAATATAGTGTCCAGTATATTACAAACATTTAGAGAAGAGACGTGATTGGTTGGTTACCAGACAGTAATATAGTGTCCAGTATATCACAAACATTTAGAGAAGAGACGTGATTGGTTGGTTCCTATGCGGTAAACGTAATACACATAAATATAAATTGCTTGGTAACCTTTGAGGCCACTAAGACAGCACATAAACAAATTTACAAGTATTAATTGGCGGTCACAGAAGTAGAAGAAAGAATTAGAGATAGGAAGACACATTAGGCAACATAAACATTGAAAGCTATTGAGGAATAGCATCAGTATTTTCATACCGCAAAAGACTGTAATGATCTGTAATGATACATTAACGAGATCCGCCGCAGACGATTTGGAAGCAGATCACCTTGCGTTGATTTTGATGGTATGAGCGTTTATCGTTCAGAAAGCAATTGCAAACTACAGCACGTAAAATTGTTTAGTGAATTACAAACAGCCAAAAAAAAAAAAAAAGATGGGGTTGATTGCTACTTTCTGTAATGGACATGCAACTAGCTAAACGTGAAATGCATGGACTGTAAAGAAGTCATCCATCGAATATAAAGAGTTCACTTTGGTTCCTCTAATCCCGTACTTTATCTCAACGTCTCCTTCTCCCTGGCTTGACCACTAAAAAAATTCAACCCATGTGATGAAAGGCCAGATTAACAGGTCAGTGTGGGTTGTTTGACACGATGACCAGCCCAGACAACAAAAGCTGACCACCAAAGAATTACGATATAAAAGATCTTGGTCCAGTGGTCACCAGTGTTGTCTCCCTTGGTGGCTTTATTCCAATGAATTTAGTGTTGATTTTTTTGAAGGCTGGAAAGTCGGGAGCATTATCAGCCAAAAGGAATTAGCCGCCCTTTTCACCTGCCTGTAATTTTCTTGGAGTGGTGGAAAGATGAGCTAGGGGAGCCGGGCTGTTCAAGGTCATATTTCCGTAAAAGGATTACTTACCACATCCGGTGGCTTTGTGATTCACTGATGGACAAAAGGTAACAGGAGAGAGCACGCGTTTTTGACGCATTTAACTGATGGGTGAGAGGTGGCGGCGCAGTAGCATAATGATTCTGTTTTCTTGCGCTGATAAACATAAAGGGACGGACATTTTTCTCCTGCAAATCGTGTCAGGACCAACCCATTGATTTATTTGCTCTGTTTGTAGATAACACTGCCTACTGATTGTTTTTGTTCGTATATAAAGTTTCCAAAATTCATTGTACCAATATTCCGCGGTGAAAAGCTTGACATTATTGCGGTACATCACCTGTACATTGTGCATTTTTACCCTCTGTATGCACATTCAAGACAAAGAAAAGCCACGACATTAATTTCCCAAGAATACTTCCTGGAGCAGCAAAGCTAGATTTCTTGGAAAGAAATATGAATATTAGTCTTGAAACTGAATAAGCTTAATTCATACAGAAAATACTATAAACGACAAACTTGAGTAATGAAGATTTGTTAGAAAGGACAAAACATAAGAGGAATTCTGCAATCAACACGACACAAGGAGAGAGACAATAGCAGATAGTTCAAATGCTATTTCAATTGAAGGTCAAAGATCTAGAGCAGTGTTTCCCAACGTGGGGCCCACGCCCCACAAGGGGGCAATTCGATTGTTAAGGGGGGCAATTCGAAAATGGAAGAAATCGGCTGGATATAACAAAACGGGGAGAATTGAGACTGAAGTTAACTAAATTGGAACCTGACATAAATTCTCTTTGCAGCAAGCAATAAGCGCAAGGATCTCACTAAATTTAAATAATAAATAATTACTAATAATTAAAATAATATAGAAAAATCTTTCATTAAAATTATCGTGTACTTGAATTGCAGTTCTCCATTATCTGCTTCTTCTTCAGCATTCCGAGCCATTGAGGTTCTTTGCTGCAGATACAATCTGTCTCCATTCGTCTCTCTGGTTGACCTTCTCTTGCCAGTCGCTGATTCCAAGTGCTTGTAGGTCTGTATGTATATAATCTCTCCACCGCCTTCTTGGTCTACCTCGGGGTCTACGGTCACTTATTTCCTGAGTGTAAGCGAGTTTTGTTTCCCTATTATCTTCCATCCTTTCTATATGCCCCAGCCATTGCAGTCTATTAGCCTTCATACAAGTGATTAGCGGGGCCTTAGATCATAAATGTTTTTGTTGCTTCTTCTTTTCCACTCTCCGCTTTGTGTATCCCTAATGGACCTAAAGATGCATCTTAAGACTTTGTTCTCAAAGGTTTGTAACAAGGCTTCGTCTCCTTTAGTTGTACTCCAGGTTTCAGAGCCATACAGCACAACTTGTCTAATCAGTGTTTTGTATATTGTAGTTCTCCATTATATGTTTTGAAAATTTACTTACCGTGTTTGCTCAATAATTTCCTAGTGATTTCTTTCAAACACCTATCATTCAAGTTTCTTTAGTGAAGATTTCAATCCATGAATATTAAAAATAATGTATATGTAGGGGGGGGGGGGGGGCAGGGTGTCATAAGAATTTTAGAAAGGCTTGGGTGGGCATAGCACAAAAAAGGTTGGGAAACACTGGTCTAGAGGATTGTAGAAAACAAAAATTAACTGAAAGTTTTGAAATAACGCGTGCATTATATAAAGTTAGATGTAGTGCTAGTGTGCCGGTAAATATCACTTGGGGAACCCGTTGAGGCAACTAGTCTGGCACTCTGCTGTCTTGACAGATGATAGTTTGTAACATGGAGCTATACCTCTCCATAACACAAAGCCTGGGCTGAATGTAGAGACCATGTGTTGCCCATACAGCATGATCTCTCTGTCCGCCTGCTTAGCTTACTCCAGAGGAAAGGTAACACCAATACGTCCGAAATAAGACAAGCTGCAGAAGCTGCCGGATCAACAAAGCCATACTCATCTGTCTGCCTGTTTGAGCTTCCATCCTAGACTAGTTATACCAAGGCTTAGGACCTAATCTGCCCTGCCTTGACATTTAGTGGTTAGGTTTCATTTCCTCGCATTAGGGTAAGAAGGCCACTACGAGGCCACTAAGAGAGTTCATAAATAAACATACACGTATTGTCTGATGCTTATAAAAGTAGGGAAAAGAAGCAAAGACTAAAAGGCGCACTAGACAACATAACAATTGCTGGAGAACGTATAACAACAGGGCCGGCAGGCAAGTGTGCTAGCCACTGTGCCATCTGGTCTCCAAAACAATTACTGCCGCTCAAAAGTGCTGGCGTCGCGACAAACACACTCCTGTAGTCCTCGAGGTAAGTGCGCATCTTCCCGTCGATTCCTTCAGTCTACATGCAACGTGTACTTATCGCAGGAAACAGAGTCATAAATGTGATAGTCGTAAAGTCGGTTCATCAAACTCAAGAGTGCACAGTCGAATGACAAGATGTACTATTTGATCAAAGGACACAGACAGATGGAGCGTAAATACTTAACATTGTAACACTTTCCCAGGGGGCTGTAGAGTGCATTGGGAGAGTGGGTTTCATCTAGTGTGTGTGTGTGTGTGTGTGTGTGCGTGTGTGTGTGTGACAGAGAGAGGGAAGGGTGAGAGAGGGAGAGAGAACGAACGAACAACCAAACTTTATTTTCAAAGGGTCAACAATTGCGCATTCAGGCCCGTCTTACATTCAGCCCTTCCAATCACTCATCTTTCTATCTTTCGTTCATCAACGTGCATGTTAAATGCATATAGAAAAAAAAATTGTTAAATGAATGTTGTAAACATAAACAATGCATGTTACCCTGTGACAGACAGCAGACAGACACATGTACATTCATAAACACAGACACATACATACAATAGTGAATATACTATACATTTACGTCATTTACACAAACTCTCAGTTATGCACCCACTCAATAGCCCACAAATACATACTCCCTCGCATACACATATACTTACAATCACAAACTCACTAACTAAAGTTTACTCATTCACCCACTCACTCACCCACCCACCCATCCACCCACCCACACCACATATGTTAGTCGACAGATTATTTCTCCATGGGAGGGAGAGAGAGGGGACGTTTAGGAAAGGACAGAGGAGGAGGGGAGAGAGGTGAAGAGGGAGGGAGGAGAGAGAGAAAGACAGGGTGAGAAAAGAGGGGGGAGGGAGGGAGAAAAACAATATGTATGGTGTGTAAGTAAGAGAGAGAGAGAGAAGAGAGAGAGAGAGAGAGAGAGAGAGAGAGAGAGAGAGAGAGAGACGGTGTGGGTATTTGTGTGTTGTTGTGTGGGTGTGAACTGTTTCAGATTACTTAAGTAGATCCACGACACTGGTGATCGAGTGAAATGGCGAGTCATGACCGCCCACGCTTTCCGGCATGGCACATGATTGATTGATTGAAGTAGATCTCAATGAACCGTCAACATTGTTAGTTTATTGGTGTTTATAAGTGTGTGTGTGTGTGTGTGTGTGTGTGTGTGTGTGTGTGTGTGTGTGTGTGTGTGTGTGTGTGTGTGTGTGTGTGTGTGTGTGTGTGTGTGTGTGTGTGTGTGTGTGTGTGTGTGTGTGTGTGTGTGTGTGTGTGTGTGTGTGTGTGTGTGTGTGTGTGTGTGTGTGTGTGTGTGTGTGTGTGTGTGTGTGTGTGTGTGTGTGTGTGTGTGTGTGTGTGTGTGTGTGTGTGTGTGTGTGTGTGTGTGTGTGTGTGTGTGTGTGTGTGTGTGTGTGTGTGTGTGTGTGTGTGTGTGTGTGTGTGTGTGTGTGTGTGTGTGTGTGTGTGTGTGTGTGTGTGTGTGTGTGTGTGTGTGTGTGTGTGTGTGTGTGTGTGTGTGTGTGTGTGTGTGTGTGTGTGTGTGTGTGTGTGTGTGTGTGTGTGTGTGTGTGTGTGTGTGTGTGTGTGTGTGTGTGTGTGTGTGTGTGTGTGTGTGTGTGTGTGTGTGTGTGTGTGTGTGTGTGTGTGTGTGTGTGTGTGTGTGTGTGTGTGTGTGTGTGTGTGTGTGTGTGTGTGTGTGTGTGTGTGTGTGTGTGTGTGTGTGTGTGTGTGTGTGTGTGTGTGTGTGTGTGTGTGTGTGTGTGTGTGTGTGTGTGTGTGTGTGTGTGTGTGTGTGTGTGTGTGTGTGTGTGTGTGTGTGTGTGTGTGTGTGTGTGTGTGTGTGTGTGTGTGTGTGTGTGTGTGTGTGTGTGTGTGTGTGTGTGTGTGTGTGTGTGTGTGTGTGTGTGTGTGTGTGTGTGTGTGTGTGTGTGTGTGTGTGTGTGTGTGTGTGTGTGTGTGTGTGTGTGTGTGTGTGTGTGTGTGTGTGTGTGTGTGTGTGTGTGTGTGTGTGTGTGTGTGGTTGTTGCTGTCGTTGTTAATAATCTATGTACGTTGTTGATGATATGGGTACATGTGTGTGTATGTGTATGTGTGTTTAGTTTAGTTTAGTTTAGTTTAGTTTAATCGAAGGATCAATATCACGGCACACGGGTGTAAACCATAAGTGTTCCGTTCTACTCCTAATTCAAGCCGGAGTCCTGGGAATTTCACGAAGAAAACGTGTATGTCTGTGTGCCCATGTATGTACATCAACATATCTTAGTGACATGCAAGAGAGCTGTATGTTTTTTCGTTTGTTTTTCATTCACCAGGATTTAATCAGACATTGTGAGTTGGACGAGGAATATAATGATAATGGTGTTAATATACCTAAGACAGTTTATAAACAATGACACGTATATTGTATTGTTTTGCGCTCATAGAAGTAAAAAAAAAAAAAAAGAAGTAAGGACTAGAGGACGCACCTGACAACATAAACATTGAAAATTATAGTTGCCGACCAGGATTCGAACCCGTCACCTCCAAATGACGACGGCGCCTCGCTGAGGAACAAGTGTACTTCGACTCATGGCTAACTAGACAACCCCCATCATCACTTCTGGGTAACAGGTTCGAATCCCTGTCAATAACTATAGCTTTCAGTGTTTATGTTGTCTGGTGCGTCCTCTAGTCTCTACTTCCTTCTTTTCCCTTATTTGAGCGCAAGACATTACACGTGTGTTTATTTATTAACTGTCTTAGTGGCCTCAAAGGGTTTCCCAGTTGGTATTTCTGTGGTTTTACAACAAAACTGAACCCAAATAGGTATCTTAGTTCTCTACGATAGAAAAGAAACAGCATTCTCCCCTTGCTTCTGTCTTGGAATGTTAGAAGAGCTTGAGTGTCCCCGTGTTGCCAATAGTTATGCCAGCGGTAGCGTTATCTGCTGTAAGAGTTTCCCAAACTGAACATGTTAAGGGATAGAGTCCAGATTACGAGCGACATATAAACTATATACAGTTGCATATAAACGCAACCACATATGTTAGTCATCAGATTATTCTCAATGCACATCGGACTTTTCTGTCCATAAGTGTTGGGATCCTCTCCTCAGTATCTCCCTCACTGTGTAGCGGTCGACGGCACGAATGCGGTGTAGCGGTCGACGGCACGAATGCGGTAGGCTATTGGTTGACTATTGTTCTTTGCTACCCCCCCCCCCCCCGCCCCTTGCATATCGCTCTTCAAACCAAGTATGTTTGGGCAGAGGACGGTGGACGCCTCACAAAGAACTAATCCCAGGACCATTAAAGCAATAAGCAAGTATGCTATCACCCTATGCTTTATATTGATGGCAATGACGGACAGTGGGGATTGAAATGATGTGAAGAAATCTGAGGCAGTATAGATGTAGTTTTGGAAAGGAATTGGAGAGAGAGAGAGAGAGAGAGAGAGAGAGAGAGAGAGAGTGTGTGTGTGTGTGAGAGAGAGAGAGTGTGTGTGTGTGTGTGAGAGAGAGTGTGTGTGTGTGCGTGTGTGTGTGTGTGTGCGTGCTTGCGTGCGTGCGTGCGTGTGTGTGTGTGTGCGTGGGCGTGTGAAATCTTCTGCTTTAGATCGTGGACAAGCAGGGTATATTACGTCGGCCGGCAAGGCACTAGATGACAACCATGGTTAATGCCGCGTGTTGTTATGCCGAAGTTAAACATCCTCCCGTGGTACCTCGATCATCAACCTCTCCTGATGTCTCCACCTTGGAATGGTAGAGAGCATGAGTGTCCTCGTGACCCCAATGGTTATGCCGGCGGTAACCACCTCCCATCATCAGCGGAGTCTCGGAGCAGGCTGGTGTTCTCGTCCCGACTAAAGCTTTGTTTTTAAATGTTTCACACGCACGCGCACACACACACGCACGCACGCACGCACGCACGCACGCACGCACACTCACACACATTTGGAGCTTCTGTACAGCACTGCACAACGTAGACTAATGTCCTTGCCAACAATAACTATATAATAGAGGGGACACACAAAACGAACCAACTTTATTTGCAAGGGTTCACTATTTGGGCACGTAGGTCTTACATTCCGTCCTTAAAACCACTCATCTTTCGTGCATCAATTATTTAATGTGCATGTTACATTCACATAGAAAAGACATTGTTAAATGAATGCTGTGAACATAAACATTGCATATTACAACTTTATGAGACAGGCAGGAAGGCACACACAAACACACAAACAGGCACACACACACACATACACAGACACACAGACACACACACCATACACAGAGAGAGAAAGAGAGACTTTCACACATGCATAAATACATACATACACACACACACACTTTCACACACACACAAACACACACGCAAACACACACACATACATAATACAGACAGACAGACAGACGGACAGACAGACAGACAGACAGACAGACAGACAGACAGACAGACAGACAGACAGACAGACAGACAGACAGAATACAGACAGGCAGACAGAATACAGACATACAGACAGACAGATAGACAGACACACATACATCATTTACACACACTCTCCTAAACCTACTCAATAACACGTAAACGACATTAAATTAGCGGGCGTGAATCATTGTAATACAATTAAATTGACGGGAAAAAACAAACATTCTAATGGATTGCTCATCTACAAAAATATTGGCACTAGAGTAAAGCAAAACGCGGGACATTCTAATAGAAAGCACACACATAAAGAGATTGGCACTAGAAGAAAACAAAATGCGGGACATTCTAATGGATCGCTCATCCACAAAGAGATTGGGACTGGAAGAAAACAATATGCGGGACATATTAAATGGATCGCTCATCCACAAAGAGATTGGGACTGGAAGAAAACCAAACGGGACATTCTAATGGATCGCTCATCCACAAAGAGATTGGCACTAGAAGAAAACATAATGCGGGACATTGGTTGCAGACGGCTGTATCTCAATGGCTGTGAGTGTCTAGTGAAGAAATAGCAAAATGGAAATTGGGTCGTAACCTGACACTCCAGATTACTATGTCCAGGTGGTACCATATTCAGTCGTGTTGTGTTGATTAGAAAGGCAACGACATGGCATATAGTCAGCCCTTTAGGGTGGACTGGAAGACTAACTTTACATGAGGCGTCATACGAAAGGCAACATCTGATTGTTTTTGTTTACCAGATGAAAACTAATGATCTTTTGAATATTTATAGGCCGGTATGACGAATGCTTGACACTCATTATTCAGAAAACAACGATATATCGCATGAGATTATGAGATACACCAGAGGCATCCTTAAGAAAAACTTGTAATGACTAACTGTACAGACAACAGTTTCGGTGAACTCTAATTATGACGACAACTGATGACAATGAATAGATTAAGCGGAAGGTAATTGACTATCACTAGGAAATACCACATGTGGGAACGGTTAGTGTCATAGATCATGGCATGTATTTTCAATGTGTTTATCCCAAGAGTTAATGTTTGGTTTAGTAGAAATCCGCATATAATAGAATGGACGAGAATGAGATAACGCTGCTATTTGCTATATCTGAAACTGACACTACGCCTGTGAGACCTGGACACAGCTGAACAGCGCATAACTCCCTTTGAATATAAATGTTAAAGACGACTTCTAAGAATATCTTGGATAAAGAAAAGAATAAATGCATTCAAACTTCACGAGCTAAATATTGAAGAAGGTTGGCTATTAAAAACGATAACACAAAGAAAATTGCAATATTTTGGTCACTCGAAACGTCACGAAAGTTTGGAGAGAGCAATAATGGAGGGGTATATGCCTGGGAAGAGAGGAAGAGGAAGGCCAAAGAGAAGATGGGTGCAGGATGTGGCGGATGATCTCCAGATGGGTGTATCATACTATCGGACATCGGACTCGCATCTTGCATATGATCGAGAGCTTTTCCGGAAGGTTGTTATGGGAGCGAGGTTCTGCAAAGGACATGCTGCTGAATGAATGAATGAAACTGACACAAATATCGATCAGCGTAATCCTTCCCAGGACGCACACGTCAATACATGGAACTAAAGAGCTAAAAGTTCGCAGGACGCATACGTCAATGCATGGAACTAAAGAGTTAACACTTCGCAGGACGCACACGTTAATACATGGAACGAAAGAGTTAAAACTTCCCACAACGCACACGTCAATACATACACTAAAGAGTTAAAACTTCCCAGGACGCATACGTCAATACATGGAACTAAAGAGTTAAAACTTCCCAGGACGCAAACGTCAATACATGGAATTAAAGAGTTAAAACTTCCCACGACGCACACGTCAATACATCGAACTAAAGAGTTAAAACTTCCCACGACGCACACGTCAATATATGGAACTAAAGAGTTAAAACTTCCCAGGACGCACACGTTAATACATGGAACTAAAGAGTTAAAACTTCCCACAACGCACACGTCAATACATACACTAAAGAGTTAAAACTTCCCAGGACGCATACGTCAATACATGGAACTAAAGAGATAAAACTTCCCAGGACGCAAACGTCAATACATGGAATTAAAGAGTTAAAACTTCCCACGACGCACACGTCAATACATCGAACTAAAGAGTTAAAACTTCCCACGACGCACACGTCAATATATGGAACTAAAGAATTAAAACTTCCCAGGACGCGCACGTCAACACATGGAACTAAAGAGTTAAAACTTCCCACGACGCACAAGTCAATACATGGAACTAAAGTGTTAAAACTTCCCACGACGCACACGTCAATACATGGAACTAAAGAGTTAAAAGTTCGCAGGACGCATACGTCAATACATGGAACTAAAGTGTTAAAACTAACGCGTGTCTGCCGAGCCGGTTGTCATGGGTTTGAACTCGCATCCCCGAGAAGTAAACGCCCAAGAAATGCCTGAAGAAGTCGGATGTGTCGGCCAAAAGGTGCAAATATCGCAGCTCTGATGTAAACAGTCACAATGCAATTACGTCTAAAATAACATTCCAGACGAACGCAGAAGAAGAAGAAGAAGAAGAAGAAGAAGAAGAAGAAGAAGAAGAAGAAGAAGAAGAAGAAGAAGAAGAAGAAGAAGAAGTAGGAGGAGGAGGAGGAGGAGGAGGAGGATGAGGAGGAGGAGGATGAGAAGAAGAAGAAGAAGAAGAAGAAGAAGAAGAAGAAGAAGAAGAAGAAGAAGAAGAAGAAGAAGAAGAAGAAGAAGAAGAAGAAGAAGAAGAAGAAGTAGGAGGAGGAGGAGGAGGAGGAGGAGGAGGAGGATGAGAAGAAGAAGAAGAAGAAGAAGAAGAAGAAGAAGAAGAAGAAGAAGAAGAAGAAGAAGAAGAAGAAGAAGAACAGCAGCAGCAGCAGCAACAACAACAACAACAACAACAACTCGCATCCATGCAAATGTTAAAAATTGACATGGATTCCCAAGTCGAACCAGCCTAGCCTGTATACCAGGATATGTCTCCGAAAATAAAGGCCACCGTCCTAATTCTAGCAGTATTATTTCTTGCGTGCCTAGCAAGTCCTGATAATATGGTCCTAAGATTGTGTTCGTAGAATTCCCTGTTAACATTTACAAAGGCATTACCAGATATTTTAACGAGGTAATAATTTCGGTATACCCTAAAACTGCCATTAACCGACATCTAGGGTCTCGATTATTTAGTAATATCTCACAACCACAAAGAATAAAATTGCCCATAAAGATATGATGTATTTCTATTCGAGCGCACAACAATTTTCGCTATTTAAGTTAAATAAATTCACATATTATTATCCCTAGTTTTGACAATTTCGTTTCACTAAATAAATTCTAAGTACTTCAGCAGTGAAACGATATCTTAGGCTGCCGCTGTGTTGATGATATCTTCAACCGGTATGCGAGGAATCTTATTATCACCTGTGGGGATTTCTGTGTCAAGTTATTGTGACGGTTTTCAATTTGCTAACTGTAATCTTTTCTGACATAGACATTTTATATTAATACGACTGCCTGATTAGGAAATTGAATGCATCACCCCTCTGCTGTGTGTCCACCGTGACGAGGTAGAGGGGCTTGCGCGTCCCAATGACCCCAAGAGCTATGCCGACGGTAGCACAGCTATTGGTAGGGCCACCCATGTCGGACAGGTCAAGGGAGAGGGACCAGACGAAGAGACACACAAACCTGCTGCCTTGTAGGTAGACTGGGGACAGTCAAAGGCTAGGGAAAGCATCCCGAATAAATGCTTGTCGAAATCGGATGTACTGAGCCACAGGCTTGACAAAGCAGTGCAACGTAACTTAATTCATGATGTCACAAATCAAAATTAATCGTTATGGTGCTAATCCCGTGAAGTCCCATCAGGCGGCGATAGTGCCGGGCCCCCTGCCTCGAGGGGGTCCACCCATGACTACTGGTGGTCACCTTCCCCTGTGCTGTGGAGTCAAGGCACAGAGGAGTAGGTTAAGAGCTATTGACCAAATACCCCGGACACTCAACATACTACAGTGGAATGCCGAAGGAGTTTACAAGAAGAAAGACTCCCTAACACAGCGTCTTCATAAAGATAGAATAGATGTGGCATGCATTCAAGAGACACACCTCAACGCCAATCACAAATTCTCAGTCAGAGGATATCAGGCCACACGTTTCGACCGCGAAGGACACAAAGGAGGAGTTCTAATACTTACACGAAATACAATACCTTGCAGCGAAGTATCTGTGATCTCTGGCAACCAAACGGAAATTATAGGTGTTGATATAATGATAAAGGGCGTGAAAATAAGAATCTACAATCTGTATAGCCCAGCAGATAAGGACCTTACACTCTCATACATGAAAATAACTGACACAAACTGTATTATTGTCGGAGACTTTAATAGCCGTTCAGAAAGATGGGGATACCCAGATACTGACAAAAGAGGAGATGAATTGGAGGACTGGAAAATAGACTCAAATCTCCATCTACTCAACAAAGCGGATGACACACCGAGCTTCTACTCCAGAAGATGGCTAACCACTTCTACTCCAGACTTAGCTTTCTGCACAGGAGACATCCTCCACAAAATCGATCGCCATGTGCTGGACCAATTAGCAGGTAGTGACCACAGACCAATCAAGCTTGTAATGAATATGGAGTATGTTCCACAGGAGCAAAAGCCCTTGCGCCGCTGGAATTACAAACGAGCAGATTGGGACAGATTTGCCATACTAACAGACAAATATTGTGAAAACATAAATACACGATATGGCAACATAAAGCAAATGGTGGAAAGTCTAAACAGAGCGATAATACAGGCAGCCACTGAGTCCATTCCAAGAGGAGCGAGGAAAAATGACAAACCATACTGGACTGAAGAACTACAAAGTTTGGAGGACAAAGTTGAAGATGCCAGGAAGACAGCAGAGAGAGAACAAACAATTGAAGCGAACATCTCTCTCAAAGCCATCTCAGCAACATATAAAAGAACAGTAAATCAAACAACAAGAGATTGTTGGAGGAAAAAAACAGAAAACCTGAATTTTGACAGGGATGGAAACAAACTATGGAAACTAGTGAAAGCCATGAACAATGAAGGACCTAGAAACAAACAAATAACAATTAAACAAGGAAATGCCTTGCTTACAGGAAAAAAAGGCTGCAAATGCACTAATGGAACACTATGCAAATGCAAACCACATTGATATTACAACCGAACAGAAGAAAGCAATCAAAGACAAACAGATACATCATAGAAATACAGAGACAGCAGCAGAATATATGATGGCAAATCTAACAATGGAAGAAATGGAACAGGCAATGAATACCCTAAAAAAGAAGAAATCACTAGGAAAGGATGGAATCACAAATGAAATTCTAATAGGACTAGTCACCAAGGCAAAGAAGAAACTACTAGCAGTCCTAAATAACAGCTGGAAGAGAGGAATAGTCCCACAGGCATGGAAGGAAGCTATACTAATACCAGTCCCAAAGAAAGGAAAAGACCTGGAAGAACCAAATGGCTATCGACCTATCAGTCTACTTAGCTGTGTAGGAAAATTAATGGAACGCATTATCAATGGCAGGCTAACATGGCATCTGGAAGAAAACAAACTCTTAACACCACACCAAGCAGGATTCAGAAAGTACAGATCCACTGAAGATCAAATAACCTATATAGCTCAGGAAATAGAGGATGCCTTTCAAGAGAAAAAGCACACACTAGCAGTCTGGATAGATTTAGAAAAAGCATTTGATAAAGTATGGAAGGAAGGACTGAAAGTAAAACTGCAAAAAATGCATGTTTGTGGAAAAATGTATAAATGGATCAGCCACTACCTTGAGAACAGAACTGCCAGGACAAAAGTACAAGGACAAACAAGCAAAATGATGCTGTTGGAGCAAGGTGTCCCCCAAGGAGGAGTTCTTTCACCAACATTATTCCTAGCATATATAAATGACATCACAGAAAATTTTCGAGCCAGAGTACACACATCCTCCTTTGCAGATGACCTAGACATATGGACATCTGAAGAATATATTAGTACAGCTAACAGCAGAATACAGCAAGCCTTATTAGCGCTAGAGGACTGGTCAAAATCATGGCTAGTGAAGATAAGTGAGGAGAAAACAACATGCACAGTGTTCTCCCTCTCAAATAAAACTCAGCAATCTAAGCTGGTATTGAATGGGAAAATATTGCGCCATGAAGAAAATCCAAACTATCTAGGAGTCACCTTTGATCGTCGCCTGACATGGAAGACACAGGTTGAGAAAAATCGAACAAGAGCAAGGCAGAGAATGGCAATCATGAAAAAGCTTGCTGGTACAACGTGGGGAGCAGATGAGAAAGTTCTCAAGAAGTTATATACTGGACGGGTGAGGCCAGTACTGGAATATGGCATTGCAGCTTGGGCAACAGCAGCTAAGTCAAACTTTAACAAAATAAGTAGAGTCCAAAACCAAGGAATGCGAATCATAACTGGAAGCCTGAAGACAACGCCTATTAATGAACTAGAAAAGATCACTTGTTTACAACCAATGCAGGACATAAGAGATAGCAGAGCCCAGCAACAAGCAGAACAATTTAGAAGATTGACAGACCACCCTATGTATAAAAGGTTTAATGGTTTTGGAAAAGGAAGACTGAAGCGTAGCAACTTTGTAGAAACTGCAAAACAATAGATTAGGGCAGATCCCATACTTAACATATCAACAGTCAAGCCCATTTACAATGCACACAACTTCCCAGCTTGGAGACAGCAGCAACTGCCTGAGATGATAGACAACATTCCTGGTATTGAGAAAAAGAACACTCAGAATGAAACCGAAAGAAGAAAAATAACCCTCAACTACATAAAAGAACATTACCCAAGCAGCAATTGGACCCATGCATATACAGATGGATCAGCCAAAGATTCAATTAAAAATGGAGGAGGAGAAATTCTTAATTTAAACAATGGAGTGATCAAAACACAGTCAGTGGCAACTGGAAAATTTTCAAGTAACTTCAAAGCGGAGGTAGAGGCTTTGAAAACTGCAGCAGAAATGCTCTTGATGGAGGAAAATAAAGAGAAGCAAATAGCTATCTTCACAGATGCAAAGTCAGCTGTCTCAATACTGAAGAGCAAAAACAGCACAGAACTAGCTGACCTAAGAGCAGCACTCCATGGTCTATGCCAGAAATCCAAAAAAGTTGTAATACACTGGATCCCATCACATTGCAGTATACCTGGAAATGAAGAGGCTGACAGACTAGCAAAAGAGGGTGGACGATTACCACAGCCTGACATAGACATAACCTATAATGAGGCAAAAAGGTTTATAAAAAGCACTTATAGAACCAAATGGGAATCAGAGCATCCAGGCCACCAGAAGGATGATGCATATTACAAACTCGACCGAAGAGAACAAGTAGCAATCTTCAGACTCCGCACAGGACATAACAGGCTGAAACACCACTTGTTCAATAAACTAAAGATAGGAGATACCGATGAATGTAATTGTGGAACTGGTAAAATGACAGCTAAACATTTGATGCAGGAGTGCCCAATATATGCAGAACAGAGAAAGATATTTTGGCCCACGCCTGCTTCATTTGAGGACAAGCTCTATGGAGATATCAACAAGCTCAAGTTGACAACAGCTTACTTTAACTACATTCAGGTTGACATCTAAAGGTGCATGAAGATGTATTTAGACTGCCACACTTCATACCACAGGTATGTCGGTTACAAAAGCGTCCCAGAGGCATGAAATGGAATATTGCTTGGATAGCACATCCATTACGTGGAAAGTCCGAATCAAAAGCTCACTGTGTGGGCTTCATAAAAGGTGGAAAAAGTGTCCTAGTGGCACGAAATGGAATATTGCTTGGATAGCAAATCCATTATGTGGAAAGTCTTAATCGAAAGCTCACTGTGTGGATGTCATCTGCAGACTGCATTCTTCTGGTTTCCGGAGGAACAGCCTATGGTGAACGGAAGGCCCAATATACGGAAGTGAGGCTAAGCAACCATGTGCAGGACGTGACGATTCCTTGGGTGAGCCCAGTACCAGAGCGCTGTGTGATGGCTCTGCAAGTATGGAAGCCTCCTTGGATGGCGGGGAATGCCCATGGTCTGCCCCTGCCTTCCCTTGAGGGTTGACCAGGATGTCTTTGGCTGTTCTATATGGGCCAGCTAGGATGGGGGATAACACCACAACAGTGAGATTCAAACGTCCTAAGAAACCCCCGGGAAGGTTAACCCGGTCAACAAATGCCCGCAGAAGTCGGATGTGTCGGCCTAACGGCGCAAGAACGCAGCTCTGCTGTAAACAGGCACAACGCAGTCACATCCGGAGAAAAAAATCCGGATGAACGCAGAAGAAGAAGAAGAAGAAGAAGAATGAATCAAGGACATAATTACGAGGGGATTTCAAATGAAAACCTTAAATGTTTTGTGTATGTGTAGATGAATTTATTCTGAAAAAAAAGAAAAAAATAAAGAACACATGTATCATTTTTCGATGTTGTCACCACTGCGTTCACTGCAAGTCCTCCAGCACCAATAAAGTGCATGGATTCCTATTAAAAAAAAAAAAAAAAAACAAA